>QXTE01000070.1:3687124-4006409 GCA_003942145.1 Platysternon megacephalum | reverse complement strand
GGGGTTGTGGTTCAGTGGAGTGGGGTTCAGGTATGGCGGGAGAGGGGAGTTCTGGATATACCGGGTGAGGTTTGGCAGGGGTGTCTGGGTATGGGAGGTCCGGATGCACAGGGGTTGGGTGGGTGGGGGAGCAGCTCCCCGTACAGTGACCCCTCCCCCCCACAGCTGAGGAGCAATGTGGAGAGGAAGCAGGGGAGGATGCTGAGCTTCCTGCAGCTGGGGGAGGTTTCTGGGGGTGCGTCTGACACAGCCCCAGCCACTCCTTGCAGGAGAAGAGGAAGTCGCCTCATCCCCTGCCTCTAGCCCAGCTGGGACTAGCAGCTGATCCTGGCTCAGGGTAGGAGCCACTGGTTGGGGTGTCGCCAGCCCCATGATGATTTACCTGTCCGCCGGCTGCTCCAGGTGCCTGAAATGATGTACCTGCGCTGGTAGGGAGTGGTGCATGACTGCTCTTGCAGCTTCCCTTTAGTTCCCTGGCAGAAAGTCATTTTTTTGCAGGGAAACAAAGAAATCTGTCAGACACATAGAAGAACATAAATTTTTGGGCAAAAGTCAACATGGTTTCTGTAAAGGGAAATCATGTCTTACTAATCTATTAGAGTTCTTTGAAGGGGTCAACAAACATATGGACAAGGGGGATCCCCTGGACATAGTGTACTTAGATTTCCAGAAAACCTTTGACCAGGTCCCTCACCAAAGGCTCTTACGTAAATTAAGTTGTCATGGGATAAAAGGGAAGATCCTTTCATGGATTGAGAACTGGTTAAAAGACAGGGAACAAAGGGTAGGAATAAATGGTAAATGTTCAGAATGGAGAGGGGTAACTAGTGGTGTTCCCCAAGGGTCAGTCCTAGGACCAATCTTATTCAATTTATTCATAAATGATCTGGAGAAAGGGGTAAAAAGTGAGGTGGCAAAGTTTGCAGACGATACTAAACTGCTCAAGATAGTTAAGACCAAAGCAGACTGTGAAGAACTTCAAAAAGATCTCACAAAATGAAGTGATTGGGCAACCAAATGGCAAATGAAATTTAATGTGGATAAATGAAAAGTAATGCACAATGGAAAAAATAACCCCAACTATACATACAATATGATGGGGGTTAATTTAGCTACAACTAATCAGGAAAGAGATCTTGGAGTCATCGTGGATAGTTCTCTGAAGATGTCCATGCAGTGTGCAGCTGCAGTCAAAAAAGCAAACGGGATGTTAGGAATCATTAAAAAAGGGATAGAGAATAAGACGGAGAATATCTTATTGCCCTTATATAAATCCATGGTACGCCCACATCTTGAATACTGGGTACAGATGTGGTCTCCTCATCTCAAAAAAGGTATACTGGCATTAGAAAAGTTTCAGAGAAGGGCAACTAAAATGATTAGGGGTTTGGAACGGGTCCCATATGAGGAGAAATTAAAGAGGCTAGGACTTTTCAGCTTGGAAAAGAGGAGACTAAGGGGGGATATGATAGAGGTACATAAAATCATGAGTGGTGTGGAGAAAGNCATGAATTCTGTGCATGCAGAGTGGTGCAGAATTCTCCCAGGAGTAAATCGGTTTTGACTACCTGAGAGATTGCCTTTCTCTGTGCTACCATGACCTCCCATGACAGCTACATTCTACCAGAACAATGAAGCAGTCAACCAATAGGGAGGGCTGGAAATGTGGGAGATGGAACTTTTTTAGCAACTGTACCTAGATAATGGAACTCCTTTCTAGAAGAGTTAAGGAGGACCATTGGTCTCATTGCATCAGATCTATACGTAAATCCCATCTCTGTCTTAGCTTCCTATCAATTAATTATTATCTCTCACACACACAAAAATAAACAAGCTGTTTTTCCTACGGATAGGGAAGGAAGGAAAAAGAGTGTGGGGTTGTCATTGGGGAATCTTGAGTAGGAATAGGGAGGTTATATTATCTGTGAATTTGGCACTACTGCGACCACTGCTGAAATACTGTGTCCAGTTCTGGTGTCCACAAATCTAGAAGGATGTTGAAATTGGAGAGGGTTCATAGAAGAGTCCAAAGAATGATTAAAGGGTTGGAAACCAGGCTTTATAATGATGAATTCAAGGAGCTCAATCTGTTTAGATTTACAAAGAGAAGGTAAAGGGGTGACTTGATCACAGTCTGTAAGTACCTACATGGGGAACAGAAATGTGATAATAGAGGCTTTTTCAATCTAGCAGACAAAGGTATAACAAGATCCAGTGGCTGGAAGGTGAAGCTAGACAAATGCAGGCTAGATATTAAATTAGCCATTGGAACAACTTACCAAGGGTTGCATTGGATTCTCCATCAATGGAAGTTTTCCAACCAGGGTTGGAAGTTTTTCTAAAAGATACAGTCTAGTTCAAACAGGAATTAATTAGGGGAAGTCCTACGACTCACTTCATACAGGAGGTCAGACTAGATGACGATAATGGTCCCTTTGGGCATTCAAATCTATGAATTGTTATTTCCAACTTTAAATACTTGGAAGGTATTCCGATACCACAATGATGTGCACCAGTTAAGTATCTAGGTATTATTGATAGGGGAAAACTGTCACTGCGGCTGCCTCTAGTGCAGTATCTGATATGTAGCTAAAGAGATGTTTTCATTCTCCGGTAGCAGGGGGCTAAATCTGAAGGTAGGACAAGAAGTAATGGGCTTAATCTGCAGTAAGGGAGATTTAATTGCATAGCAGGAAAAGCTTTCTAACCGTAAGCGTAGTTCCGCTCTGGAACAGGCTTCCAAGGATGGTTGAGGGATCCCCATCATTGAGGTTTTTAAGAACAGGTTGGACAAAACACCTGCCTGGGATGATCTAGGTTTACTTGGTCCTGCCTCAGCGCAGGGGGCTAGACTTGGCCTCTTGAGGTCCCTTCCAGCCCTTCATTTCTATTATTCTATAAGATGCAAAATTTGGCTGTGGATCCAGATTTCAAACACCCTGAAAGGTCAGGCCTGAAAGGTCTATCCGAGTTTTGGTTTGGCCCATTATAAAGTTCCTGTAGGAAAATTTGGATCAAGATGTTAGATACACCAACACGAAGGGTTGTTGAGGCCTACTGGCGGGTTTCTGGCACCTTCTTCTGAAGCAGCTGGCACTAGTCACTGTCGGAGACAGCATAGTAGGCTAAATGGACCTTGGGCCTGATCCAGTCTGGCAGCGCCTATGTTCCCATCTCTGTCCTCCAGGGGTGGGCTATTCAAAAATGCTCAATATTGGCCTAACTCTGTGACCATTGAAGTCAATGGCAAAACTGCCAGTTGACTTAGAGTATGTCTACACTGGAGACTGTAATTTCCAGCTCCAGTGTAGATATAGCCTCAGTTGGCAGCAGAGTTAGGCCAATGAAGAGCAATGGACTTCGATGGGAGCGGAGTTGGGCCAATGGTGAGAACTTCTGAAAACCCCACTCTAGAGCTCTAAAACTAGCACATTTATCTATCGATATATTTAATAATTAAGCTTTTGGTTTTGGTTTTACATTCAAAAGCTATGCCCAAGGGAAATGTCATGCCAGGCCAGAGTCCTGAAAGCCTTCTCCACCCGTTCTCATTAATGCAAATAGCTATGAGAACGGTGATGCACCGAGGAGTGTTTGAACATGTTCCTATTGATTGAAAATGAATAATTATCACCCGCTCCCCGTTCCAGGGCTTTGTGGTGAGCGGAAGCACTAAGCGGGATTAATAACTACTTTTCATTACTTTTAATGCAAACTATTGATTTTAAAGTGTTGTAGGGAATGACAGTTTATTACAATAAGACAATAAAACAGACTATATGAAATAATTGAGAAGAATCTCTTCCTTTTTCCTGCGCGATGCTAGGACATTATGTTCTGTGGATGCGGAGACATTTATGGCAAACTCTATCCAGCAATGGCAGCTTAAGCACTCTATAAAACAGCACTTTGGAGCTGGAGTATTATAAATAATAGGCAATAAAACTGGTAAATGGGGCTTTAATTTGATTCCATTATGTCACGGAATGACAGCAGGGAGGGGGCAGAGCTGTGAGGGGATTGGATGCTGGGTTCAGTTTGTCAGCATGATGTGAACGGGAGGGCAGGGGCAGTGCCATGGGTATCACCATACCTGTGTGACCAGCAAAAGCAAGCATGGATTCTAGACCCGATCCTGGGAGATGAGATGCTAAGAGCTGTGACTCATGGGCAGGGGCCATACATCAGGCCTCTTCCCTGCCCTGTGTCTGATATTTTAGACAATATTTGTGCTGCTACTGTAGCCTCTGATTCACCTGCGGGTGGCGTGAACCCACCGGCTGCCGTGTGCCACCTTATATGAACCTGCCCTCCCGGCAGTGACTGTTTCTGATGCTCATTCTGCACCTGGCATGTATCCAATGGCTTCCATGCGCACTCAGCTAGAATGCACAAAACTCCTTTCCAAGGCACCTTGCTTATCACGCGCCTGGCATATGCCACCACCATCGTCTCATCCGGTGTACAGTGATCCTCCTCCTGGAGGGCCTCTCCTCATCTGCCTGCAGAGCTACCCCAACCAAAGTCCAGGCTGACTCCTCTCCAACCACCTCTGCCTGCTCTGCAGCTGCCACATTAGTATTACATTGCGATAGCACTTAGAGGATCCAATTAAGGATCAGGCCCCATTGTGTTAGGTGCTGTACATACACCCGAGACAGTCCCCGTTCCAAAGAGTTTATGTAACCCACACACCGCCAGGGTGTGGTGTTGTGTCCCATCTAGTGGCACTGAGACCACTTAGAGAGAGAGCTAAAATGAGTCTGTTCTACAGCCTTAGCTAACAGCCGGTTGGCTTTTGGCTCATGCTTGAGGCTCCAGGTTCGATCCCGCCCGTCGACGACCGGGGTCTGTTGGTGTTACACTTACACTCCTCATTGGGTTCCACATGCCATCGCAACCAGAACCTCAATAGCCTGTCGCTTATCCTGCACCAGGCATATACTTGCTGCTAGTTAATTACACCCTCAGCGGGAGCCCCCAAGGAATTCCCCGGAGTCACTGCTGCTTCTCCTTTTGCCGAACACATGCCACCTTCCGCGGTGTCCTCCTTCCTCAGCTACAGCCTGCAACCACTTCTGCCTCTTTCAGGGCCTGGCACAGACTAGCTGAGGCCCCCGAGACTGAGCAGAGCAGGCCGCGTAGCCAATACGTGTCCCAGTGCGGCGTTAGCAGTGCACAGCAGCAGCAGAAGGTGCTGAGTGGTGGCCTGGGGGAAGAGCTCTGCATGCATTTTACTACACACAGCAGAAGCACAATTGATTAAGAACAGATTTCTGAAAAAGACGCAGGGCAGGCAGGACTATCATGGCTTGAATCTAATGTGGCGGAAGAGCTGTTTTGATAATGGGCTCAGCAAACAAATGTGCACTTAATTCCCAAATGCTCCGGAAAATCAGCACAGCGGCTCCTCGCTGGGCTTTCTTCGCCTGTCTTTTGCGAGCGGTATGTCGATGAACTGCCAATGGGTGTCACTGCCTGGCAGCCAGCGAGAATCGATATGCATGGCCCGTTCCTCTTCAGAAAGCAGAGAGAGCACCGGCAGGGAGGATGCAGTCGTTCGGGGGGACTGGATGGCTCAGGAGGCTGGTACAAAATCTTTCGCCTCAAGGCTACCGGCTCAAATCCAGCCGCTGAGAGAAAGCTATTCCCATCTGAGGGCTAGTCAATATCTAATGATCTGTGAAATGAACTGGGGGTCTCAGCCCAGTAGTCTATGTTCTAAAACCACTGGCACTAATTAGGCCTCTGGTTGTTAAGGCCAAGGATTGAATAGGACGTGGAGCTAAGAAAGCCTCAGCGTTGTTTAACCGGTGACATATACACCTTCTTCAGGTCCCTTCAGGGTGCACATTACATCAACAACCTTGTTACACTCTAGGGTGACCAGACAGCAAGTGTGAAAAATCGGGCCAGGGGGCGGGGGGTAATAGGAGCCTATATAAGAAAAAGACCCCAAAATTGGGTCTGTCCCTATAAAATCGGGACATCTGGTCACCCTATTACACTTACGCCCTCTCCCCAATATGCAGCTTGTCCCACTGAGTCCAGGTGTGAGGGAGGGAAAAGAACCGGATCCAGCAAAGCACTTAAGCACATGCAGAGCTGCACATATAGGAGTAGTCCCATTGACTCCAGTTCCGGGGTTCACGTACTTACAGTTAAGCAAGCGGTGTAATGCGTTGCTGGGTCGTGGCCGAAATTAACCTCAGGGGTGTGTGTATCAAACTTACATCACCTCTGGACGGCACCCAGCCCCTCCCGGGCAGGGGCAAGGACCTGTGGCAATAGCTAGTGTGGCTGGGAAGCCTTCATAGGTGCTGCCTGGGAGTGAGTGTATTACAGCTGGGCCTGAGCTGTAGGATCTGGGTTCTCTGAAGCTGTTGAACACCCAGCGTTTTGGTTCAGCTCACTATGGACAGAGCCATGGACTATGTCTATAGGGTCCAATTGCTAGGTCATTTGGACAGCTTTGCCCTTCTTGGCTCTCAATCTGGCGCAATCCCGGAGTGCTAGATCAGCTTTAGATTGGAAGCTCATTGGTAGGGTGGCCATACGTCCCCTTTGGGCTGGGACAGTTCCCCTTTTTTTTAAACCCCGTCCCAGCCGTCCTGAATTTTTTGGCAAAACTGGGGATTTGTCCCGTTTGCTCTTGCCCAGCTGATCATCAGTTGGCAAGAGCAAACCGGAGAAATGCCCAGTTTTGCCAAAAAAGTGAGGTGCGACCCCTAGCAGGGCATGGAGGAACGTTCTGGTGGAGGTGGGAGAGCGGCTGCCTTGAGTGAAAGGGAGGGAGGACTCGGGGGAGCAGCTTGGGCCAGGCCAGCCCCACGTGGGTGGGCAGCAGGGGCCTTCAGGCCAGCCCCACTAGGTGTCCCATTTTCCCTTTGGGAAAATATGGTCTCCCTACTCATTGGGGGAGGACCTTCCTTTTGTTCTGTGTTTGTACAGCACCTTGCACAATAGACTTCTGGTCCGTGACTGGGGTTCCTGGGTGCTAGAGCAATACAAACAAGTAATAACAGCACTTAATAAAATAGATGGGCTGGGTGGGTGAGTCAGCCTTCCGGACGTGGGACCTTCTGCTGAGCCAGGGTTGGGCCAGCCGTGGTAGAAGCAGTGGATCTGGGAGAAGGGGAAGCTGCTTGGCTTATTGCCGTGGACTCCATCATGGGTCTCTGCCCAGAGCAAAACAGGGGCTGGTGGGTATTGCACAGTAGAAGCACAGCGGCTGTTGGTGCATGTCATGGGATAATACTCTCAGCTGCAGTGCGCCAGTCCAATCAATACACATTCAAAAGGCATTTTGCAGGAGTTGCGCCAAAGGTCAGGACATAAAAAACCACAGGCCATGGAGGTGAAACCGGGCCGGATTTCACCTGGCAGTATAGCAAATTGTTATTACTAATTTAATGGTGGTAACAGCTAGGAACCTCAGGCATAGAGCAGGACCCCATTGTGCGGCATGTTGTATAAATATATAGGTATCTCCCCTCCTTTTCCCTCTTTCCAGCCCTATTGTTGGACACCAATGGGCTACTTTAGGACAGTGTGCCAGCTCCTTTTGCCCTGGCTGGCTGGCATATCGGCCCCAGTGTTATTTCAACATTATTGCTCTTCTGCTGTTGGGGTTGTCTCAGGATATTATTGCATTTCCTTCTTTCTTTCATTTTCAACCCTAAGTCAAATCTTTCGTGGCTCTTCTAAAGAGAATATTATTGATATCGCTGCAGCTTTTCCAGCCTCTTACCTAAGCGCATAATCAGGCAGGGCTGTGTTTTTTAGAGAGGGGATTACCCATGCAATACAGCAGCCGAGCCCCATCAGAGCTATCCCAATCTATTAGGATCTGCGCCCTATACAACGTAAACATCTGAAAGAGAAATAACGAACTAACTTTGCTGCATGCAGACAGAGGGTTGTTTTTTGGTTGTTTCTTTGCATTTGGCCTGGTCTTCTTCTGTGGTCTTATGAAGTGTTTTCGCACTGCGACAAGATGTGTGTGGTATGGACACTCTGTCCGGGGCATGAGAGCAGCGCCGGCGTTGCCTAGACAAAGACTGAGCGCAGCGGGCATCAAAACGATCCGTCAGAGAGGGACCACTGAACGGCACGGCAAAGGCCATGCCATTTGGTGCATTGAGAACTGATCCATGGGTATTTCCTGCAATGCCAAAGGGAGCGCCAGAGAGCAGCTGGGGGATGGGCGAGGGGGCAAGGTAGGGTGACCAGATGTCCCAATTTTATAGGGACAGTCCCGATATTTGGGGCTTTGTCTTTTATAGGCGCCTATTACCCCCCACCCCTGTCCTGATTTTTCACCCTTGCTGTCTGGTCACCCTCGGGCAAGGCCAGCTGCTCAGAGTCCCTTAGGGGAAGTGGCCACCACAAGGAAAGAGACCTCACTGATGAGGAGGAGAGACTGCAGCTGGAAGACCCAGGAGAAGGGGACGGGCCAAGACAGGAGAGGAACAGACTGCAGTTAGCCAGTTGCCCTGGGCACTGAAGCCAGCACAGACCAAGGAGCCAAATTCATCCCTGGTGTAACTCCACTAATGTCATTCCTGGGAAATGGAACGACATTCTAGGGGAAGAGGCTAGCACAGGGGAGAGACCCCAGCTGGAATATGAGCTTGGGATAGGGAACAGGGGAGAAATACACTCCAGGCTTGGAGAAGAGCCGTGCCCAAGGGACCCAAGCAAGCAGACACCCAGGGGAAAGGGCAGGCAGAGGGGCTGGTGAGACGCCAGGAGGGTGATGCACCCTGTGCAATCCGTGCCCTGCTTGTACCCACCCTTTGCATAGGCCTTGCATAGCGGCGACGCCTCCATGGGAGGAGGAGGGCGAGAGGGAGGGAGGGGGCAATGGACTGTTCCTGTTCATCGATGGTTAGATGGCAGCATTGCCATGGTAACCAGAGGCTTCCTAGGAGGGCGGGGAGGTGGAAGTAGAAGCAAAACTTGCCAGCCAGCTCTGCCCTGCCCCGGGATTTGAAGTGGGGAGGAAGTTTTACACCAGGAGAGAGAACAGCAGTGTAAACAGCCCAGGCACTTGAGGGTTCTTCCTGCCGAAAGCCGCTGGTGAGAGAGGCAGAGGCACGCACAGCCTGTGAAAAATGTGGTTATAAGGTGGGGCAGGGAGATTCTCTGCTGCACTTAGAGGCAGCCAGGGCAGTGGCTGTTACAGTGCCTGGCCTCGGAGGAGCTCAAAAGCCTTTCCCCCAGTGCTTAATTTGTGCCAGGGCTTGCCAGGGCTCAGCCCTGGTACCTCTGGGCTTGCCGCGTCAGTTATGAGTGTAAAAAAAAAAATGTCTTCAGCCCTGTCACTTCTTTCATGACAAATTAAGCAATGCTTTCCACCCTGGCAGGAATTCAGCCTATTAACACTGCTGTTTGTGTGTGTGTGGGAGCAACAACCCTCTGTGAACAGATGGGGAAAATAAGGCAAAGTGGCTTACCCAGCGCCTGGCAGCGAGTCAGTGTCTGAGCTGGGATGAGAACCCAGGGCTCCTGAGTCCTGTGTTGTAACCCATGCTGGCGCCAGTCCCTTCCCCCTTGAAAGAAGACACAAAAGGAAGGGCGTCCTGGCCTCTCCCCACGGATTTGGAGTTGTCATTGCTGAGTGGGAGGGTCTTTCTGTCCATCTCACCCATGTGTCTAAGATCTCTGAGTGAGTTTCAGGAAGGAGGTGTGGGTCACTGCTCATACCTACTTCTACTGGTTGAGGGTGGAGGTCCTTTCCCAGCTTGGTCAGGGCTTGGATTGGAGAAAAGAAGTGACTGGTGATGCTCTCCCAAACTTCATCTACAACTCAAACTCCACCTGCAGCCCCCTTCTGACTCCAAGGTGAGAGACCACTCTCTGTATGTCATCCTGCTCTGAGTAATAGTATCTTCTCTATTCTTCTGTGTGGCTTGACCAGCAGTGAAATGGATAAGCGCTGACATTTAAACAGCCATCATTATGCTCCAGAGTTAACACTGATTGAGACAAACAGGAGCATTTCACACCTCTTGGACATATCAATTCAGCCTCTCAGGAGACTCAGGTGCCGGTTACACTTGAATTATGTTTGTAAAGTCACCAGTGTGACTAGAGAGACACTTCAAGCTTTTTCAAATGAAAGCTCTGCCGCAGACTTCCTGTGACCTNCTGCCGGTTACACTTGAATTATGTTCGTAAAGTCATCAGTGCGACTAGAGAGACACTTCAAGCTTTTTCAAATGAAAGCTCTGCCGCAGACTTCCTGTGACCTGTGGCAAGTCACTTAGACCCAGATCCTGAAAGGTATGAGGCGCCTAACTGCCACTGAAGTCAATGAGAGTTAGGTGCTTAGACACCTTTGAAGATCTGGGCCATAGTGTCTGTGCCTCAGTGCCCCATCTGTACAACGGGAATAATAGCACTGCTGCCTAGCTCACAGGGACATTGTGAGCACAAATACATAAAGACTGTGAGCTGTTCTGATACTACAGTAATGAGGGCAGGACAAGTACCTCAGCTGGATTTATTTTTAGATTTTTGGGGGGTGACTAATCCCATCTAACCAAACGCCTACGGAACTGTTTCAGTAAATAAAGTACAAGTTCCCCCCTCCCCGTCCACCCATGCACACTCCTTGTTTCCATTCACTGGGGAGGTTTCGTTGGTAACTAAAATGCAGGAAATCGGCAATTAGGGACTGAAGGAAATACACCGACCCTCCACCTGTCCTGCGCTGCAAATGCAATCCGGAGGGAAACAAACTCTAATCTCAGAGTGACTGAGGGTGAATTGATCCGAGATTGCGGGGAGCGTGCAATCGAATTGGCCCGGCTCATGGGATGAGAATGACCCATGCAAACAACACGGGAAACCAGGCCGCTGAAAGAAGAGCCGGAGGGTGGCGAGGGCAAGGGAGAGCCCAGAGAATCTCTCTGCTTGAGAAATCAGACCAGGGAGATGAGAGGAGTGGAGGTGGGTCTCTTTCTGCACGCATCACATGGGGGAACGGGCAGCAGAACGGAGGGTTGGGGGCCGGGAGGGGAGCTGCAAACAGAGCGTGTGAGAATAGGTGGCAGAGGCCAGGCAATGGGGAGGGTGCGGCAAGAGGACGGTGTATGTGCTGAGAGGAGAGACATCACCAGCCCTCCTCTTCCTGCGCACAGGTCCTCGGGGAACCTGTTAGCAGAGCTGTCAGAAGAAGGGAGCAAGGGCATAAATAAAAGCCCAATAATGGACTTTATTCCTGCTTTTGTTTCCTCTCCCAAGCAACCCAACTTCCCTGGGGTGGAATACCTGGGAGGAATGAGCTGGCTGGAGCAGAGTGAATGCCGTTTATACCCCTATCACAGCAGGTGTAATGAGGGAGGGAGGAATAGCCTCTTCCCCCAGCTTTGTGTCTAGATGCCCGAATAGCCTGGTGCCGTAGTGGGCTGGCCGTGGTCTTGAGAGCACGGTTTGAGACAGGAATGGACGAATTCCTTAGAGAGGAAGGAGAGGTGTGTTCACCGGGCACTTGGGAGGCCTAGGGTCACTTTACAGCTCTGCCCTAGGCCTCTGGGCTGACCCTGGGCAAGTCCCAGCACTTCTCTGAGCCTCGGTTTCCCACCTTTAAAATGGGAAATTAATACCTCCTTTGTCTGCCTTAAGGTCTTTGGAGCAGGGACTGTCTTTTGCTATGTGTCTGTACAGAGCCAAGAACCAATAGGCCTCTATATGTTACTGTAACACAAACAACAGCAATAATAGATGCACCCATTACAATGTTCTGCTTTTGGGGTGGCTCAGCCCGAGTGACATGAAATATTGCACTTTCCATCTGAGGATCTCCCACTCAGCCTCACAACAGCGCTGAGAGATGGGCAAATATTGTTATCCCCATTTACAGATGGGAAAACTGAGACACAGTGACGAGGAGTGACTTGCCCAGGGTTACACAGTGAGTCTGTGGCAGCATCGGGGAGGGAACCCGGAACTCCTACCCCTGCGCCTTGAACACCAGGGCAGCCTGTTGCCATTGCTAATACCTGCTCTGCTCACTTGTAGCGTGCGCTGCTGTGTCAGTGCTAGGGAGATATTACAATTCACTTTTCTGGTCCTGCACCTTTCAGTGGGAAGCCCTGGCCAGTGCCGTGAGTCAGTCTGGCTCTTGCCGGGTGAGTCACACACACTGTGCTCTCTCTCACAGAGACACAGGCAGGCAGGTTTGCACTATCTTTCCTTGGTGTTTCCCTTAATCTCCAGTACAAGCCAGCCCTGGCTGAATGTCCACGTTGCACTCGCTGTGCACGGAGAACAGTATGTGCCCGATTATTGAAGTGGGATGTGCTGTGCTTGGTGGCATCTAACGTCTTCCATTTAAAATGCTCCCCTCCATCCACAAAGAGATGGGGAAATTGCCCAGCACAGATCGTGCTTCCAGGTTTATTGATTTTATTTAAAATGTTTTGCTGGCTGGGGCGGCCTCAGGAGACGTGCATCTCATTTTCACAGCCATACGGTTGCGCTCCAGCCAGCCCAGTCCAACCATAACGCTGGGCACCACCTGAACCAAGGGGCCACGGAGCAGCCTGCTTTCACTCCGGGGAGAAGCAGAGGCCAGAACAATCGGGGCGGGGGTTGAGCTGCATGGTTCAGACCCAGCGGAAGAGCAGGCGGAGGCAGCGAGGTGGGGACGGGTTCTTGGAACTCAGCTCCTGGCTGCTAGGTGGTTATTATCAACCTGATGTGTCTGTCCATGTTCTTTCAGTGTCAGCAACCTGAGAGTCGGGAGCGCAGCTCAGCTGAGTGTATTATTGGATTATCAACTGATTAGCGCTGTTAAGGATCCACTCTTGAATAATCAACAGGTTTTTCAGCTGCTGGGTGCCGGGAGTGATTAGGGGGACAACATGACGGGCAGCCCAGCTGATGCGATGCACTAAGTGAGCTGATGGGCACGTTGTCAAGGGGCAGAGATGGACAGCAATGGGTGACCATGGTACATGCCTTTCCCCACATCTTTCATGCTCCACAGCTAATACCTGTCTAGGAAATTCTCCTTTGCTGTCGTACCTACCAAAAACATGACAGCAGTGAGGTTGCCGTTGTGTTTAACTCACTGCCTGTCATGCTGACAACTATTGTCTCATTATTTTCTTGTACTCCCCCATCTGTCTGTACCCGTCTGTTGTCTCTTGTCTTATCCTTCCACCCTGAGCAATTTGGGGCAGAGACCTTTGGGTTATGTTTGTACAGCGCCTAGCACAATGTGGTCCCCACAACAGTAATACAGATAAATAATAACAATAACTTTAAACCTTCAGGGTCCCCTCTTTACACAGCATCAGCTTAGGATTTTGGGTCCCCTCTCAGTGATGTTAGGGTTAGAGGTACCCTCAAATTCCCCCGTGGAGACGCCATGAAGCAGCATCGTGGTGTGGTGACATCAGGCCTCCATGTCATGATACTGAATGATGTCACAGCATCACTGACAGCTCTGCCTAGCACGCTGACCAGCACTGTTGCATTGTTTCCTTGTACTCCCCCATCTGTCTCCAGCTGTTGTCTCATCTTATACTTGGACTGGAAGCTCTTTGGGGCAGGGACTGTCCTTTGGTTCTGTGTTTGTACAGCACCTAGCACAATGGAGTCCTGGTCCCTGCCTGAGGCTCCTAGGTGCTTCCATACTACACCTTTTAAACAATAATGAGCGTCATCATCATCCCACACAGATGCAGCATCTTGCCCCTCCATTGCTGTAAGCAGGGCAAGGGATCGTTCTCACCCGAGCTCTTACTTTTCCCCGAGCCACCACTGCCGTGGGTATTGCCAGCCCTTACTATATACGCTGACCAGACATGCACCTCCCAAAGAGCTCAGCGAGCCAGAAGGGGGTTTCCCATTGACAAGGGTGCAGAGCTCTGTGCATGTAACAAGGGCAGGGTGTAGCTCAAAGCCTGCTCCTGGGAACAGCCGTCTAGCATGAGCACTGCCCAGATCCACTATCTGGGGCATTAGACCTCACTGGAGAAAGTGGGGCAGGTAAAGGGGAGGTAACCAGAGCATTGGAGTCTGTAGCCCTCCGGTTATCTCCTTGAAGAGGGGAAGGGAAGTCAAGGAAGTGCAGGGCTAGGGTGAGGAGGAGAGAGAACCCGACAGCATTGCCCCCAGTGAGTGCGGGCACCATGGGCGGATTGGAAAAGGTTGGCGTTTGAGGCCCACCTCTCACAAATGGGAGGCAGGCTGGGGTGGGAGCTGGAGGTTTTTTAGGTCCCAGTGAAGCCCAGCAGCAAAGTCCTGGCAGGGGTCAATAGGGAGGCACTTTATTGGATTGCTGGTGTGATGAAGGGAGGAACAAGAGAGCAGGAAACATCCAGGGAAGGAGCTGAATTTGCAAAACAATTTTTAAAACAACCAGTGCAATTTGGACACATTTTAAAGGCAACACAGATGTTGTGCCCACCCTCATATCTTCTTCTCTGTAGCAATCACCCAAAATGCTGCAGTGCTTGGGGATGCTACTGGAGAATACTGCAGAATAAGGGCTCCTGGGATACTCCCCTTCCTAATACTGAACAGGCTTTTCTTGTGGCAGGGCCTTCTGTACGGGAGCTTGGAGTATAGGCAGACAGACAGACTACACTGCAGGCTGCCATCATTGTTATATTTACAGCATACACACAGAGAGACGTTAGATAAAAACATAAATACTCCTGCTGGAAGGTTGCAGTGTAATGGTACTTTATTTCTTAGTATTCAGGACAATAACACACAAGAACAAAATCAGAGAGAAACAAATACAGATGCTCCCTAAAACAGAGAGGCACAGCTCAACCCATCTTAGTCTAGACTGGATGTCTGCAGACTGACTGCTGCTAAGTAGGCCCATTTCATGCACTACCCTACAGAGTCCCCTAGCCTGCAAGCAGGATCAGGAAAACCCCCTGACATTTAAAGTGACAACCTACAATTTTAACACAGATTTCAATACACCACAATCACGTGGAGTGAATATTCCCTGTGGTTACATCTCTCTGGCCACAGAGCAGGAAGAGCTCCTTGGGGAATCGCCCAGTGGTTTCATTACCACGTACTGTATATTTTCCTCTGGAGATCATTCTTCTGTTTGCCTCTTGAGAACAGGCCAGTCAGCTCCAGAGCATCCCTCCCTTCCCCACCTCCACAGGCAGGTCCTGGCAGCTCGTGGCTAGGACTGGGTTTGGAACTTGTGTCTCAGCACTGGCATGGAAGAGAGATAACACAGCCAGGATGGATAGAGAGTGGTGGGAATATTCCCTCTCAACCCCCACCCAGCCACCGCCTCCTGCACTTCTCACGTCCCTTTATGATTGGTTTGGCCTGTTCCTCCGTCACTGCTGCTTTAGCTACGCTGGATAAGAAGCTATTCAGCTAGCTTGCTGTGAAAGGCGTAACCCTGCTCCCTGAGGCATTCACCCTGGGGGTTGGTTCCTCTGTGATTCTCTCTGGTCTGAGGTTTTCAGTCCAAGTTCTGCTTTCAATCCCAGCCGTGATCACCACTGAAGTCAATGGGATTGTCCCGGTGTGACGGGGAGGAGAATTCGGCATGTTGCAATTACGAGGAATAATGAATCACAGGCCATATCAAGCATGCGATAAGCTCTGAGGAAAGGAGTCTCTCTCTCTCTCTGTCTCTCTCTGAGGAGCTTAGCACCGTCTCCTCCAGCGTTCTCCTTTCAGAGACCTGTAGGGGGCACAGCTGGATTGCACAACAGAGCCCATCCTCATGCAAGGAAATCAGAGCATTACACAGCCCACTTCCTGCTTAACCATACTCCAGTATGCCAGCAGGCGGCTAAGTGCCCATCTCCCACAGACTACAGCCTCCTCCCCACCGGCCCTACGCACTCAGATGGGCCGAGAAGGCAAGAACCCGATGTACCTCTCTCTTTCTATCCTCCCTCCACTAAGGCTGTCCTGCCAGGCAGGAGAGCAGCATCTCCCATGAGCCATGTTCCCCGATCCCAGCAGAGTGGGGTAAGGCAGGGCAGGAGAGGGAGGCTGAACTAGACAATGGATCTCCCTCTTCCCATTACTGAGCCTGTTTCAGACATGCACAGAGAAGTAAAGGGGATGGGGACGGGATGTAACCGCTAATATGGCAACTTCTGGAGAAGGCCCATGGTGGAAATTCATCTATAGCCGATGTCCGCCTGCACTCTTGCTGCCCATCAAGAAGCACAAAGGACCCTCGCTTCTTGTTTCTCAAGTAAGCCCCATTCTCATTGCAGGTCAAGGATTGCTGGGACAAATGCCCAAAGTCCAAGGACATTAGGCTCTGGGTCTGGGCCCATCTGCTGTGCTGACCCCATTGGTCGGTCAGTGGAGTGACTCTGATGTACAACACCAGCTGAGGTTGTGGCTTGGTAACTTTGGATCCGGATCCAGAGTTTGGCTCTAGGGTTTACTATCAGGAAGTCGATTTGGGTCCCTCTAAGACAAGGCTGGGGCTCATTGATAGAACAGTAATGGGAGAAACCCAGCGCTGAAAGGACAGAGCTCCGCTCACACCCTGTGAGGAAGCAGTCCCCTGCCAGGCAGCATCAGGGTGCACCATAGGCTGCCTCTTGACTGGCTATCTCCAACGAAGCCTAGCATCTCCAATCGACAGACTTTCTGGGGTGTCCCTTGGAAGAACTGAAAAGGCCCGCCAGCAAACCAGCTGGAGCCCAAGGCAGCCTCGCTCCCAAGGAACAACCCAGTGAAACAAAGAATGTGACACCTGCCATTCTCGTCAAGATCCCTGCAGCAAGGTGACCCCAGCACAGTAGGGGTGCTCATCCTCCAATCAGAACAGCCATCCCGTTCCCTCTGTCCGAGGGCTTCTGGAGGCAATGAAGATTCCGGGCGCGATGACTGGGAAGATGGATGCCCTGTCCGTTAGACTATAATTAAATTAAGTTCCTGAGAGTAAAATGGAGGCGGTAAATGATCACAACAGGTTTCCTTCCCCCCTTGCACCCGCCTCTCTAAATGCTGAATTATTTTACAGTTGATAGTTCCCTAGATTCGCCGACCTTTAAAAGCTGAACACCACATGCCTGTTGAATTTTAATCAATTTATTTTTTTCGACTGGAAATGTCAGACTTCTGTGTGGAATTAGTCGGCGCCGGCTGATGTGACAAAGACTCAAAGTTCAGCATCTGAAGTCGCGGAGGAGCAGAGAACCGCGTGCATTAGAAAAGATAATTTGCAGGATGAGGAAACGAGAAAGAGAGAGTGAGAGAGCATATATTTTTCATTAGCTTTGGTTTAGAGGGTTCTGGGACCTGCATTTATTTCATCCAGCGACCTCTAGCCTCATTAAATCTAGTCTGGGGTTGGTAATGACTGGAAGTAAGAAGCTGTGAAGGCCACTGAAGGGCAGGGGATAAGTGAGTTCGTTGCTGGAGCATGGAGTGAGCTGCGCCAAGGCAGGGGTGCAGGGAGAAAGGTAACCTTTGGCTTGACTGGGCCACCGCGCTGGGAACGGGCGAGCGATGCCTCCCAGCTGCCAGCCTCCAGAGAGCAGGAGGCCTGTTCATTAGTGGATAATATAGCATCAGCTTCACCCTGCTCCCTTCAGTGTGCAACCCGAGGGGGCACTGCAGACAGTGCAACCCCTCGGAACCAAAACGGAAAGAGCCTGGATCCCGCCTCTCGTCTGCGCCTGCGAGGAGAGAACTACCATTCTCACACTGAGGTCAGCATGGCTGACCCTGCAGCTCCCCAGTCAGGAAGGAGCACACTGAATACAGAGGTCTGAATGGAGCAAAGACCATCTGTAATGGAGCGAGGAAGCTTACTTTATTTAGGATCCAATCCTGTGCATAAAAGTAGCCCCACGGATGTGCTCCTGCTCCTGTTGGGGTCAGTGGGACCAGGTGAGAACTGAAGCAGGATACAGGCCCAAACATCTCTGTTCCATTTTATTGCTCTTTATTCCGGTGATTTTGGTAAGCATGGAAGTGGGCCCTGGCTCCAGCAGGGGTGTAGCTGGGGCAGGCGCTGGGCATGGATACAGCTCTGCAGAGTGACTCTGTTCTGATTAGCAGCTGTCTTGGTCCTGGGCATGTCAGTGCTGCATGTCAGTGTGGTCCTGCATCCCCCCCTTGTGATGCCGATCATGAGTGATTCCAATCCGGGGTGGCCCCTACTTGTTCTGCCAGTGGACTTCAGTGTTCTCCTGCAGTACCCTCTACTGTTCCAGTCCCGGGCAGCAGCAGCTCTACAAATGTATGCCGGCCCTATTAAAATTACATTCCTTCTTTGGAATGGAGACTGCTCATTGCACTGAACTGGAGAGACAAATGTTTGCTCAGAGGACAAGGACTGAATATATTTAATCTTCCTGCCTTCCGTTTCCAAAACTGCTCCTGTCCTGTGCTCTCGGCGCATGCACATTAAAATCAATAATGAACCTTCCAAAGCAACCTATGATAAAATATGGGCTGGCCTCTCCCACAGACCTCCAAATTCCTCCAGACGCCTGAATGCAGCAGAGTATCATGCTACCCTGTGAAGAATCGTATACCTTGAAACAGGATCACAGCTACTTGGACCTCCTGGTGTCCTCTTGAGCCAAGGCTGGACTTCAAATGCAGGACTACTGAAGAGTAGTGCGGACCTCTGTCAGCCGAGGGTCCAACCTCTGCAATGCTCTCATCTCACTGACCAGTATGGAGACACTACCCCAGGCCTTGTGAATGGAACCGAATCAGTAGGTCAGGCCGATGTTGTTGTTATTGTTAATTTCTATTACTGTAGCACCTGGGAGCCTCAGGCGCAGAGCAGGGCCTCTCCGTGCTAGGTTCTATACAAACACAGTCCCTGCCCCACTGGGACCCACCTTTCTACATGCCCACAAAGCCCCAGTGCAGACCCATCCTGTGCTCTGCCAGCCCCACGGCTCTGGCGCTGTCACGGCCCGATAGCACATTACAGATGGCTGTGTTTAAGCGAGGTCCTGCTCTCCTTTTATAGCCCTCTCAGTCATTCCAATGGGCTCCTTCCCTGGCCTTTTGCACTTCTCTGTTTGTTTCAGGTTATGAAAATGTCAAGCTCATTTGGAAGTTCTGCACCCTCCCTGCTTTGCTGGAGTCATTACTGGCCCGTTCGCTGCTAGAGGAAGCTGACATTTACATCACAAGCTGGGCTGGAAATGATAACGGTTAAGCAGGACTTTGCTAATCATCGGGTACCTTCACCTTTGAAAAGGAGTCTGGTTGGCCAGGACTCATTTTCCTCCTTATTTCCGATCAGCTCCTCTCCCCCCTCCCCCACCCCTTGGCTGTCACGATTTATTCATCGATTGAAGCTGCAGGATCAAGGTGGCATTGAATGAAAATACAGTTTAAGAAAAAATCACTGTAACTTCAGAGACGAGAATAGACTCGTGTGAGTTTACTCCTGCCCCCGCTCCCCCTCCTTTCCAGAGCTCCCGGCAGATGAGATGCTAAAACCCATTTACAGAACTAGCAAGAAGCAGGAACTCAATATTCAATCAGCCGGGCTTTGCTAGAGGCCTGGGGACCTACCAGCCCAGAGGAGGAAAAAAAATGCAGAGAAAGGTTGCCACCCAGGACAGTCTAGGGATATATTGCCCCATCCACTCCTGGGGGGAAATGCAACCCAGTGCAGATGGATGCAAAGGGGACATAACCCTTGTTCTGGCCCTCTGCACAGAGGTGAACTTTACTTCACCCCGGTGTGTTAATTCATTAATAATTATTATCGGCCGTGTGGCATCCTTAAAAGCTCCCATCATGCACCAGGGCCCCATTGTGCTGGGTGCCGTAAACATCAAGGAAGGAGACGAGCTATTTAAGCTGAAGGACCATGTTGGCAGAAGAACCAATGGGGCTAAACTGGCCATGAATAATCTGAGGCTGGAGATCGGAAGAAGGTTTCAAACCATCCGCGGAGAGGGGGAGGGGCAAACAACCTAACTAGCTTTAAGACGGCGCTTGATGAGTTTACGAATGGGATTGTGTGATGGGGTTGCCTGTGATTGCAGGCAACTGGATTCAATGAGCCAGGAGGTCCTTTCCAGGCCCATGTTCCTGTGCTGTACAAACACTGAACAAAAAGGTGGTGCCTGCCCCCAAAGAGTTTACAAGCTGCAGCCTTTTAGATTTGCTCTGTCCCGCCAAAGACCACCAAACCATACTGCAGGGGCTCCGTGGTGTATCCTACCTTAGCATCGCAAGTGCGGAATCTCCCCTGATGTTAATGAGGAATTCACAGAGAGAGTGCAGAAATCTCCTGCGAACAGGGCAGTCTGGGGTGGGAATTCCCCCCACCCGTCCTGCTCCCAGCCCAGCTGAGAAGGCTTGGGGAACAGCCTCTTGGGTGGGATCTCAGCTCTTCCGCTTCCCGCCTCAGCTGAGACCAGACGGTGCTGAAGCAAATATGGCTGAATACTGGAGTAATTGGTAAGGTTTGGCCCCTGTGGAAACGCTCAGTTCTGGTGCAAAGTTGGCTCTTATTGTTTTCCAAACTGGTCTACAAAGCCCTAATCAAAATACCCAGGAGAGGAGAAGGACCCTGACTCCTGTGTTTCCTCCCAGAAGACACGCGGGGCCTGATTCCCCAGTGCCTTGCACCTCGCATGGCCCAGGCCTCGGCGACAAAGGGGATGTGAGTGAGTTGAGAATGCTGGTTTGGTAGCGTTTCTCACTCCCTGTGCAGAGGTGTAAATGCCGA
Source organism: Platysternon megacephalum (assembly GCA_003942145.1). Taxonomy (NCBI): domain Eukaryota; kingdom Metazoa; phylum Chordata; order Testudines; family Platysternidae; genus Platysternon; species Platysternon megacephalum. The sequence goes on along the minus strand of QXTE01000070.1, from coordinate 3,985,723 downwards.
CGCAAAGCACAGGTCAGTGGAGAACCTGGCTCCCCACCTCTCTCTTCCTCTCCCAGCCCTGAGAGAGAGCAGCAGCGAGCAGCTCGACCCACCTAAGTTCTCACACCATGCCCAGCACCTTTAGGCTCCAAGGACCTAATCCTGCTAGGTGCTGGGCCCACCCACGGAAGTACAGGGCAGCCTATCCTCCCATTTGCACCCAGTGCCATGCAGGCATTGCTCAGCACTTTGCAGGATCGATCCCTGAGCGCCTAGGGGCAATTCACATTTGAGAACGCCGGGAGGAATAGAGAGACGAGAGGAGAAAGAAAAGATGGCTTGAATAAAGAAAGCATTTAAATTCTACCAGCTGTTCACCTGCATAAGTCCAAACACTGGACATGTCCTGGGAAGAGAACTGGCATTCTCCACTCCCCAACGGCAGACTTTTCACCCCCCTCCGGCACAAGCCTGACATTTAAGGTACAGAGCAAGGCTGGAAATAATGGCTTTCCACAGAGCCCCTCACTAATCACAGGCTACATTCACATTTGAAAATGAGTTCGGCCCAGGACTATTGATTCCCTTCCTTGCTTTGCGTGTGAGGGAGTGAATTCTGGGCTGGGAACGTAACCTTAAAGTGGTGGAACACATCTCCGCCAGCTCCTCCTGGCTTCTGCATACCGCCTGCTTCACAGCCTAAAGTCGGGATTTGATTAAAGAGCATCACACCTGCAAACTGGAAATGCAGAGAGAGAAGGCACAGAAAGAGCCCATCGTGTTGACAAGGGCTTGGAAGCTGAAGAGTGAGGAGAGAGAGATGCTGTAGATGTTACCAGCAGTTGCTTGTAGCATCGAGGTCCCATGGGATCATCCCTATGGAATTCTTCAGGCCTACCATTGTGTTCCCTTGCTTTGGCATTGCCACGTCCCCTCTCTTTTACTCTGCCCCTCACCGTTTGTCCACTCTGGTCACCTCGACCCCATCCCTGCCACTCCACCAATGAGACCAGCCTTGACTGTCCACTTCTCTGATCCTCCCCCATGTGTCTTAGCACCATCTTCCTCCCTGCCCTCTGTGCATGGAATACTGTCCCTGAACTGATCCCAAAGGCTATGGGATGGGGCATACAGGCCCTACACTGACAAGGAAGTGGTTCATATGTGCCTGAGGACCCAGCTGGCCCCATCCCGCTACACCCACAACATTCTGTCAGGTCTGGGGAGGGGAGTTAAAAGGAGAAGGCCCCGCTCAGTCTGTGGGCTGACCAGGAAGGAGAGCAGAGCTCTGTGTCTCCTTCGGGGAGAGATGCCTCATTTCAGTCAAGAGTCTGAGACAGATTGCTGCCTGGATGAGCGTCCTGGTGGATGGGACGACCACGCCTAAGGAGCCTGACCAGGGAGGCTGCTTGAAAAGGAGCTCCGAGGAGAAGACAGGGTCCTGCCAAAGGCTCATTGGGCAACCCTGTTTTGGAGTTGTTAACATTCCTTTATTTTGGGACGTTAATACCCCAGAAGGGGTAACATTCCTGGGTGCCTTAGCCAGCGGGGTAAAGCACCATGGCACCTGGCCCTGGGGGGGGGCAGCTACCGACCATTGGAGACCCTGCAACAGCATGAGGAGTGCACCACTGGGTGGCAAAGGGGCACTGGTAGCTCCTGCACACCATCCGCCTCACCCCATTCTTGTCTCATGTCATGCTCCAGGAGCCATTGGGCTTCCCTGAGACATCATGCCTTCCTGGAGCTCCCCCAGGGTGGTGCAGCTCGGCTGCACAATCTCGTCCACCGTACCTAAAATGACATTCAACCCCACCTATGTTTAAAGTAAGTTATTAAGGTTGCAAAGTTGAGCATTCCAAAATGAGGAAATGCCAGAATTAAGGTTGCCGGTGGAACCTTAACTCTGCCCCCTTGTGCATGTGCATTATGACACAGTCTGTAATTACATGGTCACATGCTACGTTTCCCACAGGACCCCTGTCTCATTCCGTGCACAGGCTGGGTGAGATTCAGGGAATGGTGAAGGAGGCTGCTCTCTGCAGAGCTCCTGCCTCATTCAATGCACAGGAGGAACTCTCTCCCTCATTACTCCGATCAGTATCTCTCCCCACACGCCTGTTGGCCAAACACCTCTCCAAGCAGCCAGCAGAAGGAGGACGTACAACCCTCTCCACTCACAGCAGCCGAAGAGAAGGAGGTGTGGCCTACTGACCCTGACCTCTGTAGCAACCCCGCCACCACATGAGAATTTTTGCAGCATATCAATAAAGTATCCCAAGGCCAAATGGAAACTTGGCAGCAGACTGCTTTGCGGCGGGGGGCGGGGGGAGAAACACATTCAGTGAGGTTCTTATTAATTAAAACATTCCAATAAATGATACGATCATTAGTGCCACATAGAATTCAGTTCAAAACCTTTGCATAGGCTTCTTATGCATCCTCCTGCACTCCAGTCAGCCGCAGAACTGGGCACCTCTGGGCTATGGCGGTCAGGGGGCATTGCCACACACAGGAAGTGTAGGGTGCTGCAGGGAACATGGGATACTGCTCATAGCTCAGTCCCTCCAGCCCCATAACAATCTTTGTTGCCCTTCTTTGAATGCCCTCTGATGGCCGGCTATTCAGATACGCTCAGCCCCCGTGGATGGCACCAGGACTGCTGGCAAGTCAGAAAAAGACTGCTGTTTCGGGTGTAACGAAACGTTACTTTCTGACAAAACGGAAACAGTTTATTCAGATTTCAACCATCTTGAAATGTGTTTGATTTTTAAAAAATAAAAATAAAATGAAAGGAAATTTTGAAACAAAGTCATCTCGGACCAACAGATCGAAATGTTTTGGAATTTTTGTTGTTGTTGCTGTTTTTTGACTGACACAATTTGGCAACACCGACACACATTCATCAAGTGTTTCATTTTTTTGCTGAAAAAAGTTCCAGCCAAAATCTTTCACCCAGCTGTAGTGCGCTGAGCTCTTTTGAAAATCTGGTCCTTTGTGTCACAATGGGAGCTGCTCGGTGCCCTGGTGCTGTTGGGAAAATCTGGTCACTTCTTTAGGTGCCCTTTGAAAATCTGGCCCCGATTGGGGTCCTGAGCACCTGGGAACTTGGCTCTGCACTCTTTGAAACTTGGCCATGTCTACACTCGGAGCTGCAGATGTGTTCCCAACTCGCATAGACATACCCATGCTAGCTCTTGTCGAGGCAGCGTGCTAAAAATAGCAATGAGGCCGGGGCAGCACTGGCAGCAGCAGCGAATGGTGGCATGGGGTAGCTGCCCCGGGTACAGACCCACCTGGACCCAATGGGTGCTTGCTCAGGGCGGCTACCCTGTGCTGCTGCTTGCCATTGCCCATGCGACCGTGGCTACGCTATTTTTTAGCGTGCACGTTTGATCAGAGCTAGCACGAGTATGTCTATGTGAGCTGGGACTCACACCCGCAGGTCATAGTGTAGAAGTTGCCCATGTGTCCATATGTTCCTCATAATCAGGTGGCCAGAAATAAACACGTTATGTGTCAACTTTGGAAAACTATCCCCCAGCTCCCTAATGAAAGCCTCGGTGCATGCATCCCAAAATTGCATTAACCATTTTTGCATCCGTTTCACGCTGCAAACTCCTGTCTATTTGCTGTCTGTTCTAACCTCTAGGTCTCTGTGTCACTGCTTCCCAGCTCCCTCCCTCCCACTCAGCATACGTGTGCCATGCATTTTCCCCCGGATTCATTACTTTCCGTTTCCCCAATATATATATATATACGCAATTTTCTGCTCCTATTTCTAAGGTCTCCAGGGGCCTCATTCAAAGCTTATTGAAGCTAAGGGAACTCCTTCCATAGACGTAACTGGCTTCAGATCAGGCTCTAAGTTCCTTTGAGTTATTTCTCTGCCTTCATTAATGCTTACACCAGCTCCCATTTTTGCATCACTTGCAAATTAAAGGCAGGAAAAGTCGCGGACGAGGCCGCCGGTGCTAATGCTGTTTTGAAAAGCTACATGCTGCCCCTTCCACAGCACTGAGAGTCAACTAGGGCCACCAGACAGCAAATGTGAAAAATCGGGCCAGGGGGTGGGGGGGTAATAGGAGCCTATATAAGAAAAAGACCCAAAAATCGGGACTGTCCCTATAAAATCGGGACATCTGGTCACCCTAGAGTCAACCCCAACCTAGCCCTTAGTAGAGAGAGAATGGGCCAGTTACTATTACCCTCCTCCCCATATATAGCGTCTTGCTTATTCTCCTTAACTCCTTTGACTAACATCCATTCAGCTGGCTGTTTTTCCCCCCTTGTTTTTCCCCAGTAAGCTGTGTGTTCACCTGAGGTTACTTCCCCACCACCCTTTTGTCACTGCGATGGTGCTATACAAGTAAAAAACAGTGACAGGTTTCATCCAGGATCTCTCATCCACTTCTTATAAAGCCATCCTGGCCACTTCTTGTTCACGTCATTCTTCTTTACCAGGAGACTGGCACTCTGGTGCTTCCCAATTAGTGTCTTTTAGGAGCCCCCAGCTGTCCTCTGCACAGGTGGATTTCTAATACTTTTCCCCAACACCCTTCACTTGGCTTTCTTGCTTCCCCAGCAATCTGCTCTCCTGATAGCGCCTCCCTTCATGTCGCTGCTTTCTGTGGATCCATTGCTTAACTGGGGCAAATTCAAGGAGCCAGATCTCGACCTCGTTTGTGCTGGTGGCGGCATGAAACGATATTGGAGTAAGAAGTGAGAGGAGACACTGGCTAATGGTACCAGGTGGGTTACAATCAGCAGGCTTTCCCCAGCATTTGTCAAGATCTCTGGCTCCCTCATTGTCAAATCCTTTATCCCTCGCCCTCTGAGAGCACCACTGAGCTGCTTGGTGCAGTGGAGGTGGGAAGTGTGGAGGAAACCGACTAACAGCTGTACAGACTGTGACGGTCTTAAAAGAGCAGCTCAGAAGGCTGCACAAGTGGCAATCAGAGAACAAAGGATCTGTGAAGGCGCAAGCTGCCCCTTTAAGGGACAGGCTAGCTGGAGCCTACAAACAAGACAGCCTGGGAATAATCAAGGAAACCCCCCTGCCCTGGGGCGGAGCTATTTAAACAGGAACAGGAAGCTGAGCAGGAGTAGGTTGTGCAGGTGGTTATGGGTGGTTGCTGCTTTTGCGGGCTCCATGGGAGTAGCTTGACTGGACCCAGAGACTCTGTTTTGAAGACTTTAAGTTTGGGAGCTCTGAAGCAAGGTCCTGAGGCCAGGGCTTTATGAACTATTGTTACAGCTGCCCTTTCCCTAAGACCTTATTAAAGGGGACATGCTTATATTGTTAGTTGGTTTTAGCCTCCCTCCTGCTAGGATCCTTGTCATGATCAAATGTGACAGGGACCCAAAAGGACCCAAGAGCCCGATCGGTCCATTGCACTCAATGGAAAGAATCCCAAGAGCATGATTGGTCCATTGCACTCAATGGAAAGGATCCCAAGAGCCTGATTGGTCCATTGCATTCAATGGAAAGGACCCCAAGAGCCCGATTGGTCCATTGCATTCAATGGAAAGGATCCCAAGAGCCCGATTGGTCCACTGCATTCAATGGAAAGGATCCCAGTGACTTCACCCGGCTTTGGATCAGGCCCCACGTGAGTCAACTCCCGTCTTTAAGATGTGGAGGTGGAAGGGAGTAGGAAGAGCCTTGAACTATCATAGATCCTAACTTCAGAAGGGACCGTTGTGATGATCTAGTCTGACCTGCTGCATAACTTCCTAGAGCAGAGCTTTTATGTGAGCGGGGGGCGGGGGGGAAATGCAATCTGGATTTTAAAATTGCCAGTGATGGAGACTCTGCTGCAACCCTTGGTAAATTGCTCTAATAGTTAATTGCCCTCTCTGTTAAAAATGTCTGCCTTATTTCCAGTCTGAATCTATCTTTAGTTTCCAGAAATTGGTTCTTATTATGTCTTTGCTGCTGGCTTGAAGAGCCTATTATCAAATTTCTGTTCCCCATGTAGGTACTTATAGACTGTGATCAATTCACCCCTTTGTTACGATGACTAGAGTGAGCTCCTGGAGCTTTTCCCCCTGTAAAGCAGGTTTTCTATCCTTCTATGGACCCTTTCCAATTTATCAACATCCTTCTTGAACGGTGGACACCAGAACTGAACAGAGTATTCCAGCAGTGGTCGCACCAGTGCCAAATACAGAGGTGCTTAAGAGTCCCCTGTTTATACAGCCAAGAACTGCATTAGCCCCTTTAGCCACAGTGCTGCATTGGAAACTTGTGTATCAGCTGATTATCCACCATGATCCCTGGATCACTGTTTCCCATCCTAGAAGGAAGACCTACATTCTTTGTTCACATTTGGCCGTATCCTGTGAAGGATAAGTTATCTGAGGGGGACAGTGTGGGGATGTGCGACAGCCATGAAAGGGTTAATCGGCTGTCAGAAGTTGCTAGGAAACATTATCCTGCCTCTGGGGTCACTCTCCTCCATTCCTCCTGCCCTCCGTTCTCCCCTCCCCACATGGGGGTGCCTGGCCTGCTCACCCTCCTGTGGCAGCGTCTGGGGGCCTTTGGGCGGATGAGCTGCCCCGAGTGAAGGTGCAGCCCAGGTGAGCTGGTAACCCCTTGTTAAACCAGATGCCAGAGAGCTTTCTCCCCCCTCCCCTTGTGCTAGGGAGGGTCGGGGGCAGCCGCACAGTAAAACACACTCCCTTTGCATCGAGCGCGGCTGTCCCTGTTAGTGGCATTGTATAATGGGATTCATTGATGAGTTTGCGGCTTGGGTGACTACCCCTGGGCTGTTTCTTCCCTGCATTCCTGCTGTGGGGCCTTGTCATGGGTGGAGCTGGAGCCATCGCCCCTCAAAAGAGCCAGGACTCTAGCTGGGGACCCCAAGCTTCTGTTATGCGATAACAGTGTAACCAGAGCTGGGCTGGGGCAGCCCCCGCTCCTGCGCCGGACACCTTCTTCATCCTCTTTCTGGATTCCTTGAGCACTCCCCTCTCCATCAGCAATGAGCTTCGCTGGCCCTGTCATTATCCTGGCTCTAATGATGAGATAATAGCTTGCTGCTTAGCGTTTGCCAGCAGGGCTCTCTTACGCACAGCTGGCATGGAGTTTTAGCCAAGCAACGGAAAGAGCGAGGGCATTGTCCACTGGCTTCGAGAGCAGCGGGGGGCTCAGTGGGGCCGTTCCGGTGTGGGGTGGTTTTTTTTTGGACCCCATGTACGGTTCGGCTTGAAAAAGGAAGCACCACAGATTGACATTGCTCAGATAAAGCCTGTGTCTGGAACCGTGTAGGTATGTTCCCGCCACGCTCCTGCCCCAGGTGTCTGAAACAAGCCAACAAATCCTTATATTAGAGAGACAAGGTGACAGAGGTACTGTCTGTTATTGGACCCACTCCCGGCCTTATCTGCTGCTTTTCTTTAGTAGATCTCAAAGTGCTTCACAAGCTTTTAATGGATTTATCCTGACAACGCTCCTGTGAGGCCGGGCAGAGCTATTATCCCCATTTTACTGATGAGGAACTGAGGTGAACAGGGTGTGTCCACAGCAGCAAGCCTCCCAGCTGGGCTCCAGAGACTTGGGCTAGCAGGGCTCAAGCTATCGTGGTAAACACAGCTGCCCACACAGCACTTTGAAGTTCTAGGTGAGGCTCTCCCTAAGCTTCAGGGACTGAGCCATAATGTCTACACGGCTATTGTTAGCCCAGGTGCATTGACCCAGGCTGGGAGGCTCACTGCCACAGGCCAGATGGACATACTTAGAGAGGCTAAGTGACTTGCCCAGAGTTACAAAAGAAGTCCACCGTGGAGCAGGGACTTGAACCTGGGTCTTCCACCGCCTACACCAGTGCCCTGACCACCGGACTGACCATCCAGCCCCTCAGAACTAAGGTCTGTGAGTCAGGTGGTCTATTTGATGGGGCGTTGCTTTGAGGAGTCAGGCGATCTAGGTTCTGTACCTAGCTCTGCACTGTTAAGGAAAATTAGCATGAGTGACTTTATTTTGGTTTGGGCCCGCTATTAGCTAGAAGTGAACACATCCCGTACTAGGAGAACGAGGGGGGGGCGGTGAGAAGGGCATCTGGAGACAAAGAAAGATAAGGGCTGCAAGAAGCTAACCACATGGTCGGGGGAAGGAATTCCTGACTTGTTACCACACTGCTAACCGCACAGGGAGAATGTCTAGCAGGGATAGGTGGTAGATAAGGGGGAAGCTTGTTTATTGGCTAAGCCTTACGATGCACGAGGACAGCATGCTTTGCTAAAAGATATAGAATCATTGTGTAACCTGCATGGGGCGTCCCTTCCTGACTAGCAGGGGGCACCACGCTCGAGCGTAATAAACCTGTTATCTTTGGATACTCTGCAGTTTTGGATTTTGTTTAGGTGCCTCAGCCTAGACTCGAACTGTGCGTGACCTATAGGTATAATTCGCAACACCACTGACCTTAATGAAATCATTTCCCCTCTTTCTGTGCCTCTGTTTCCCTCCCCACCCTTTGTCTCTCTCATCCATTTTGATTGTAAACTCTTTGGGCTGGGGCCATCTCGTACAAGTGTTTATACAGCACCTAGTAACATGGGAGTGTGCCAGTATGCTACTGTCACACAACAATAATAACTGGAGCTGGGCGAAAATGGTCTTCCTGTCCCGTGAAAATGTTCAAGATATCAAAAAAATCCCCAATCAGGATGAAAAGTGGAAATCGCAGAAATTTTGGTAAACCAAAGAATCTGAAAAATATTCAGGTCAATGAAAATGTGTTTTAGTTTCAACCGTTTTCTATTTTCCGTGGTATTTTTTTTTTACTGTACTTAGCTCACATTTCAAAACAAAACATTGTTTGGAAACAGAAAAATGGACTTTTTGGCCTTGAAAATGCCCAAATGAAATGTCTCAACGTCTTTGAAATTTCTTTCCAAAAATGTTTTGAGTCGAAAAGTTCAACAAAACCGACCGTTTTCCTGTGAAAAGCTTTCTTTCAACAAGGAAACATTTTTGCACAAAACAAGTTTCTTCTAAAAATTCCCAACCAGCTCTAATGATAACAGAGGCAGCCACAAAAGCATCTCCCCGATACATGCTGGGAGAGGACTTTGGGATTTGTAATTCATATCGTGTCCAGACAGACCGGACATTTCCAAGAAAACTGCCAGGTCTTTGCATTAATAACGTGAGTCTCAGTGCATTAGCTCAAGGCACTGAGCAATGGGACATGATACACTGTCCTTAGCTCTGGAAAGAATTGTCTAACCCGAGGCTTCATCCAGCTGAGACATCTCACTCCCACCCAGCGAAGGGCTATTTAGGGCCACCATCCATTTGGAAATTCAAACTAACTTCCCTGCCTGCTCACGTCTTGTTTGTTTGTTGTTTTAATCTTCCTGCCCTCCTCTCCGGCGTGAGGCGAAGGGGCTGATTGACAGCATAACTGTTTCAAATCAATATAAGGAGCACTTGGAGATTAAAGCAATTTAAACAAGGTGTTTATGTGGTCTGGAGCTAAAACTGCACTTGAAGCAAACAAGCCGAGGCGATGAAGGAAGTAGGTCAGCGGTGAGATACAGAGAAACTGGCGCGAGCGGAGGTGAGATTACAACAATAGGCTGGGATGGCTTTTTTCATCAAAGAGAGATCACTTCTTTCCATAAAGGGGCCCTAATCTCGAAATTGCTTTAGCCTCCAACTGATTGTTCCATCGATTGAAACACGCCGGTCCTGGCCCTTCTCCCTTTCCCGATGGTCTCTAATCTCTGGCGCATCTCTCTCGCTCTCTGATCTAAAGTTATGGTCATTTGGCTTGAGTGACAACACCTCACACTGGCAGCATCCTCCTTGCCTTCCGCTAGCCCGGGGAGTGCCAGGGTGGGAGGATGGTACAGTGTATGCTGTACAACCCGCACGCTGCCCTGGGACTTCTGCCTCGGAATAACCAAATGCCTCTGGGACCATCTTAGAGTAGCCCCAAATGTCCCACTGCATTTTGTTTTACCTTGTGGCCCCTTCCCATCTATTAGATACATTGCCCTTCCCCCCGTCTCCAAGGTAGTTGGACAAAATAGGTTTAATTGTCTATCAGGGATACTTGACCCAGTTCAGACAGAACAAGAACTGACCTGACCCCTTCCCTTGAATCAAAGTTTTTGGGGGTTCAGAAAGAATCTGAGTTCATTCTTCCCCTTTCCATGAATATAACTAATGGTGGTAGCACTTCAGAGCCCTAGGCCTGGACAGGGCTGCCTTTTGCCAAGGGCTACGGTTGTCTTGTCCCACGATAGTCATATGAGGCCATGAACTCCGAGGATGCATTCTCTGTACAAAGAGTTTACAATCTAAGTCATTTCTGTGTGCCTGGTTTGCATGCTTAGTTGTTATTTATTCATACTACAGTGACACCTGGAATTCCCAGCTGAGGTCATGGCCCCATTGTGCTAGGAGGTGTTCATGTACATAGGAAGGGGCAGTACCTGCCCTAAAGAGCTTGTAATCCAAATAGAAGACAATGGGGGGAAAGGGGCAGGCCCAGCTACTCAGAAGTATTGGGGCTTCTAACTTGTATTGATTGAGGAACTGAGTCAAAGTGACCTACCCAAGGTCACACAGCTGGTGAGTGGTCGATCCAGGAACAGAAACATGGTTTCCGAGTGCCCCACCCACCAGCTACCTCTCACCACCTCTGGAAATGCTGAAGGATCACAAAAGGGTCCCTTCTTATCTTATTTCCAGGTGTGATCAGAAGTGGGAATACCCAGATCTCTTTCGAAAAGTCTCAGAGGGGTAGCCGTGTTAGTCTGGATCTGTAAAAGCAGCAAAGAATCCTGTGGCACCTTATAGAGTAACAGACATTTTGCAGCATGAGCTTTCGTGGGTGAATACCCACTTCTTCGGATGCAAGTAGTGGAAATTTCCAGGGGCAGGTATATATATGCGAGCAAGAAGCAAGCTAGAGATAACGAGGTTAGTTCAATCAGGGAGGATGAGGCCCTGTTCTAGCAGTAGAGGTGTGAAAACCAAGGGAGGAGAAACTGGTTCTGTAGTTGGCAAGCCATTCACAGTCTTTGTTTAATCCTGAGCTGATGGTGTCAAATTTGCAGATGAACTGAAGCTCAGCAGTTTCTCTTTGAAGTCTGGTCCTGAAGTTTTTTTGCTGTAGGATGGCCACCTTAAGATCTGCTATTGTGTGGCCAGGGAGGTTGAAGTGTTCTCCTACAGGTTTTTGTATATTGCCATTCCTAATATCTGATTTGTGTCCATTTATCCTTTTCCTTAGAGACTGTCCAGTTTGGCCGATGTACATAGCAGAGGGGCATTGCTGGCATATGATGGCGTATATTACATTGGTGGATGTGCAGGTGAATGAACCAGTGATGGTGTGGCTGATCTGGTTAGGTCCTGTGATGGTGTCGCTGGTGTAGATATGTGGGCAGAGTTGGCATCGAGGTTTGTTGCATGGATTGGTTCCTGAGCTAGAGTTACTATGGTGCGGTGTGCAGTTACTGGTGAGAATGTGCTTCAGGTTGGCAGGTTGTCTGTGGGCGAGGACTGGCCTGCCACCCAAGGTTTGTGAAAGTGTGGGATCATTGTCCAGGATGGGTTGTAGATCCCTGATGATGCGTTGGAGGGGTTTTAGCTGGGGACTGTATGTGATGGCNCTGTTCTTGCCAGCTTTCCAGTCTGCTTTCTGGCAGATGTCTGGGCTTTCCACCAACTGTGAGGGCTGGGGGCAGGTTGAACAGATTGGCATGAACCCCTTTGCCCAAATGTTTGGTCAGCAGGTACCATCAGAGTTTTTGCCTAGGTTTAGCCCCGTGTCACTGAAGCACCACTACATTTATAGGACAAGCTGCATGTTGACAATGTATCCAGAACTAGCCCAAGCCCCAGAGCCCAAGTCCGAGTTCAGATCAAACTTCCCTAGAGTTTTTTGGGCTTTCAGACCCAGGTGTTCTGGTTTTGCTCATTAAAGAGACAGGGCAGATATTTCCGGATCCGGACTCCCACCAAGCCTGGGAGGCATTGGTCGATCCCAGCAGCCAGGCTGGCTAGCAATGTTCTGGCTCGGGGAGATCCCTAATCAGAGCAGCACATATTCCTGAGGCCGGTAAGAGAGAGACTCCAGCAGCGCTCAGCACTGGCGAGCAACAGGCCCGAGAGATGGGGCTTCGCTTCTCAGGAAGATTTGTGCAAAATATCGTCTTTCAGTTTGCAGCCCTAATTTCAGCAGGCGCTGAAATAAACTCCCCTAATCCAGCTAAAGCCACTGAGCATTGCATGATTTCCCAGGGTTATTAATCAGCTCAGGGCTGCCTGAATCTCACACATAAGCTTGGGCCCAGTCCCTTGGTTGGTGTCAGTCAGAATAGCTCTGTTGAAGTCAATGGAGTTATGCTGACTTACCCCAGCTGTGGATTTGGCCCTGTCGCCAAATCAGGTGAGTTTCACGTTGCTTCTGATTTTGCACAGGCTGGAATATGCCATGGCAGACAATTGTTAGAGCTCCCACTAGGGCAACATTTCTTATGGCAAGGGTGTTATCCTTCATCAGGCCTTTTAATTAAGTGTGCTGCCAGATCTCCCTCTCTCGCTGCCCCTGCTGTGCTAGTGACCCTACAATAGCCTGGGTAATGGCATTCCTCCGCCGGAGGAGCATCCCGAGGGCTCGCAGACGGGCCTGTGCGTGCACACGTTGCCATTTACCCCAATCAGTCATGATTCATTAAGTGCACACTGTGGGCCAGGTTTCCAGCTGGGGAAAATCAGTGTAGGCCATTGATTTCCATGAGGCCATCCTTATTTTTACCAGCTGAGGATCTGGCCCTTTGTGCTCAGCGCTGTGCAAGATGCAGAATGGAGAGCGTCCCTGCTCCACAGAGCTGGAAGTAAAGAGAGAGGCTGGATGCTTCGGGAAGATCAGAACCGAGGAAAGGTTAGCTCTGATTATATATAATTACCGGATCCTCAGCTGGTGTCATCAGCATAACTCCAGCGACTTCCACAGAGAGATGCTCATTTACAGCTGCTGAGGATCTGGCTCCTTGCATTCATTTCTTGGGGCCACCACAGAAGAAAAGAAGGCCTGATTCTCCTCTCCCTGAGTCTAGCTTTAAACCAGCACTGGTGACTTTGTTAGTTATTACTGCATCAGTGAGGAGAAATCAAGGGCAACTTCCATAGCAGAGACTTGAAAGCAGAGTGGGTGGCAAATTGCTGTTTACACCTTTGCGTCGCTGGAAGCACGCAGTGTAATTCTGCAGAGCCGATGTTACCATAAGAGCATGAAGCAGAAGCACCTGCTGAATTAAGTGTGGAATCCTGCGTATTCAGAAAGCCATATATATGTAACATTGATTCATTCCACTTCTAGCAATTGATTATTTTCTACATTATCAATGTCCAGTTGAATTTCTAATGAAACCATCAGCACAGTATGTCAGCCAGCTGTCGTTAGCCCATGCAACTAAACACAACAGAAAACCACTCCAATCGCCTAAATCCGGTAGTGCTAGGCTTGGAGCTCAGGACTGGTTCTTAGTCCTCTAAACCAGTGGTTTTCAACTTGTGGACTGGGTCTGCGGGGTATGCGAAAGGTTGTAGTTAACCTAGAACAGTGGTTTTCAACCTGGAGACCACGAACCCCTAGGGTTCCTCAGACTATGTCTAAGGGGTCTGCGAAAGATTGTTGTTACTATAGAACAGTAGTTTTCAGCCTGAGGTCCGCAGACCCACTGGGGGTCCATAGACTATGTCTAAGATTTCCAAAAGGGTCTGCACCTCCACTCAAAAATTTTTAGGGTCTGCAAATGAAAAATGGTTGAAAACCACTGCTCGAAACTACACTGCCTTTCTGTGCACTGGCTGTATCTCATCCCTCTTTATTGCTCAAACACAAGGGCTTTACAGCACTTAAGTCCTATAGAAACAAGTTCATTCTTAACTAGCTTCCATGGGAGTTTTCTGTAAATTTCAGTATAGGAGGTTGGGTGAGGCATTGGATTAGGATTCAGAAGATCTAGGTTCTATCCCCAACTCTGCCCCTGGCTTATTTGCAGATTTTAGACAACTCACTTCACCGCTCTGTGACTCAGTTTCCCCATCTATAAAAGAGGGATCATTAGTTTTACCTACTTGGAAAGCTGAAGCTGAAAAAGGCTGTGTAAGAGCTAGTTGTTTCTAGTAATATAAATCTTCAGTAGAGAGGCTCTGCTCTTAAATCTTGGCTGAGCGGCAGGGAGAGATCACTACGCGATAGGCGCATGTGAGGACCATGTGGCTATGTATTACAGAAGTGTGGCTCTCACATATGATGGGCCCCTTTGCAGGAGGACAATCCATGTGGCTAGGGGGGAGAGAGACACGATCAGCCTGGGTTGTGCAGAGGAGCGGAGGTGGTTCTGCTGATTTACGGGAAGCGGCTTTATTTAGCAGCTGCAGCGGGAATGCTTTGTACGTCGCTGGCTGGCATCTACACACAGCAGCGTCCTTGAGCGGATGAAGCCTACGCAGGTGTTGGCAAAGGCCCACAGAGAGCGAGATAAGCCTTAGTGCTACTCATTACTGACAGAGAGTCTCTCCCAGCAGGACCCAGTCCAGGATGCCCTTCCCTTGGTGCTGCACGGACGTGGTTTGGCCGATGATGGCGGTGTTTGTATGCATGCAGCTCCGGGATTAGTTACACCAGGTCAGAGCGAGAGGGGCATGTGAGAAATGCAGATCCATGGCTGGACGGCACAGAGCCGTGCTCATCCACAGTCGCAGGCACGGGCAGTTCAGAGGCAGCACAATCCAAATCAACCCTGGAGTGAGAGAGAGGCACTCCTGAACAGCTGTGCACACCCGCGGCTTCCCTCTGTGTACACCCCAACCCCCTCCCCATTTAGTATCCGGGCAAGAGCAGGCGGTGCTGATTGTCCAGAGGAGAGGGCAACTTTGCTGGACTTGCTGGCCAATCAGCTTTCCAGCCTTCGAAGCCCCAGCAGTCACAAACAGCTGATGTTCGGGATGAACCCGGTACCAGTAAAGGCCATTGCCGTTCCCTGGGCTGCTGGCTCTGTAATTGGAGGGGGAACCTACCTGAAAAGAGTGGATAAAGGCACCATGTTTGTTGCTTTTGTTTCCCCTCCTCCCTAGGCTCATGCCTGATAGATTTGGGTCCATTCCTTTCCCTCCATCCCTGCCCTCGAGTAAGATCTGAGCTCCTGCATATACATTATCTGCCAGCTGACAGCTTCAGCAGCGACAGATTAGCCAAGATGGAGATGGGCCACTTGGAACCCGGAACGCTGGAGAGGCGGACAGTAGAATCCGCTCGCTAGGCAGCAGGAATGCAAATGGCACGCAGGTGCATTTTCCTGCCTAGCTTTCAGAAGAACCAGGAAGAAAAGGGAAGCAAGGAAGGCTAGAGCAGTGGTTCCCAAATCAATGTTCCTGGACCTCTTGCTCCAGTATTTGATTGGCTGTCCATCCTCCAGGGGCTTCTCCCATTGCACCCTCTTGGTTCTCTAAGGCTGTGCTCCTCGCCTGGCCGGGGTGCTGGGTTCCAG
Source organism: Platysternon megacephalum (assembly GCA_003942145.1). NCBI lineage: Eukaryota > Metazoa > Chordata > Testudines > Platysternidae > Platysternon > Platysternon megacephalum. The sequence continues at coordinate 3,970,222 of QXTE01000070.1, read as the reverse complement.
TGTGGTCTCACGAGCCAGCACTGTGTGTCCACTGAAATGCAGCCAGGGGAAGTGGTCAGCCATTTAACAGTTCCCAACAATGTAGGAAAGGAAATAAAAAATACTGAATTAGAATAGGCATGTCCCCAAAGGCTCTCCCACTGAAACTGTAGATGGGTTGGGCACTTTCAGGTAGGTAGAATGCTATTGCAGCAGCCACGTTGGCCAGGGGTTGTATTACAGAGCTACACCAGGATAAAGTGTAGTCATCGTGCCTGATTCTCATCTGCTGTAAATGGATGTAGTCCATTAACATTGACTGAGCGATGGCAATTTATACCAACACCTGATTTTTGTGCCAATAGCATATAAAACGCTTCCCGTTTCACCATGGAAAAAGAGCTGCATAGACAGGCAGAGTTGTAGGAAAGAGATCTTTATCAAGCATGTTAAGGCTCTGTTAAGGCTGTGGCCTGGCTTGCATTCGTGACCCCCCTGGTGCCACACCGACCTATGTCCATCCAAAAACCTGCACAGCCACCCATTTCCACAACCCCCGTTGAATAACAACAGAAATCTCCCTAGATTTGCTGTGCACTGCCAGGCTAAATGGTGAAAGGCTAACCTGCCTGCCCGCTGCAGAAGCTGGGTGGAGTTGAGTCTGATGAGTTAGGCTAATAATACAATACGGATGAAAGCTATGGTGAGCTGCTGGTGGTGGAAGGTGCAGATTGTTGCGTCTTCTTGAGGTCTGCCTAACTACTTAAAGGGCCACTACCCCTTTCCTACATACTACATCGGTGCAGGTGAACCACGAACAGAGGGAGATGGAGACACGTTGCCCAAATCGGAACATCGCTTCGGTTCATCCCACTCACATGCAACAGGGCTGCCACTTCCATGACACCCTTCACGGATTACCTCATCTAAACACTAGGCTCTATTCATTTGTTCAGCCCCTAGATGGCATAATATAGGACATAAATGGCCATATCGTCCCTTACACAAGGAAAGACCTTGTAAGAGAAAGGAAGCTCCTTGAGTTTCCATCCCATTGTTGGCGGCGGGGGGTGGGTGGGGGGGTTTGCAGTTTAAGTCCCTCAACTGATGGACCTCCCAATATCTATCTGGAGGCCAGAGCCATCTGGGTGGAGGCCCTCTGCAGCTGCAGCTCTTCCTAGCACCCACAGAAGCTCCATGCGAGTGATCCCCACAAGCTGCTATCCCAACTACGCTCTAATGGGGCCCAGTCCGCACTGTTGAGACTCCCGGTGGGTTTCCATGGGGATAACGTCATGATGAGCAGCCATCACCATTCCCCCCAATCCACACGGCCCAGTTCTTGCTTTCTAACTACAGCGGGGCTTCCACAGGAGGAGACGGGTTAGTGGTAGCGGTGGGGTGACAAGTGCTGCTGAGTGAGCCATCCCTCTCTTCTGCATCCTCCAGGCCAGATGTGAGCAATAGGAATCCGCCCAGCTCATGGAAACAGAGGGGATGAGGAGTTTCAGAAAACAGCTGAGAGTAAAGCCTGGGTTAGCAAGCATGCTCTGAAATCCCACAGCAGATAGGCCCGATAATCATAGAACCATTGGGCTGGAAGAGACCTCAAGAGGTCACCTAGTCCATCCCCCTGAACTGAAACAGGGTTAAGTAAACCTAGATCATCCCTGAGAAGTGTTTGTCTAACCTGTTCTTAGAAACCTCTGAGGACGGAGATTCCACAACCTCTCTAGGTATCCTGTTCCAGTGTTGTGTAGTAAACATTATGAGGTCATAGGATTTGCCTCACTGCATCACTGAGTGCCTTCCATGGCTTTCTCAAACTGGATCTCCACTTTATGGTAGTGGCTACTACTGGATAGTTCTGAGGAAGGGAAGAACCTGTTATGAGTAGACTGGGGTGGGAATAGTTTTCCTGTTCTGTTAAAATTTTCAAGATTTTGAATTTTTTTCTCCTCCTGAATCAGGCAGAAATTCACAATCTCAAAAGTTTTGTGAACTGAATATATATATATATATATTGTCCAGGTTAACTGAAACGTTTGTTTAATTTCAATCATTTTTTTTAAAAAAGTTGTTTTACTCTAATTTGCAACATGAAAAATTGTTTGGAACCAGAAAACTATCATGTCAAAAATGTCCAAACAAAATGTTTGGACAATTTTAAAACTTTTTTTCCATACATTTTGAGTGTCGAGAAATTCATCAAAGCTGACACCTTCCCGCAAAAAAATTCAGTTTTGATGAACTTGGCATTTTTTGACAAAAAAAAACTTTTCATCCAAAAATTTCCAACCCCCTCTTGTTCTAATGCCCTTACCTGGTTGTGTGATGTGCTCTGTAGGTGGTGAGAGGGATATTCTCTTCTTGACAGCTGCTGTGATCAGTCTACACTCTGAAGCTTAAGATTTCATTGCTATCCCCTCCCCCCATATTCACAGGCATAAAGATATGTACTTAATGGATTTAAAATTATAGAGCTCCTTTTTAACTGCAACTCCAGTACAGCACACCGTGACCTCCTGCCATAGTGAATTACACAAACTGACTACACAATGCATTAGGTGGCATTTCTTTTAACCTGTATTAAATTTACCTAACCATTAATCTAATGGACTAACACCCTGGTTCTCTTATTGTGGGACAGGGAACGAAGAGAGATGGATCATTTTTCGCTATAGCTTTCATAATTCTAAATACCCCTGCCATCATCTCTTGTTCCCAGGCTAAATAATTCTACCACAGCCCTTGCCACTTCTTGTCATATATAAACCTTGTCCAGAACGCTAACCATTTCTGTTGCCCTTCACTGGGACCTTTTCAATCCCAATTACATCTTGTCATCTTCCTTAATATTAAGTGACCAGGTCTAGATGCAGTGCTTCACATGACATAACAAAATTAGGTTTCTATGATCAAACACAAAATTTAGGGACCGGACCCTCAGTTGATGTAAATCAGCATAGCTCAGGGTTTCTTCACATTAATGAAATGGTACCATAGTAACAAGGATGTCCAGACTGCATCATCATGTTACTATATCCGATTACTATATTATTATTTATTATTTGTATTAGTGTAGCACTTCTGAGTCCCAGTCATGGACCATTTGTATTATTGTAGCACTTCTAAGTCCCTAGCCCATTATGCTAGGCGCTGTACAAACACAGGACAGAAAGACGTCCCCTTTCCCAAACAGCTTACAATTTACTGTGTAATAACTGATCATGTTCATTTAGAGAGTTGGTTCTCTACAGCACATGGGATGTTGATTAGCCTGGTGAGGAAGACTTTGGATGCCTCTTTGTCACCCTACTCCTGGATGCTCTAAAGTGGAGCAACCAGTAAAGGTTATTTCATTTGGATCAATATGATGCTAGACTAGGCTTCCAGAAAATGAGCCACCTTCATCACGCTGGTGTAACTCAACAGATGCATGCCAAAGAAGAACTGCCAGTGTGTCTTGGACAGCAGAAGCAGAATGACTGTGGCCCCAGGTGGAACAGTCAGCAACTTCTCTCCATTTACCAACCTTGTTTGACATTTCTGCTTATGCACCAGGCTTCATCAATTTTCTGGGACGCCACAATCACGGCTCATCACAAGCCTCCCTGCTACCTCTGATGCCTTGACGTTTACGACCTTTGTCTGCTGCAGTGTGCTGACCTAGCAGATGCCTGTGTTCAGCGCAGGAAGAGCTATGGGAAACCATCTGTGAACCGGAGAAAACTAGCACATTTCTAATAATACTACTAATAAACTGTGATTTTATAGCTTCGTTGGTGTGAGGCTTTCAAAGTGCTTTAGAAAGGTGGGGGAGCATAATTGTCCTTCACTCACCGGTGGAGAAACAGGGGAGCAACGAAGGGAAATGTCTTGTTTGAGGTCACACAGCAAGGGAGGGATAGAGCCAGGATTGGAGCCCAGGGACTCCTAAGCCGCCCAGCCCCACTCTCCATCTACTAGCGGCTAGTAACTAGACCAGGCCGGATGAATCTGTGAATGAACCAGGGCTGCTGACTGGCGACTCCCTCTCAACATATCACTCATCTCTGCAATACTCCAGACCCAGGAGATGTAGCTATAGCTGTAGCTATTGATCATAGGCTCTAAACAGGAATCCCACAGACCGAATCCAAGGCTCCCAGGCACAGAAAGCACCAGGAGCTCACAGGAGGCCCAGGTTAAGCTAATGAAATCCTCTCCAGGGTTTCAGTTTTAACTGGCTCTCTTTTGCCCAAACAAAGCAGCTCAATCTCTGGCCTCATCCATCCCCTTCCTGCAGCTGAACAGCTTGTAAGGGCCAGACAAGTCACATAAACAGGATAGTTCACATCGCCAGACAGCTTTGTCCTGGCTTGTGCTCAGCAAATCCGGTCCCTTCTTCCCATGAGCCTAGCCCAGCCCAGGCCCTTTTAAAGGGTCTGCCTCCAACCAGGCTCAGCTGTACCTGTTTGCAACATATCAGGACAGTTTCCATCTGGGATTTAACAACCCTCTTCCCCCCAACCCCAAACAATCCATCGCATCCATGTCCCTGGCTAGAGGCACCACTGAGATAGGATGAGTCAGGGCTGCAGGGCCCTCTGTGGAGACCAGTGTGAACAGCCAGTACAGCCCCTCACAGATACATATAACCAGCTAAAATACTACAGGCACAGCACCCTGGAGACACACAGACCATGCAGGCTACAGAGAGAAGCTCTGTCAAGAGGTCTGCTTCCCCTAAGCAGGTCTGAACAAGAAGAGCGTGTGCATGAGCCCGAGCATGGGCTATGGGTCATTCTTCTCTAGCCCTATTTCCACCTGTCTTTTAGCGTAGGAAACTGCTTCACTTTGTCTCTACTTGTTTTGGTTTGGGGTTGTTGTTTTTTGTTTGCTTTCCTCTCTTTCTTTCCTTCCTCCCTCCCAAGCTGAGAAGCAGAACTTTTGCTCTGACTGTTTGGTGAAGACTGCTGCATGGATGGACTTACGTGGAGTTTAGAAACACCTCTGGGGTGATGGAATTCTAGTTATTTTTAGGTAACTCCAAAATCACAGCCTTTGGGGGCTTTGGTTCAAAGCCCGGTGTTTACTATGGCTAGGCCAGCTGCTTGGCTTCTGGGGGAGGTTTGGGGTACCTGTTATGAATGTCCAATGCAAATGACTGTAGGGTCAGGAGAAATGCCAGAGCAAAAGCAGATGGCCTGAACATGAATTCCCCCGAGCCAGTGTGTCCCCAAAGACATGCTGCCTGCCACCCTAACTTCATGGGAAGGCTGTGATCTCAGCCATCCCAGTGACCTAACCTTACAAAGGGTAAAGACACTTGGGACAGGGAAACTCCCTAGTCACTCTAGGGGATGCATGGACCTGAAAGAGGCAGAGATGCACATACAGAGAGACCTCAGGAAACATACACACTTACGGAGAATTATCATACAGTCCAGGATGGTACTATTATTTCAATAGCAAAGGAAAATAGGGCTGAGAATCAAACATCCATTCAATGTATGACTCTGTCATTGCACATGCGTGAGGGCTCTAGGGATCTAATATAAAGACCACTCGAGTGCAGCGCTATGGTCAAATATGGCCCCGCAGATAACCCACAGCCACATGCCCCTTTCCTATTTCTTGCTCAGAGTCAGATTTAAGCCCTGGCAGTGGGCCCCTTCCATGCACATGCATGGCACAGAAGCCAGCCAGACCTACGCACGGAGATTTCAGGATGTTGAGCTTGGTATAAACAACCTGGTGAGACAGATCTCCCGCTCTGGCAAGAGGACTGGAAAGAAGAAGAAGAAACTCATGGCCTGTTCCTTCACCACTCAAGGTGCCATAAATAGCAAATCAACCTTCCCATAGATCTAGAGGTTGCAAATCACAGAGCTTAATGATTCTTATGATAGGCCAGAGCCCCATATCTGCTGTTTGTCCCTAGCAGCTCTGGAAATGCCTCGGGTGTTTTAATTTCTCTGCTGCTGAAGGCAGCCAACAAGCCATTTCTGTTCATCTGCCAAGAGAGAAAAATACAAGCAAATATTATGGCCGTGTGCATGTGCTGTGAGCTCGAAAGGGTATGTGAGTGTGTGGAATGAAGGAAAACTGGGCATTCTGTTGCACCTGTGATTTCACAGCTCTTTACAACACATCAAGACTCACATTTTGCCCCAAAGGATCCAATGAAACCTAGGGTCCCCTCTCCATCCTGCCCCCACCGACAGCGATATGAATATTCTTCCCATTACAGATGGGGTAATGTGGCATAGAGATGCTGATTTTGGGGTACTTCCTCTCTTTCGGGTGGCCCAGCATGAGACAGCTTTGGCCTGGTTTGCAGAAGGGCTGAGCATCCGTAACTTCAGCGGAAGTCAGTGGGAGCTGCGGGCGCTCAGTACCTCTGGGGATTGGGCCTGGGGTGTCTCAAATTGGGCATGCACAGAGGAAAACTGGAAATCTGGGTGCATGTGACATGCCCATAGTTGCACAGTGAGTCAGTGGCAGGACTGGGAAATGAACCTGGAAGTCCTGACTCCTAGTGCCACCTTCTGTGCTTTAGTCATTAAACCATATTGCCTCCTACAGACTGGAAGGGAACCCAGGAGTCCGATTCCCATTCCCCTTTTCCAGCCACTGGACAGAGGCTCCTTCACGAACGGAATTAGTTTTGGCCCTCAGGCCCATGTCACTCTCACTGCTGCAGAGTTTGGGCTCCTCGATTTATCATGCTCCCAGCAACATCCTTACATATTCTGGGCTGTGGGGGGGTCCATATGCTGGTTCCAAGGCCTTCTCTTCTCTCTTTAAATCCAGTCCGTCACTCCCAATGCCCCTGAGTGAGAGGGATTGTAGCCCGCTCCTCCAGCCACCTCATGATGGAGCCAGAGCAGCGTGCGGACCAGTGCTCTGAGCTGCATGAGGCTACCTGCCCGGGGAGGGCTGTGGGCGTCCGTGCTGCTCGCTGTAATTTCTCTAATGGCTTTCTTCGACTTGATAGATATTGAAGGAAGGAGCTTGTTGCTGGGGCAATTTCCATGGAGAGATAATAAGAGATCATTTTCAAGTGAGCGAAACTTTAATGGCACATTCTGGTAATGAGGCAGCGAGGAGAGTAATGACCGGAGACCTCGGTGTGTGAACACGAGAGGGAGGGGGGCTTCCTAGCTCACTGCCTCAGAGTGAGACAGGGCCTGATGCTGCTCCGATGGATGTCAGTGGGGAGTTTTGCCATTGAAGACAATAGGAGCCGAATCACGGCCTCAGAACTGAGAACAGGGCTGGGTGGCTCTGTACAATGGTCCCTGTGAAGTCATTCTAGGAGGGGTAAGACACTCCGAACCTGCCTTCCTCTTCTTTCTACCAGGCTGAAAACAAGAGCCCTGAGCCCCAGTTATTCCACCGCACGATATCGCTAGCCCACACCATAACCAATGGGAATAATTGTTCTGCTGTGTGTATATGGGTGCAGAACTAGCCTGAGTTCACAAACATCAGACATCTGTGGGAGTGTGGAGATTGTTTCTGTTTTAAACCCGGTTTCCAGTGAGGGAGTCTCTGGGACTGGATGAGGCACTATAGATCCAGGGGCCCCTGGTCACAAGTCATTGGTGGCCAGAGTTCACCAGCCATTGGGAATAAGGAAAAGGAGAACGAGACAGGTCTTTTCAGCTTTCATACTCCAGGAGAAAACACCTGTCTCTCTGGCAACCCGTGCAAGTGTGTATATGTAACCCATGGGGAGTGGGGGGTGAGTGTTACATGTCCCCCTCTGTCTCCAATCCACCGGGGGGAATGTGAGTAGAGTTGGTTGGGAAGTTTTCGATAAATTGCTTTTTCATTGGAAAATGCCGATTGGTCAAAACCAAGACTTTGCAAAAACAGGGTCAGGGACAGTGAATTTTCTGACAAGAAAATAGGCTGAGAAAGTTGTGACATTGGAGCGACATTTCTTTTTGACATTTTCGAAATGAAAAATTCTGTTTTTTTCCGTTTGAAAATGACTTTGTGTTTAAAAAAACTTAAGCTAATTTAGATTGAAAAAAAAAAAAAAAAGAGAAAAAAAGTCAAATCCAAATGAAACACTTTGCAAATATTGAAACAAAACATTTCAGCAGACCCGAAACAATTTTTCCCCCCTGGTTTTTCGTCCCGATTTGGGATGGGAAAAAATTCGAAACTCTCAAAAATATTCACAAGATGGGAAAACCATTTCCTGTTACAGCCACCCATTAGAAAGCCCTGGCTCTTTAGCTCAAACTGGAGCAGCTTGTGCTTTTAGCTTTGGAGGTCCCTGGTGTTTGATAAGATGACCGCTGTCACATGTACAAGGCTGCTGGGGGTGCGTGTGTGAAGGGGTAGAAGGGGGAGTTACTGAGACTTGCCGGGGGAGAGCCAGAACTAGGCTAGGAAGGGGGGTCACTGGCACCACAGTGGCCACTCCAGGTCCTGCTTTTGTCGCCCCCGCCCCCCATGTATGTGTGAGTTTATGTGGGGGTGGAGCCCCCAATGGCCTCTGGTTCCGCCTCCCGAGTTGGCCTTCAAATTAGGTCTGAGAAAACCACTTCAGGAACAGTAAAGAGATAATGTGACTCTTCCCCAAGAGCAGAATGGAGCCTTTCTTGAGCTTCACAAATGCTTGTTTCCCTCCTTTAAACTCCAGCCTTCGGGCCTGCTGCTTCGTTGCCCCGAACTTGGCCACTAGGGCAAAGTGAGTGTGAAACACCAACATTCTGATGGGGTAGCATTTTATGCCCACTTTGCACTCGCATAAATGACTGCAAAAGGTGCAAGGCAACGGAGAATCCAGCCCTCACTGGCTCTAGCTCCAGGGGTCCCTTGAGGAACGCTGTTCTCCCCAGATTTCCAGCCCAGGTTTGTGGACTCGGGAGGGCCCGGTAAGGTTCTCAGAAGCCTTTGGGTGTTTCTCTGAACCAGCGATCGGCTTCAGCTATGAAATTTGGATCAGGATCGTAACCCCCTCAACCTTCAGATCTCTTTGTGCCCAGGATTTTGGTTCTGGCCCATTCCTAATCTAGACTGGACCTATGGAAATTTGTCCTGGGATTAAACCGAAAACAAGGACTGGGATATCCCGACATGGGATACCCGGCCTACCTGAGTTCCCCAGGCCCTATGCATGGCCTGTAGCTTTTGGTGGCTGTCTTAGAGTGGCCCCTCTGTGGCCGTTTCTTTTGGCTGGCCTAGAACAAGTTGTTTTGGGCTGTTGTTGTTTCTCTCCCCTCAGAAGAAGGAAGGCGAGGGGGGCCGCTTCCCTCCAGCTTCGTTACCAATTGTTTCATTAATCACAGTTTTCTCTTCAAAACCAGAGACAATCTGTCCAATTAACATTAAGGCTCCGGCAGTTGCTTGCGACGGCAAGGCCTTTTGCAAGCGGCGCTTTGACAACCGTCGCTAATAAGTCTAACATTTAAAAGCCACGTGCAAACAAAACAGCCTGGCTGCATCTCGTTACTGCCCGAGCGCTCCCTACTTTAACAAGTGGTAGAATCATCCCGCTTTCCGTATCCCCCTTCACACCGCACCTGAGGACAGCCTGCCTGCCTACCAAAACACTTGTTTACCTTCCCACAAACCCGCCTTCTTCTCTGCCCACCACACCCCAGAACTACCCTCCATCTACCTACCTCTTCTGCTGGAATATACATCCCTATTGGCATCACTGTCTTATGACACTTGAATGGGCCTATGCCCTGGATTATCTCCTGCTGTTCTGACCACTTTACAGCTCTCAGATGTCCTACTGACATTCCCTCCCATCCCTCGGTTACAACATGACCAGCAAACACTAAGGGTATGTCTACATTGCAATCAGGAGATGTGCATGCAACATGTATAGGCATACCGAGCTAGCTGTGAAGAAACTATCTTGCTAAAAAGAGCAGCGTAGCCACGGCCGCGCAAACAGAGGCACCGACTAGCCACTTGAGTACAATCGCATCCAAGACCCTGGCTGTGTACTCCAGTGGCTAGTCCGTGCTGCCATCACTCAAGGATCCTGAGTATGTTCTCGAGTGGTTAGCCCAAGCNTCTATGTACTCCAGTAGCTAGTCCGTGCTGCCATCACTCAAGGATCCTGAGTATGTTCTCGAGTGGTTAGCCCAAGCCCCCATGGCTACACACTGCTATTTTTAGCCAGCTAGTTCATTCAACACTAGCTTTGGTATGCGAACACCTGCTGAAATTGCACCTCCCAACTGCAGTGTAAACATACCTTTAAGGGTTCAAACTGTTTCTACCCGGGGTTTGGAATCATGTTAGCAATTTTTGTAAAAATTGTAAAAAAAAATATTGTAAAAATTGTAAAAATTCAATTTTTGGAAAGCACTCCCCCCCCCCCCATCTATTCCTCAGTCTCTTCTGTGTGTGAGTAACTTATTGAACTGGTCCTTGCATTTCCCTGGTGCTTTATGTTTGCCTCATTTTCAGGCATTTCATGAAAATGGGATGAGCAAGTGTTGGGGACCGAATTGCAGATTCCAAGGCACTGCTGGGAAAATATCCGTTGGGTTGGTAGGAGCCAGACTTGGATATAAAGGGACTGTTCACACCTTAGCTGGCATGGGCCTGACATGCGGAGGGCTTGGTGTCACAGCTTTTATTCTTGCTGCCAACCATGCTGGGCTCCAGGAGGTCACTCGGATGAAATCAGAAGGGGCAACAGCATGGCTGCTCAAGGTGAGATGCTTTCGGGAGGAGAAGGGGAGTGGAGAGGGCTTTAGTTACCATGCCGGGCTCCTTCTCAGGTTTGGATCAGCAGCACTCAAGTTGTAATTACTTGTAAATGCTCAGCACTGTGGGGAGAAGGGTGTTTAAGGGAAATTTGAAAGAGTTTTTGTCTCCCGTTGTGAGTATTATATTAGCTGCTGCCAGGCATCCAAGAGCCTGTAATGGAATGAGCTGGGAAGGTGGAGGGCTGTGTAATAGGGATTGCTAGTGGTCTGACATCTCTTTAAAAGGAAGCTGCCATGTGCCTGGCTTCATACTGAGTGGGATGGATGGACTGCCTGACCCTTTAGACCTGTGCTCTCTCTCTCTCTTCCAGCCCCCATATGTTTGCACAGGCATGCACATTTCCCCCTCCACGTGCATGCATTCATCTCCACGTGGGACCCTCCGGTCTATCCTCATCATCACTAGCATCATACTTTGCCTGTCTACAGTGCTCCCGATCCTTGAATCTCAGGACTGTTTGCAAACAATAAAGCATTAACCCTTACAACACCCTGTGCAGTACAGTTGATAAGAATTAAGGTTCCCATTTTGCAGCTAGGGAAACCGAGGCACAGAGCGAGGTGGTGACTTGCTCAAAGTCATACGGAGGCATTGCTGTAGGGCTGAGAAAAAGGCAAAGGAATCCTGATGCTCAGACCCTTGTTCAACCACTACACAAGAACTAAGTCTCCTGAGCCCTGTGCTTTAACGACGACAGCTTCCCTCCTCATCCTTAGTCAGAAGTTTCTCAGTACAGGGCAAGGATTTATGCCTGGGATTGGGACTAAATGCACACTTGGGAGGCATTCATCCCCGTCCCTGGTTGTATGCCGCCCCCTGCTGCGGCAGTTGATGAGCTCTCAATAGGGAGTACGTTCTTGCAGAAGACAGCTGGGCAAGGGCCAGAAGTCCTCTCTCTGACATGCGCGGGGTGTAGGACTCAGAAGCCTCCCCACTTCCTCTGGGATCACAACGTTGACAGGTTGAGGGTAAAGCTCGAAATGCCAGCATTTGTTCCCTTCAGAAAAGGTCAATGCCCTAGCATGACTGGGCAGTGACACCAGGACCTTTTCAAAGCACAGACAGATGGAAAGGGCGGTGCTGAGAAAGGCCAGGACAGGAGGGCAGCAGGCAGCTTTTTGGAGAGTCAGTTTTAGCGGCAGAACATATACAAGCCTCCCCCTCTGCAAACACACAAGTGGTTACGGCCAGATCCGCAGCTGCTGTAAATTGGTATCGATCAGTTTACACTAGGCAAAGATCTAGCCCACCTTTACCCTCATCTACCTATTCTCTGTTTTCCTTGGCCAAATTATTCTCCCGCCTCTCCCCAGACGTCTGTAAATACACACAGCAGATTCCATTTTCTCATCTCCTTGTTCTCTTAGAGCCTGATTTTCCACTTCCTGGCATCTGGTGCAGTAATTTCCCTCCAAGCAACATGGGTATAGATGCTACCAAATCAGAATTCTCTACTCATGCCGCCCGGCAGTCACATTTCCCACCCATACGGCACAGATGCAAAGGATGACACAGGAGTAAGGCAGAGGGGAAATAATGCTGTTAGCCCTTCATGTGCTGTCCAGTCCCCTCCCAAAGGGACCTCAAACAGTGATCTGCAGAGCACTGGTGGTCCATATGGGACTTGCATCTGGCCTGTGGCATCATCTCCAGCATTAAGATGCTTCACCAGTTAGTCTGCAAGAAGCGATGCTGCTGCCGAGTTCTAATGTCATCCAGGAACCGAATTCTCTGCTGGTGTAACTCCAGTGAAGTGAAGGTTGTTATGCCAGTGTGATAGTCTCCATCTCGACTGACAACAGGGGTTGAACTCAATGCGTAAGTCGCTACAGCTAGAATGAAAGAGCCAGGCTGTAACAGATGCCACCCTTTGTGGATCGGGCACAGAGGCGGCTGGGCTGTATAACACACTGACCTTTGGGTTACATAAACAGAGAATTATTTGGTCCCGGGATTCTCACAGCCACATTTTCAAAGAGATTTTGGATGCCCCCATTTTTGGGGTGCTCATGCTGCAATTCCAGAGGCTTTTTCTGACTGACCAACGTCAACAACACAAGCTCTGCCCTGAGTGCAACTACAATCAGATTTGTGAATGACACCAGGATCAGTAGCAAACTCACCGGGAGGCAGAAGCAAACCAGAAAGAGACCTGAAGATATTAGGAAAGTTGGTGACCAAAGTCAAAGCGGAGCGATTGGGGCCCAGCAAAGTGTAAAACCCTACACCCAGAGAGAGGGGCTAAATAGCAAAGAAACAGCATGGGAAGATGGAGTCGCCCACAGAACTACAGTGAGGTTCGTTTTATCTTCTTGTTGCCCTCACCTTACATTGTTTTTTTGCCAAACACTCTAGTTGTCCTGTAGAGAAGGGCTGGGATTGGGCTGGGAGGAGACGGTCTCCAGTTTAAAAAGTGTGTCTGTGACAGAGTGCTGGGTAAAGGGATGCTGATTCAGCCCTCTGTTACGTCAGCTCCCATTTGGGGGACTAAATTAGAGCTGTCTGGAGATAACCTGACCCTAATTGGGGAAGCAAAGACAACTGCTGCCTAATTAGCCAGGGACTGTATAAAAGCCATAGGGGAAGGAAGCCAAAGGGGGAGCAGGAAGAAAGGGAAAAGGTAGGGTGTGGAAGCAGGGAGGTAGCGCTCACCTCCCTCCTGCAGATGGCGAAGGGCCAACTGTGCATGGTGAAACGGTGGTGGGAACAAGCGTGTGAATAAACTGCACCCGTGGTTACTAAGCCGAGGGTTTCAGAGTGACTTTGTGGGCCTAGCAGAGGCAGGCGATGAGGGGGCCCTGCTGTGCTCTGTTACAGGGTCCTAATATGGTGGGCTGGTGTCATGGCAAACCACCCCTGAGGCATTTAACACTGACACTGGAGAAGCACAGGAAAATGTAGTATAGGGAGTAATTCTGCCAGGGGGGCTGGAACCATTTGCTCAGTGGGGGTGCTGAGAGCCATTGAACCAAACGGTACACCCGGGATGGAAACAACTTCAAGCCAGGGGGTGTGGCAGCACCCCTAATTCCAGCACCTATGAATTCTGCACCCACTAGGGAGGTGGGTCTGGGAAGATAACGAGACCCTAAGTTGGTGCAATGGATTTGGTGTTGGCTTTGATAATATATGAATACTGTATCTCTGTATGTCTAGTACTGTACTGTGCGTGTCTAATAATGTGTTAATTCCATCGTGCTTTGGTCGGAAGGAAACCAGGTGCCCACTTCTCAGCAAAGACTGAGACCTGATCAAAGGCAATGCAAGGGCGATGAGTACTTACGCATCTGGCCTTGTTCCCCCCTGGCCCAGTGGAACGAGTTTGACCCGGCTCTTGCAGCACATGGAAAGAACAGGCCTGCAGCGGGGTATGTATAAAACGACTGAGGGGGAGGCTGGTGCTGTGAGTTAAAGGGAATAAAGTGAGGCCAGTGCTGGGGGGACTGAAGAAGTAGGACATACCAGGGTCCCGAGGTGGAGGGATGGGAAGACTCTTGGCAAGAGGCAGGAGCGCACCCAGCGTTTCCTGGAGGGGGACCCTTAAGATTGGGGGGAGGGATAGCTCAGTGGTTTGAGCATTGGCTTGCTAAACCCAGGGTTGTGAGTTCAATGCTGGCGGTGGCCATCTGGGATCTGGGGCAACAATCTGTCTGGGGATTGGTCCTGCTTTGAGCAGGGGGTTGGACTAGATGACCACCTGAGGTCCCTTCCAATCCTGATCTTCTATGATTCTGTCTCCCTGCCCCTCCCACATTGTCCCACTCTGAGCTCTGCCCCTGTACCCAGCCCTAAGATTTCCCTACCCCACACCCAGCCCAGAGCTCTTACCCAGAGAGGCAGTCAGGCTGAAGAGCACCATCCCCACCAGGGGCCAGGCAGTTCTAGGAGCCCCAGACTCCATCCTCCTCCCACATCTCCACTGTCCCAGGAAGCACCAAAAGCCCAGCTCCAGTTCCTGGTGCCCCTTGCTATGCTGGGGGCTCGGGGCGCCCAAGGGCAACAGGTTAAAACGTAGCCTCAAATCCTGCAATCTGGGGCCAATCCTGCTTCTATATGGCTGGACTCCTGTACCCACATGCAAACCCATTGAAATCAATGGCGCTGAATGTGGACGGATGGCAGGGTTGGGGTGTTAATGGGCCGAGCCCTAAACTAGCAAGGTACTTCATTATGTACCTAGCTTTAAGCATGTGCGTAATCCCATTGAGAGCAAAATGGGGCCATTCATGTGCTCAGAGTGAACCGAACTGGGGCCCAAATACAGAACCCGGAGCAATAACTTTGTATGCTGAGCTGCGTCGGAGGCGGAGAAGGTGGCTAAAAGAAGAACCCATCCCCTCAGGAGAATGCAGTTGGGTAAAACTGTCTGACTAGCCAAATGAGATGAAGCGTGGAGCAGATTTAATTTGTGTGCTTCATTCTTGTTAAGAACAATATCTAATTAAGGCAGCTGGCGACAACTTAATGGAAAGAAAAGGGGGAAAAATCAAGAGGGCTTTATTGAATTTTTTTCAACTCCAGCTCTCTAGATTTGAATGAATCCATCACAGGGGACAGAAACTTGTGTCTAGCTTGGTCTCTAGCATGGCAGTGTACGTTCCAGCTGTATTATCTGGGACCTATCACTTAAAATTAAACTCTTCATTCTTGTGAAGACAACTGCTTGAAGGGGAAATTAACCTTTACGATGAGACAAGGGTGATTGTTGTTGTTCTTCATGCCAAGAGCCGGTGAAGATTGCTGGGGCCTGGAGAAAACTAGAAGAAGGCTTGTAATCGGAGACTGGCGAGGTCACACAGTCTGGGGTCACACCCCATCCTGTCTCAGAAGTCTGATTTTTGTTATGTGATTGCTAATATCCACAAGGGGATTTCAGAGGTTTGCTTAGGTTATAAACTCTTTGGGAAAGGGCCCTGATCCCCACCTGGGGACCCTCTGTGCCATTGCAATACAAATAATAAAGTACTCAGGACTGCAAGACTGTATTACAGTGAGACCAGCATTGCAAAACAGTGTGGGCCAGATCCTCAGCCGATGTGAAGCAGCGTCGCACCACTGAAGTCAATGGAGCTATCCTGATCTACACCAGCTGAAGGCCCTGCTGGTTGTGTGTAAAGAAAAGTGGAGTCGAGTTGTTTGTGATTGTGGGGTGTCTTTGTTTCCTGTGTAATGTGCCTTTCCTTTTCTCTGAACCCTGCCAGCCTTCAGAGAGGAGGGCCATTTTGTTCCCAGAAATTCTGCAGCCTGTTCCAGAGGAGACGCACACTCTGTGCTCTCTTCAAGAGACTTCACTCTTGTTCTTTCTTCCTGTTGTTTTTCCTTAACATACACTACAGCAGGGTTGATTTTTTTAGCACTAACTCTGTAAGTCAGGATTTTGAGGGACTGACTCCATACACCATGATCTTCCCTCACTTAAACCTTCGTACACTAATCCCACTGGCTTCCAGAGAGGTTGAATAAGTGTAAGGAGGGCAGAAGCTTGCCTCATGTTCCCATTTGAATGACTTGCCCTAAGACCATGCTGAATTGGTTTTGATCTATACTTTCCTACCCTGATCAATCCTCTGTGATAGGACATGTGCAATTAGCCAGCACTACCACTATTAATATCTTCGGTATATTAACAGAATGGATTGGAGTTACTTTGTGTTATTGCCTTTCTCTGTCTGACACCTGTTTAGATGAATGACACGAAGGGGGAGGAAACAAAGAAGGAACTCTTAAGAGAACGCAATTGAGTGTATATTAGGGTTTATGAAGAGATCATTACAACAGCTTTATGTTTTACCTGGAGGAGTAGCTGCTATTTGAACATGTCAGTGTGCTAGTTTCCTTGCTATGATCTTAGTTCTCAGAAGCTTTCTCTGTATTAACTTGAAACCACGCTTGCCCCAAAGTCATTGAACAGTGTCTGACTAATGATCTGAGTGCAAAATAAAGATGGGAATAGGGAATGAGATGAACTTGGCATTCAGAGACCTCAAATTTGGCACCTTTAAATAGATGGCCTGATGTGTCAGGCGCTGAGCGCCCAGTGAGTACAGCACCCCTGATTTATATTGCAGGAGCAGCGAGAGAGCCAGGGCCCATTGTGACAGGTGCTATGCAAACACAGCAAGAGACAGTCCCTGCCCCGAAAGAGCATCCAGTCTCAGTAGACGAGAGCGACCAAGCGTGGGAGAGGAAATGGAAGCACAGAGGAGTGAAATGATGTGCCCATGGTAACGCAGCGGGCCAGCGGAGAACCAAGACTAGGAATCCCACTCCAGTACTCTATCCACTGCCTTCAGAGAGCTACATGGATTTAAGTGGGTGACTACACTTCCTTACACCGGTTTTAATGCTGCTGTGACGCCATTTGTATCCATATTGTCACACGTGCATAACACTGCCGTGAGACCGTGGAGAATCATGCCCCCTTTGGGCCCAGGGCCAGATTCTTAGTGCGTGTAACTGGCATAGCTCCATTGACCTTAGGATATGGAGATGGAAGAAGGAGAGAGCCACAAAACCTAAAAATGCTGCTGATTTTTAGAAGCTCCCCTCGTAGAGAATACAGCAGGGGGAAGGGACCCTTCGCACCCAATTATCAGGCTGGATTTCTCACTGAGATGCTCCCGCCCAGAGGATGTTGTGAAGGCCAAGACTATAACAAGGTTCAAAGAAGAACTAGGTAAGTTCACGGAGAATAGGTCCATCAATGGCTATTAGCCAGGATGGGCAGGGATGGTGTCCCTGGCCGCTGTTTGCCAGAAGTTGGGAATGGGCAACGGGATGGATCACTTGATGATTATTTGTTGTGTTCATTCCCTCTGGGGCACCTGGCATTGGCCACTGTCAGAAGTCAGGATACTGGGCTAGATGGACCTTTGGTCTGACCCAGTATGGCCGTTCTTATGTTATGTTCTCCCCTCTCGTACACACCAGCACCAGAGAAAAGTTCCTTCTGCCTCAGCACCCTCCAGCCTGGCTCTCTTTCCTCACTCACCTTCTGTGTCCTTTTGTCTTCCCATTTCCCTCTCTCTGCTCCCCTCTCACCTTTCTCTGTCTCTCCCATTCTCCTCTTTGCCCCCTTTCCTTTCTCCCTCCCTCTCTTTCCTCCTTTTCCTTCTCTCCTCTTTTTCTTTCCCTCCCTGTCTCCCCTCTTGCTCTTCACCAAGTTCTCTCTCACACACACGCGCCCACAGACACAGCGTCACTTGCACACTACGCCCTTCCTGTGCTGTGACCGTGCCCGCAAAGTGCAGGCCTGATGCCCTGTTGCCCATCCGTCGCTCCTCTATCCCCCTTGGAACCATGATCCATTGCAGGCAAACGGTCACCTCATCCAGGAAGAATGATGTTACAATTACATTCTCCTTCAGCAGCTCTTTTCTCCCCTTCTCCTTGCTGCTGGATACTGTGGACTAGAAAAATCTATTATTACTCTCCAAATCATATCCAATATTTATCAGGGTAATTCTCCTGTTATCACCACCAATTGCACGCCTTAGCCACGGTACTAAATCTAGTTAGTGTGTCAGCTCTGGGAAGGTGGCTCGTCTGTCTCCCAGGTCTGGCTCGGCATAAGCCAGGTTGCCCCCAGGAGAGCCCGGCTTGTGGGAAGGGCAGCGGAGAAGGAGGAGTTGATCAGAGAAGGTGGCGGGTGGCTCAGCGGTTGGTTGGTAGTGTTGGGTGGGTGCTACTCATCCCACCCCCTTGTATTGGGCTCAAGCCACAAAAAGTGGATCTGGATTTGGAACACCCAGGCTTCTGGAGTGTTTGGATTCTTCCCTTCTGGCTGCAAGGGACCAGTTCCTTTGAGCACCCTCAACTTCCTACGGAAGCCAAGAGGGAGGCAGCACCTTGCCAAGACGGGGTTCTAGAAGAATGTGTTCTAGCTCCGTGTCTCTAGGAGCCCTGGGGCCAGGCGGTCAGCTGGGGCTGTTCAGTGGGGTTATACTGCCAGGGCCGGCTTTATGACCTGCGGGGCCTGATTGGAATACTCGGCAGCGGCCCAGGGCTTCGGCAGCACTTCGGCGGGGGGGTGTGTGTTCCGCTCCGGGTTTTCCGTGGCACTGAAGGACCCCCCGCCGCCGAAATGCTGCCGAAGATCCCCGGAGCGGACCCCCGCCGCCAAAATGCCGCCGAAGACCCCTGGAGCGGGGCCTCCTTAGGCGCGGGGCCCTCTTCGGCGCAGGGCCCGATTCCGGGGAATCGGGTGAATCGGCTTAAAGCCAGCCCTGATACTGCTTTACACCATTGGAGGATCTGCAAGCTGCAGCTTTAGCATAGAAGGCCCCAAGTTCACGCCCCACTGATAACATATGGAGGGGATTCCTATGCCAGCCCCTGTCGTAGAGAAGGTTTAAATGGAGATGGGAGGAGGGGGGTTGCTTCTCTGACCTGGGTGACATTTTCCATGTCCTCGGTTACAGGCCCCAGACTCTCCAGTGGGATGAAGGCAAACACAGATCTGAAAAAAAGGGACTTCCTTCATTCTGCCGGGATGGCCGAGAGGTGCAAGAGCCACCCCTTCGTATTGCTAACCCTTTCGCGGGCGGTCTCCGTAGCAGCGTCCATGTATAGCATCCCATTGGCACGTCAGTGCTCCAAAGCCTGGCCCAGGTGCATGGGGCAGCAGCACTCAAAGGATCATTATTCATATCGCAGTAATGCCCAGAGGCCACACGGGAGGTCAGACCCCCATGTGCTAGGCTCTGTACACGTAATGAGACAGTCCTGTCCTGCCTACCACCTCAATGGGCAAGGCTGACAACGGAGAGTTTATTATCATCCCCGTTTGACAGATGTGAAACTGAGGCCCAGAGGGATGAAGTGACTCACCTAAGGTCATCTAGGGAGCCTGGGGGAGAGCTGGGAGCTGAATGCACATCTCCTGAATCCCAGTTCAGTTCCTTAGCCACAAACCATTGCTCTTCTCCAGGGGTTAGATGAGCATTGTTCCTGGTTTCTCCAGGTCAGAAGAATGTCCTTGATGGGTGAGATGTTGTAAGGGTCCTCACTTGGGGTCTGTCTGGGGAGCGTGGCCTAGTGGTCATGGCCGCAACTCCTGACTGCCAAAGGGGTTGTGGGCCGGGGAGCCCGGGCCCTCCCACGTCACCAGGCTCCGACCCAGAGCCCTTTGGGTTACCAGTAGTCTGGCAACCAAGC
This sequence comes from Platysternon megacephalum, assembly GCA_003942145.1. Taxonomy (NCBI): domain Eukaryota; kingdom Metazoa; phylum Chordata; order Testudines; family Platysternidae; genus Platysternon; species Platysternon megacephalum. The sequence continues at coordinate 3,950,350 of QXTE01000070.1, read as the reverse complement.
CTGCTTAAGGCTGTCCTCCCTGGGCTTCATCTTAGTCCACGGTTCACGGGATACTTCCCTCTCTGGTTGTCTCTGGGGTGGGTCCTCCCCTCCCTCAGGGAGGGCCCCTTTCGGCAGCTGTGTCAGAATCATAGAATCATAGAAGATTAGGGTTGGAAGGGACCTCAGGAGGTCATCTAGTCCAACCCCCTGCTCAAAGCAGGACCTAATCCCAACTAGGCTCCCCGCTGCACTGCACTGTTGGAGCTGTGGGCTGCAGGTCTGCTCACCTCTGGCTCTGCCACCCAAATGAGCTAATTTCCTGCCTGTTAATTCCTCCAGCAGATGGAGCATTTGCTACAGGTGTGGCGGGGCGGGGCTGGCTGAGCCCACAATAATCCCTTAACCCCTTGTGGCCCAGTGTGGGGTTTGTACACCCCATCACAGATGTATAAATGGGAGTTAGTGTAAATTCGTGACAAACTTAACATCGCTGATAGTGATGCTTCGGATTCTCCCCTCCCACTCCCCCTTTTATGGAAAAAAGACACCAAAATGCCTCCAGATTGCACCTATTTTTAAAACCCTTTTTTGGGTCAGGCCTGGACAGCTTGGAGATTTCAACCATCTCTCCAGCACATGCTACTCGTTGCTGCGAGGGTAAAGAAAGAGCAGCACGTTTTCTCTGCCAGCGCCGATCAATCTGGCACCTGTCGTCATCATCAAACCAGCTATAAAATATTTAATTTCTTCATGACGAATTGGCAGATTGTTTGAAAAAGACAACAAGGAAACAGACATTTGCAATCTGCAGTGCTGCTCTCTGCCAGACTGAGCATCTGAAGCCAATGAAATGGAATTTGTTTTGCCACCTATGGCACCTGACACGCTTGCCCTTTAATAAGAACGTGCCCTAAGCCTCAGGAAGTTTGAATTCAGCCTTAGCTTCACCACTGCCATCCTCCTCTACTTTTAATTCCAGTTTCCTCACCATAGCTCTTAATTGGGTTGCACCTTGAAAAGAGTCTTTCTCCTCTGCTGTCCGCACTGGAAAAGTTCTTATCTTCTGGAGGTGGTATTAAATTCCCAGATCCTGAGTCACGTGGGTCTTCCGAGCCACTGGTGCTGATGCCCCAAGCTAGGTAGTCTACCTCGGTGATGAGTTGATGGGTGCCATTTTGTACAGCACATAAGGGATTGACTGGGGGATCTCCAGAGCTAAGACCGTGAGCTGCTACAGCTTGAGCTGAAGCTACCTAGCTGGGGCTGTAATAGACTCACATCCTCTGCGGGTCAGGCACAGAGGAGGACCCATAAGGCATGCCTACCAATGGGTTGCAATGGGATTCTGTGTTATGTCCTAGTAGGACTCTGCTGCCCGCCTCCCTTCGGACATAACACCTAGATATGTGCTTGTAACCTGCCATGGCACTTGGGTAACGCTAAAGTCCGAGACTGCCGTTTGGAGCACTCCCAACTTCATTGTGGGTTGGAGCACAGACATCTGGGTAGGGAGCAACAGGTGCTAGCTGCAGCAAAGGAAGAAGCTGAGTCTCTGGGTTAAAGCACAGGAATGACACTCAGGAGACATGGATTCTATTGCCAGATCTACCTTACATTTCCTGGGTGTCCTTGGGCAAGCTGCTTAACGGCACCATCCACTATCTGGTGAGGATATTTACCTCCCTCACAGGGCTACGTGGTGGGTTTTGGAACATTCTTCTCACAAGATACCTGGTGTTTTCATAAAGCCCCAGCTCCTAGAGTCCTGTGATTATGGGAGAAGCTGACGTTTCATTAAAAAAAAGTCTATGTTCCTAAGGGACTTTGACACCTGAGGTGGGAAACCCAAATCCACCTCAGACAAAAGGGGTAATTGGGCCTTGGTCTCCTGCATGAGTGCCTGTAGTGAGCCTGAGTGGGCTCCCTCTGACCGGGAGAGTGAGGGAGCATTAGACGCCCCTTGGAGGGCGGAGCCTAAATTGCCCCGCCCCCTCGCTGGAAGGACCAGGGCGTGGCCGGAAGTATAAAAGGCCGGCCCTGCAGCTCAGTTGAGGGAGAGCCTGCAACAGAGGAGGACGCTCGGCCTGTTCTCCAGAGGCCCCGAGAGGAACCTGCGCCTGCGCCTGGCTGTTCCCGATCCCCAGGCGTGGATGAGGACTGGCCCGGAGTACCCGCTGCGGTTTACCCCGAGGAGCCGGAAGAGGCCTGGAGGCCGCAGGTACCAAACTCCGGGGAGGCAGGAAGTAGCCCAGGGACAGCCCTGGAGCAGCCGGCTGCAGAGCCCGGCGTGGCTCAGTCGGCGTGTTGCGCCTGGATCCCCGCTGATGCAGGGGCAGCCAATCCTGCCCCTGCCAGGGCCCTGGGCTGGGACGCGGTGGAGTAGGGTGGGCTCGCGTCCCCCTGCCACCCCACCCCGGGTGGCTGACCCCTACGCGGTGCAAGGAGGCTCTAGCCCAGGACAGGAGCTCCCTTACCACTCACCTTTGAGACTGTGTGTGTGCTGGCTGCCGGAGCTCCACTCAGGCTAAAGCCAGTCCTTTAAAGACTGTTTGTTTGCTGGCAGCCTGAGCTCCTTTGAGACTGTGTGTTTGCTGGCAGCCTGAGCCCCGCCCAGGCCAAAGCCAACCCCAAAGGACTGTTTGTTTGCTGGCAGCCTGAGCTCCACTCAGGCTAAAGCCTGCCCCCTTGAGACTGTGTGTTCGCTGGCTGCCTGAGCTCCGCCCAGGCCGAAACCAGCCCTGAGAGACTGTGTGTTTGCTAGTTGTCTGAGTTCTGCCCAGGCCCCAGACAGCCCTGATAGACACTAGTTAAGGGCTGACTACCTGAGCCACCCCAGTCCAGGCTAAAGCCTGGTATTGACTATTTGCCAGTCTTACAGACTCTGGTCCTGACCCCATAGGACTAGCCTGAGTGGCCTCCCTCCGACGGGAGCATTACAGTGCCCTAACCCTGGGCTAAGGATTACAAGGGGGCCTGCTGCTACTGACANTCCAGGGACAGCCCTAGAGCAGCCGGCTGCAGAGCCCGGCGTGGCTCAGTCGGCGTGTTGCGGCTGGATCCCCACCGACGCAGGGGCAGACAATCCTGCCCCTGCCAGGGCCCTGGGCTGGGACGCGGTGGAGTAGGGTGGGCTCGCGTCCCCCTGCCACCCCACCCCGGGTGGCTGACCCCTACACGGTGCAAGGAGGCTCTAGCCCAGGACAGGAGCTCCCTTACCACTCACCTTTGAGACTGTGTGTGTGCTGGCTGCCTGAGCTCCACTCAGGCTAAAGCCAGTCCTTTAAAGACTGTTTGTTTGCTGGCAGCCTGAGCTCCTTTGAGACTGTGTGTTTGCTGGCAGCCTGAGCCCCGCCCAGGCCAAAGCCAACCCCAAAGGACTGTTTCTTTGCTGGCAGCCTGAGCTCCACTCAGGCTAAAGCCTGCCCCCTTGAGACTGTGTGTTCGCTGGCTGCCTGAGCTCCGCCCAGGCCGAAACCAGCCCTGAGAGACTGTGTGTTTGCTAGTTGTCTGAGTTCTGCCCAGGCCCCAGACAGCCCTGATAGACACTAGTTAAGGGCTGACTACCTGAGCCACCCCAGTCCAGGCTAAAGCCTGGTATTGACTATTTGCCAGTCTTACAGACTCTGGTCCTGACCCCATAGGACTAGCCTGAGTGGCCTCCCTCCGACGGGAGCATTACAGTGCCCTAACCCTGGGCTAAGGATTACAAGGGGGCCTGCTGCTACTGACAGCTCCAGGAGAGGGTTCATGGCTGTGACTCCCAAGTAGACCAAGGGACCTAACCTCTTTTCGGGGATGGGGCTTAGACCACTTCCCTCTCTTTGGCATTCCCTACTGGCTCCCTTAGGCAGCTCCCCGCTCAGCATGTGGGCTTCTGTGAATCCCACTCTAAGGCCCCTCACTCATCCAGGGCGCCTGACTAAAAGGTAGGCCCGGCGACGCTCCGTGTTGCAGTGGCTAAGTCTCTTTGTGAATCCAGCCCTATGTTTTTAGCCTTCCTAGTTGTGGAGAAAAGCTTGAAAACGTGAACACGAAAGGCTCAGAAGGCAAAGTAAAACAAACCCAACATTTATTATCTTTTAAATCTCATTCTTTTTGGGAGAGGGTAGGGACTGACTTTCGATGTTTAAATACTTGGTGAGCCTGTTTTGTGTAGCTGGCCTAGAAGGACCTGGCTGAAAGCTTGGCCGGCACAAATGGGTGACTAGCAGACTGTATAGACTGTCCCCATGTCTTCATTCTGGTGCTACTCTCTTCCTGTGTCTGCAGCTGCAGAAGGTGGGGGACAAGCCCCCGTCTAAAGCTTTATCTACATTTATGTAGCTGCCACCAGTGCAAACTCCTAGTGTAGATGGGCTAAACAGATTAGATTGCACTTGACACTGGTGCGGCTTAATCTGGTTTCGAGGAGGGGGTCAGTGTAAATAGCAGATTTGCCCATCGGCACGAGAGATCTGCATTGAGATCTGCATCTGCCATGGCTGAAATAGGGGCAAATTGCCAGTCTAGACGAGGCCTAAACTTGAAAAAGTCTTTCAGACCCACGGCGCCAGAATGAGGTTTCAATTATTGTTTATTATTTGGCGTATGCAAAGTTGTCAAGCCAAGCCACAGCGTTCTTATCAACCATGTTCAAGGCAGGAAGTCCTCCAGGAAGCTGAATCATTTTGCAGTCCTCAACAATGTGCGTCATGCTTTGTGGCTGCCCATGTTGACATAGTCTCTAAAACACCACCGAAATTCTGCTGCAGCACAAATTCCATGTCCAGTACGAAACCGGTTGAGAAGGCGCCATTGCCTTTGTAGTCAATCAAGCCTCGGTGGACGTTGAGCGGGGTTCAAGACAAGATAATTATTTGTCACTTTCTCTGAGGACCATGAAGCTCGCCACCGTCCTCTACCGTAAATCCCTCACCCAGTAAACTTCTCCCCAATGGATGCTATGAGGGCAGACGACCATGTGGTGAATTCAACAAGTCTTTAATTAACAGCAGACGTGGCATATCACGCAATTTCGTCACAAACTTGCTACACTTTCCTCTCTGCAAACACTGGATGGAGCAATATTGCAGAGAACTGGTAACCATGGTAGAGGAGTAGATTTAAGTGTGCCTGAAATAATATGCATGGTGGAATTAAGTTGTACATCGGTCATCATCATGGGTTTGCAATTAGGCAAAATGAGTTCCCGCAGCCTGGTTTATAAGCCAACTCTCCAAACCAAATGAGAAGAAACATTTCTATAAGCCACCGAAGCAGGTTGTACTGCTTTGCACCTGGCTGTTTTGGTACAAAGATGAGACAAAACCCAAGGCTGGTTTCTTAGTTCCAAAGCCACCCAGCCCATCTTCCTATTAGCTCTGGATTCCTATTTCATATACAAGATTTTTAAAGGAAAAAAACCCACCACATTGATCCCGGATCTAATCTCTCGTCAAAGGGTTTGAAGGAGAATCAGCCTGTTTACCGCTAATGAAAGCAGCGTTTCTCTCTGTCTGTGAGCCGAGCCAGTGGAACGTACCGTCCCCCTCGGAGACCACCAGATGTTCAGCGGCACGGGCAGTCCCACTGCCTTCGCCCCACAGCGGTCTGCTCCCTCTGTGCGATTGATCAGCACATTTTCCAGCTACATAAGCAGGTAATTAGAAAGCCAGCAGTTTATATATGGATGATATTGGATTGTGTTATCTTAAGCTTCAGGACCGCGGGAAGATTGCTCCCCCGCCTCTTATTGAAATGATATGATATGCAGCCAAAGACAGGTGAGTGGATAGAGAGTGTGACAGGGGAAGGAGGTGGAGTAGGGCTGGGGGGGGAGGATGGATTGAGGTCCCCAGTTCAGGAGAGTATCTAAGTAAATGCTTAAGTTCCATTGGGATTTAAAGTTAAGCACATTCTTAGGTGCTTTCCCAAATAAGGCTTGAGAAAATAAGTTCCTGTTCCTATGTGGCTGGTGTGTAGGAAGGTCATAAGCATGGTCTGGGTTATGATAGGTGTCCTCAGAGCAAACAATGCTACCACAGCAGAGACCAGGACCCCCTTGTGCTCTTGCTACACACACACAAGTTGCTGTCTCAGCAGAGAGGACGAGCGTTAAATGGATCATGCCTTCCCTTCTCACTCTCCACCCCAGGCCAGACTGATTGTGGGAGTCATAGAGTTTAAGACCAGAAGGGACCTCCTGATCATCCAGGCAGACCTCCTGTGCGTCACACGCTTCTCAACACCACCCAGCCACCTCCACACCAGGCCTGACAACCAGAATTAGACCAAACGATTACAGCCCTCGGGAGACTCAATTATGATAATAATTGGGTGCCAAAGACTGAGAAGAGGCAGGACTGAGGTGCACCAGTGCCTGGAAGGGTGGTCTGGGAAACCGGGATCTTCCTCCGGCTCAAAGTGCCCTATGAAAAAATATATGAGGGGTAAAAAAGAGCAAAAAATATTAAGGGTCTGACTCTGCATTGTGCTGGTCTTTGTGTTGTCACTGAGATCAGTGCACAGTGAGTGTAAAACTGTATAATTCAGATCTACTAGCATGTTATCCCCACTTTGTGCTGCTATAAATTAGGACTGGTTGAAAAATTTCCATTTAAACTGCTTGTGGACAGAAAATGGGTTTTTGACCAAACAGGATTTTTGTGGGGAATGGGGCAGGTATCTGCTTTCTGCAGGACATTTTATTTTTTCATCAAAAAACCCAAACACCTGAAAAACAAACTGTGATGCATCCTGGGAGACCTAGACCACCCAGGGTGGCTGGCCTATAGAGGAGAATGGGGAGCATGAGGCTCCCGAACTACAACTCCCTTGAGGCACCATGGGAGCATTTCTGAATTGGAATGTTATGGTTTTCAATTAAAATACATAGGTACTCAATATGTTGCCAACAAGTCAAAAGTTCTGTGGAATAGGTAGGCAAAAATGATTTTTTTTTAATCGACATTTTCCATGGGAGGGAGCCATTTTCTGACCCGTTCTAGTGTAAATGTCTGCATGGCAGTTACAATGTAATGAAAACTCAGCCCCTACATTTCTGGTTGCAAAGAGTGCCTTTGCCAGCTGAGTCCAAAGCAGCGCACTGCAGACATGCAGCCTGAAACAAACAGCCCTTTTCATCCCTCCATTCATCTCTATGGGGCAGTGTTGCCGACTCTTGTGCTTTTCTCATGAGCCAATGTAATTTGGTGTTATCCTTAAAGTTTTAGCTTCTGGAGTCATGTGAACAGAGGAGTTGAATCTCAGTTTTCATTTGAACGGAAAAGTGAAGGTAGCCCCCATGGTTGTGGAGAAAAGCCTGGAAATGTGAGCCCATTGTACTCGGAAGGCAAACAAAGAAACCCTGCATTTAGCTGTCATGATTTTAAGTCACTCTCTTGATTTTTGAACACTTTGGGGTTAGCAATCCCGATGAGGGGGTTTTAACACTGCAGATTGTCTGGGAGGACAATTTAGACAGTGCTGTCATGAAAGGCTTCCCAGGCAGGGGAAAGGGAAGACATGACCCATTTAAAGATCTCCAAACACAAATGAAACCTCACCACAGGGGAACTAACAGTGAAATTAAATATCAGAGGGGTAGCCGTGTTAGTCTGGATCTGTAAAAGAAGCAAAACCTCTGTTAGTCTATAAGGTGCCACAGGATTCTATGTGAAATTAAAGTTACTAGCTCAGGAAATCTGTGGTAGAGGAAGGAATTGAAGCCTGCGCCCTTGTCTAGTGCCTGACCCACAAGACTCTCCTTATAGAGCCCTGCTACCACCGCTTCCCATAGCAAATTAATGCTTCCCATGTCAGATTATGGGTTTTGGAAGGTCTGTCCTAATGAGGCAATGATGCTAGCTGGCCAGTAGATGGCACTGTCCATCCCACGTTTAGCTGCATACATGGCCCAGCTGAGCTTGTTCCACTAGGAAGCAGCCCAGGAGGAAGCAGGTTGCAGGGCAGTTGCTGGTGGCTGGGATAATTCGTAGGTGGTTTGGAGCAGTTGTGCCCCCTGCACCGCACAGGTACGCTCTTCAGGGCGTGGGTGGCGCGGGCGAGGCAGGCAGGCAGGCGCGCCCTGTCTTTTGGAATGGGCATTGCCTGGTGGGCGTTTCGACGGTACGTGCCTTGGGACGAGGCACTGCGTTGCGTGTGCCGTGCCCAGCACGGCAAGGCGGGGTCCACGTGCAACAGCAGCCGCAGACGTGTTGCCGTCGGGGCCTCTGGCCTAGTTCTGCGGCGCTGCGTTCTGCCAGCCGTTAATCCTCCACGGGCCCACACGCTGCCTGAGTAAGGCCCTTCTCCTCTCCCAGAGCCATTGACGTCACAATGTCCTCCCCACTGCAATCCCGTTCCTGTTCGCCCGGGTTCACGTGGGGCCCGATCCTGCAGTCGCTGTACACCCAGAGTTTTGTTCTTGGAGGAACTGTTGAATCCTCGGGCCCTGGAAGGTAGAATGGGAGCAGTGAGCGAGACCGGGAGGGCCAGTGGGGATCGGTAGTCAGGGCCGTGTCTCATGGGGTGCTGTGCAGGGGGCTGTGAGACGGGGAGGTGGTTTGCTCCTGATTTTGCAGAACAACTGCACCACCGCAGCGCCTCGGAGTCAGCGCGAGAATGGAGGGGTCCGGGCTTGGGCAGGGGTCGTGTTAGTGCCCTGTGATACCCCCCCTGCCGCCCCCGAGAGAGCTAGGCCCCTGCTAGCGCAGTGGGTGGGTTAATGGAGGTGCCAAGGTGTGGTGGCTCCAGGGAGAAGGCTGCTGTGCCCTACCACGGTGAGACATTCGCTCCTTTGCTGCCCCCCCAGACACCCTGCAGAGCCTCAGCAGGCCAGGGGGAGGATTAATAGAGGGCAGGCTTGGGGAGGAGAGGAAAGGGGAATGCAGAGAGCTGGGTAATGGCACCAAGGACCGTCTGAGCATTGTCTGCCATGAGCCGTCCTGTGAGAGGACATTCCTTCCCCTCCTCCTGGCTCCCAGCCCTGCCCCGGGCAGCCCCTCTCTCTAACCCAGCCGGGGCCGTGCTGGGAGCGCAAGTGGCTGCTGCCATCACTCATCTGGGCACTTTTGCAGCTGTCACCCTGGGTGCTGTCAAGGCCCCGGCGATGGCACTTGTTAGCCTGGTTAATGAGCACTTTCTCCCAGGGACCGTTATTAACACAGGAGACTCGCTGAACTCCCTGGCTCGTCTCTCGCTGACATGAGTGGCGGAGCTGCCAGTGCTGCATCAGGGCTTATTAAGATGAGAGAAGGGCTGGTTGGGAAGTTTCCATCGGCAACAAACTTTCCAACCCAAAACGAGGGCAAAACTTGGAGGACGTTTTTGAGCCCTCCTTCCCCCCGCCTCCGTTTTCTGCCTGTCGATTTCTTTCCTGGGGGATTCTGTTTTTGGGGTTGCCTTTGTGCTGGGTAGGAGGAAAGATTTGGGTGGCTTTGCCGGAGGACTGTGCTCGTTACACATCTGTTCATAGATCCAGATGTTGAGCCTGGGTGGAGTTTGGCTGCTGTGAGCAGGTGGCTAAGAGAAGGAACCTTAATGTAATAAGGGAATCCTGGTGCAGCCTGGGTTAGCCCCGGAATCCCACTCCAGGCAAAGCCTCAAGGTCCCTGAATGTTTTTAAAGGACCAATCACCTTCAGTAAGAGAGACCCCACCTGGGTTGCCTATGAAGAGCTCACTCTGCCATGTCTACGAAATGTACCTATTGAAACTCACGTCCTTGTGGTCCGTAGGCAGCCCCTTGACCAAGCGAGCTACCCTGGCCAAAGCAGTGCTAAGCTCATCTCATCTGGAGGCTCCATTTCACATCTCATCACACATCTGCCATGAGCCATCCGGTGTCTCCAACGTCCACGGCAGGTCCCAGTTGATTCAGCTCATTGTAGGGAAAAGAGCCCGTTGGGCTGTTGAAATCCCTTGTTTGTTTCAGGGCCATTTCTGGAATTCCCTGACGGTGTCGCTCGTCCCCAGCTCCAGTTCAGCTGGGTGGGAGAGCGATCTCGGCTGATGGTGAGCGTGTCCTGTCTCTTCCACCCCCTCTGCCTTGTGCAGCTCTGCTCAGATTTTTATATTGTCACCCACACAGCAGCTTAAAGACGTGCAATGCCGACAGTAAAAGGATAAACCCCGAGTCAAGGCAGAGCAGAGGCGGGAATGCGTTGCAGCGATGAATTCATTATGTGAGGCAATGACGGAGCGACAGCATGAGCGAATTGTCAGCCGGTGGCTGGACGGGTGGGTTTGTGGGTCACAGACCAGGCTCTAGTGCAAACTCCAGGTGAGATTTTCAGCTGTTTTGGGAATAGCAGGAATGGTCTGCTGGTTCCCAGGGCTACTGGGCCTTGGACTAAAAGCAAGCGAGACCAGTTGGCAGACTCGAGTGGAGTGGAGTGGAATTTCCCACCAGGGCAGATAGCCTGAACTGGCTCCTGACCTTTCTTCAAACTGGAGCCTTTGGGATTCAGCGAAATTTGGCAGGACAGGCGTCTGAGCTGCGTTTCCCCACGGCTCGTCCGGTCCTGGCTCCAGCAGGGGCAGGGAGCAGAGGCTGAATCCCACTGTGGAAATGCCCTTCTCTAGATCCAGCCCCCGGGGCTATGGGTCAGGACAGCTGGGCAGGATGTCAAAATTGGAAGGTGTCTGGCCCACTTCACACAATAAAGAGGCTTCGCTAAACCTTTGCAGAAGCACCTGCAATCCCTAAGCTGAACCCTCTGCGCTCCTGGGCCGTCTCAGGGACACTCAGCATCTCGTAGTTAGCAGCTGCCTCCTTTTAAGGCAGGGTCACCTAGACTGTGCCGAGAGAAGCAAGGCCGTTCTGGCCAGTCGCCCAGAGCATGGGACGTGCACCCAAGCTTGCAGTCCCCCTCATCCAGCCATAGAGATAACAAGCCCCAGCACACGAGGCAGCCAGACCTCTCTGGTCCAGATGGAGCATCGTCGGCTGGGACCTGACATCTCTGGGGCCCAGATGGTAGGACGCTCTGGGCTGCATTTGGCTGCCTCGGGGGGAGGGGGATGACTGCCAGGTGGGATCAGGGAAGCCCCGTGCTACAGTCAAACTCCAGGAGACTAGGGACCTGGGGCAGCAGAGACCTGATTCCTTCTTCGCTCCTTCACTCCGCTGAGCCTGAAGCTTGCCGTGATGTGCACGCTGCGGCCACACGATGGCACTGCAGGGCCACGGAAGGGCCCGGGGTGTCTCTGCAGCCCATTTGTCTGGCAGGATCAAGCTTCTTAACCCTTGGCAGGAGGCAAAAAGTTTCTGTAACTCCCCGGGGCCAGCTGAGTTACAAGGGGAAAGCGTGGGTGGGTGGGTGGGCACAGAGGTGAAGGTGACCTTGCAGTGAGGACAGAGCCAGGGGTCCTTTTGTGCTCCCCGCCCTGCTCTGCATCAGTGCCCGCTGCGCAGGGCGTATTTTCGCAGCGACGCGTGTGGGTGCACTGGTGCGGCCGTGCCCGGATGTGCCAGGCTTCTTTTCACGGGCGGAATGGGTCCGTGCATCAAGGCTAGCGGTGGAGGAATATTTTCGCTGACGGGGTGTGTGCACGCGTGCGTGGGTCCGTGCCACATGGGCCTAGTTGTGCCAGACGTCTTTTCGCAGGCTGAGCGGGTGTGTGTATTAGCATCAGGTGTGGGAAGATGATTTTCACGGAAGGTGTGTGGGTAGGCGGATGCAGCAGTGCCAGGGGTCCCTGGCAGGTTCTCACAGGGGTTGATAGGTGGGGACAGGTCCGTTCTCTCTCCTCCGGGAGAGGAAACAGCTTTGGAATTGCAAGAGAAAGTTGAATGATGTCTAAGCTCAGGTATAAACCAGCTCGGGTATGTCAGTCCCACCTCTGATTGCAGCGTAACCGGGCCCGTAGAGAGGTGGAGGGAGAGAATTGTTGCATTTTTTTAGGTGTCCTCCTCCCCAGCTGCGTTCCGCCTTGCGGCATGCAGCGCGGTGTGTTTGTTATTAAATGCAGTTGATTGATTTTTCTCTTTCTTCTTTTGTGCTTGTTTATTTTAATATAAATCGATTTTTTTTTTAAACCAAAGTGATGCTGGTATGTCTCCTCCATCCCCCGCCCCAGCGGTGGATGGTTCTGATGCTTATTGTAATGGTTTTAATTTGTTTTCTGCTTGTCCTGCTGTGCTGAAATGTGAGGGACAATCTTTCGAGAAGTTAATTTTTCTCTCTGTTTGGAGCGAGAGACGGCTGGGGTGGGGGCGGTGGAGGCTAGAGGAGTGGAGTCAGACTGGATGTGTCGCTATTTACTAGCCTATTCTTGCAAGGGTGCAATAGGTGGTGTAAAAAAATCCCAGTGTACCTCACCTACTCAGTTACTGCTAGAAGACCATAAAGATTTTTTTCGCTCTTTCTCCAGCAGGACAATGGAGAGCAGCACACAACCTCAGGCACTGGGATTTTTGATAGGCTGGCCATGAATCAGAATAGCACCTCGCCCCCGGGGATCTCAAAGTAAGTTTCCAGCCATTAGTTGAGCTAGGCAGGATATCATTGTTATGGCCATTTCGCTGGATGGGGAAACCGAGGCACAGAGTGGGACGGTGATTCGCCCAGGGTTAGATCAGGTGAGTAGCAGAGGGAGGAATAGAAGCCAGGAGCTCTGATTTCCATTCCAGGAGAGGAAGGCTGTTCCAGGGGTTAGGGCATGAGCCTGGGACTTCAGAGATCCCGGTCCAGTTCTCTGCTCTGCCACGGGCTTCGTGTGTGACCTTGGGCAAGTCACTTTGTGCCTCAGTGCCCCCTCGGTGAGATGGGGATAACAGCCCGGCCCTCTCTGGTAGTGGTGGTAGAGGATAGGTGCAGGCACTCAGATACTCAGGAAACAGGGACTATGTAGGTACCTCCTTAAATCAGTTGCCCAACTTTAACCTAGAGGCAGCGTTGCCACCGAGTGCAGCCAGGGAAGAAAGAGAATACTCCAAAAAGGCAGTTGTGTGCTGGGGACAGCACAGAGACTTGCCACGAGCTGCGATGGGCGAGTCACTCAAGCCCTGTGCGGGGCGACGGCTGCATTGCAGCACCGGGAGCCTTCCACAAAGAGCTCTGTGGTCCGGAGACAGACTAGTCTAGAGCCATCAATCTGATCCGAGCTGCTGGGCTGGCCCATGAAGAGAGGCAGGCGTCTGGGCAGGACCCCACGCCACGAAGGCTCTATCCTATCGGCCCGTGTGGACACTTTGCCTCGCACCTGGCCCTGAACTAGGAGCCATTGTGCTGCACGGAGAGGAGGGGTAACGGGCTCTGTATGAACTGTGCCATTAGCTAGCCTGGCCGTCATGTTCCGCACTCGCCGAAATGCCTGAGTGGTCTGCAGAGAGAGCTCCACCGCATTGCAGCAACCCAGTGGCGAAAAGGTAAACGCTTGGGGGACTGGTGGGGGCCCATGCTTTAGAGAGAAGGCTGTTCTCTCTGGCTCCATCCTCCCCTGTTCCAGCAGGATACACGGCTGATCAAGGGCGTGCGCAGGAATTCAGATTTGGCTGCTTTTGGAGGGGCACGTTAAACACATGCATATTACACACATTAAACCATATCAACACATACATCATATGCATAGAAATAAGCAGCAGTACACTCACCATTTCAGTGACAATCCACGTGCTGTGGAGCTATCTGAATACATGTATCCACAAGTACTTGGCTGTGGCGGGGTCACAGAGTGCCTCCGGCCCCGGGGCTGCAGTGAGGAGAGAGAGAGAGCTGGTCCTGGAAAAGTTCTGGGTCCCCACTGTAGCCCCGGGGCCAGGGGAGCTCTCTCTCTCTCCCTGGCGTGGCCTGGGGCTGGAGGAGTTGTCAGCTCTTGCCGCTGCCCCGGGACTGGAGGAGCTCTGTGCCCCCTACGATTATTTGGGGGCCTGTGCTCCTGCTTGCCCCGCCTTGTGCCTGCCCCTGGGGCTGATGGTCCTTGTGTCCTGACCCTTGGCTGAAATTGAGCGACATGTTCTAAGTGCCAGACTCTGGCCACTTTGTCTCCTTCTTGTCCGGCGCAGCAGGCCTCTGAGATACAGCTGTGGAGACGTATCCAACTCCCATCAGGACGGCAAGCTCATCGAGGCAGGGACCGTGCCTTCCTGTGTGTGCACGTGCAGCACCGGGCACAACCAAGCCCCCAGTCTGAGTGGGACCTCTGGACTCTGTTGCAATGCAAACCAAGAAGAATTAGGAAGCTCCCCAGTGGCAGTTGAAAGCATCTTTGGGTGGCTGCAGTGCGAACAGCGTGTCAGAGACCCTTATTTCCGAGAAAATGTGCATTCCAAGGGAAACCTAGCCAGCTTGAGCCTAATGGTTAGAGAGAAGGCCCAATCCAAACCCCACTGAAGTCAGTGCAGAGACTTCAGTGGGCCAAAGGTCCAGTCTAAGGAATAAGGACCTTTCTAAATAAGGAACACCCGATGACTGTTCTTTCAGGCTGATTTCGCTGCCCTGTGCTTAGGGCCAGGTTTGCAACTACTCGGCACCCACAATTAGACCCAGATTTGTAAGTGAGCTCGGCTCCCATTGAACCACTTAAACCTGGGCCAGGTTTTCTACAGCGTCCAGTACTAGAACTGCGTGAATCCCAAACTTTTCATTTCACCAGCAATTCCAAACAACGGTGGGGAGAAAAATTCCGGTTGAACTAAACAGTTCATTTAGATTTTCAGCTTTTTTTTTTTTTTTTTAATGTTTTTGAATTTTTTAAACAAAATGGAAGGAAATAGCAAAACAAAAAGGGAACCAAAAATTCAAAACATTTCAACTTTTTTTTTTGGGGGGGGGAGGGGGAATTTCCCCCCTCCCTGAATAATTTGGTGAAACTGACACGAATTTGCAAAATGTTGTAGTGTCGCCAACTCTGCATTGTTCGCCAAAAAGTGTTTCTCCTGAAAAATTTTGTCCAGCTTTACTGGGCACCCAGCACTCTCTGGGCTCATGAGGAAAAAAGGGCCACTTTTTTGATGCTTAAATGGGAACAGCTGAGCGCTGCAAAATTTGGTCCTCAATCCATATACATGGAATTTAAAAAAAAAAGGTGTTTTTTTTTAAAGGGACAGTCTTTTTGTTTTTGTTTGTGGTGGTTTCTGGGGTGAGGGCGGGAGGTGCCTTCTGTGTATGTTTGAAGATAATTGCTTTTGCTAAATTATTTCTCTCTCTCTTTTTAAAATATATATATGTATATATGAGCTGCTGTACAGTTTACATTTCCTGCTGCGGCGACAAATACTTTAATTAAAAGGGAGGGAAAAAACAAACAAACAAAAATGAAAACGCCTCTATGAAAATAAACCTGGGCCCTGCACCTGCTGGTGGAGCGCTGGAGAAAGAGACAGACTTTTCCCCAGACAGGCGGTAGCTTGCTTGATTTTTTTTTTCTTTTTAAAACTGTTTTGCTACATACTAGGAAGCAGGCTGTGCTGAACACCTCGCTTCCTGAGAGCTATGAAGCTCGACTGCATTTCTCTGAAGCCAGGAAAGATGACTTCTTGACCTGTCTGACCTCCACGTTCTGTGGAGCCATTAATGTGTTGAAGTCACCAAGTGCGGGACTGAGGTCTGAGTGTGCTGTCGTACTGTATTGCTAGAGAGCTCAGTAAGGCTTTGAGTCGCAGAGGCACCGATTCACTGGTCCCTTTCTACAGAGAGCGGGGAATGGTGTATTCTGATCTGAGCACGGCATTGCTGGAAACGTATCCCCTAACCGGAATGGCAACAAAACCGGTCAGACTGGGGCGGATGGGAGGGGGTGAAGGCATTGGCTTGAGGGAAGATGAAAGCAGCCAGCCCCCGATCCTGCAAGGAGTTCCCTGCGGCACAGCCCCCTGTGCCTGTGCAGAGCCCCTTATAGGGTAGGGATGCTCCACGCGGGTGCGGCGGGGCTGGGGGAGCATCCTGAAAGCAGCTCCTTGCAGGGTCAAGGCGGTGATGGGACCGTAATGGCCGGCAGAGATTGGATGGGTTTGAACAAGCAGGAGGGAGACGAATCATTTAGGGTGCTACAAGGCGCCACAGCTAGCCGTGCTTAGATTGTAAGTCCTTTGGGGCAGGGACCGTCTTTGTTCTGGGTTTGTACAGCACCTAGCACCTGGTCCATGACTCGGGCTCCTAGGCTGTACCGTCATCATTATTATTATTATTCCTTGTAAAGGGGGAGTATGTAGGGTGAATAAGGAAGGGTGGGCAAGGCAACAAACAGTTTTAATGTCACTGCCCCTCCCCCCCACGCACGTGGCAGACCATGTTCAATCAGCCATGGCCACATTGCCATGAGCACCCAGTGGGCACCCCCCATCCCTCTCCCCAGTTCCCAGGCCAGTTGCTGTGAGAAGAACCCATCCAGCAGAGCAGGGGAGAGGGGCTGACCCAGGGGAAGGGGTTGAAAACCCCAGTAGCTCTCTTCCCCGGAGAGTGACCAGGACCCCAAAACCACAGCCCTCTGCACGGGACTGGGGAGGGGGCCCCCTTTAAGCCAGCATAGGCGGGAAACTAGATGCCTTCCCCAAGTGAATCCATCCCCTCTTTCTGTCACTGCAGGGAGGAAGGAGAGAGGCCGGGCTCCAGTGGGGTCCAAGGCCGGTTGGGCGGATCTCAGACGGGCTCACGTAGGGTGTGTCTACACGGCAGCCGGGAGCAAGCGTAGGGGGACAGACTCGCACTAGCAGAGCTCGAGCTAGCGTGCTAACGGAGCAGTATGGATGCTCTGGCACTGGTGGAGGCAGGGTGGCCACTCCCAAGGACCTGGCATACCGGCCGTTCCGGTACTTCAGGAACGGTGGGAGGCCGCCCTGGCCGGCGGGACCCCCCCCTTCCCCTTGGTGTGATCTCGCACACACGGTGCGTGCCATGCAGGATGCCGTTTTGAAGAGCTCCCTGCCCTGTCCCCACCAGCGTGACCTCACACGCACGGTATGTACAAGATCACGCGGGCAGAGTGGAGCACTATTCAGTATGGTGTCCCCGGTCTGATACAGGGCAAAGCCACATCCGGTTTGTCTTAGTACCGGACAGGCTCCTGGCACATAAGCTGTGGACCGTAGCGGCACCTGGCACCCAGCAGAGAGGCTTCAGCAGGGTCAGAGTCCCCCAAGATAGTTCTGGGCTGGGGAGAGTCAGGGCACTGCTGCTAGGCAGGGTCTGCATAGCCAGACTTTGGAGGTAGAGGCTGCTCTGAGAGGGGGCGTGAGAGAGCGAAGGGCAAGAGGAATCTCCTTACTCAGCGTTCTGCCTGCTGACTGTAGTGACAGACAGATACCTTTCGTCGGCTCTTCACTCCGCTTCGCCCTGCAGAACGCACGCGGCTGCAGGCGAGTGAGACGGACATTAGTCCAGCCCGTGCCGCGTCGACAGACCTGGGTACTAAGGCCATGTCAGTTATACGTCTGCAAACCCCATGCAGGGGATGGCGCTGCACAGGTGTCATCGGGGGCTTAATTTGAGGGCAGTGACGCACAGTCTGGTCTCCAACCCCTGGTGATGATCCAGGAGAAGGGAAGATCCCAGTTTGGTTGGTTGATTTCTCCCCCTTATTTTTTTTTAAATGAGCAACTTTGATCTGTGACTGACCGATAAAGAAACACAGATGCTCAATCAATTCTGAGCGGCCCTTAACCAGAGCCGAGCTGCAGGAGCACAATTCAGATCAGTTTGCGGGGGGCTGTTTGCCCATCCCACTCACGTGATGCATCTCAGACTCCTGGCAAGGAGGCACTTAACCTTCCTTCTTTGAAACGATTACCTCTCACGGACGCCTTCCGAAGCAAACGCCCCCCCTGCACCTGGACCAGACGGAAGCCTGTCTGGCAGGAACAATGCAATAGGCGGAGACAGTCAGATCTCACCTACTCCTGCAGTGCGAACCTGGGGAGGAGGAGCACCGATGCCCTCGCTCCTAAGGTAACCACCGAAAAGGTGGCTATTCCCCCCAGCAGGGCCTGGGACAGCAGCAGATGCCAACGCAGCTGAAGGGTCTTTTCGTTAGCCAATGGGCAGCTTTGGAAGAGCTGGCTTTGCCCCAGAAAATCAGCCTCACGAGGCCCGGTTCCAGCCGCCGAGTGGGGGGATGAATTTAAGGCACCGTCAGTTACAGGCTGCTGCTTTCTCCTGCTGTGCTTGAGTTTGTATCACCTGCTCAACGGGGCTAATTAGGTGATCGCCATCAGATGGAGGAAGCGGAGCTCTTCCTTCCTGCGCCGTCCCTTAAAGAGAGGGAGTGCATTATTCCGGCTTTACCGGCCTGAGCTCGCGCGTCTCTGCTCCAGCCGCATCGCTGTCCCTGTATAATTAAGGCTGTCAGTCAAGCTCAGAGGCCTAAACTCTGCGGCTTGCCGGGATTGCTCACAGAACTGCCTTGCTTTGCAGGCAAAGGCGCCATGCCCTCTGCTCTTTGGAGGGAAGTATTATTATCATCAGCGGAGCAAGCTTTGGGGCCATGGGGAGAAAAATTCACCTCTTGGCAGCGTTTAGGTTACTCCTGTTGGTGACGTCCCCTTTCACTGTGTCGTTTTAGGGTAACTGTTAAAAACAACAGGTTTCAGAGTAGCAGCCGTGTTAGTCTGTATCCGCAAAAAGAACAGGAGTACTTGTTAGTCTCTAAGGTGCCACAAGTACTCCTGTTAAAAACAACATCTCCTTCCAATCCGCCTGCCCCTTGCCCGGCATGCATGGAACAGCCCAAAGCAAAAGGGAGGTGGGTGGATGAGTCTTTCGACCTGGCCTTTCTTCCATTTACTTGGGGAATCTCAGCAGGGGATGAAGCAGAGTGAGGCGTGTCCCAGAGACTCGATTGCTAGACATTACCCAGAATGCCGGGTCAATGTAGCCAGGGCAAACGCAGGCAGCTGTCCCCCGGGCGCTTGAGTAGCATCCCTGCTACCGTTCTGTGCAAAGTCTAATGTCGCGGTTCACCCGTCCTTTTGATTGATGAATTGATGGGTCACCTCTGTTGGTTTTCTTTGCAGGCCGGGAACGCAGGAGCCGCCGATATGAATCTTGGATTCGTGTGCGCCAAATCGCAGCGTAGATTCGCCTTGGTCTTTCTCAAGAAGCTGTGGAAAGTGCTGCTGCTTCTGCTGAGTGTGGGTAAGAGAGCTTGATCTCACGCCGAGTCCTGCCGTCCCGTCCCCTGCCCCACTTGTTATTTGCGCATGGTCACCAGGATCAAAGCCCCACCGTGCTGGGCGCTATATAGTGAGAGACAGCCCGTGCCCTGAAGAGTTTGCACTTTAAATAGACAGGACCCAACAACTGAGTGTGGCAAAGGGGGTAGAAGGGACGAGGGCGGTTGGAGCATGGTAGTGGTAACAGGAAATGTGGTTACATAAATCAGCTACGTGCAGAGCTAAATAGCTTCAGAAAGTTTGATGTCTGTGAGGTTTGTGGAACCACCTCTACTCCTGGCGAAGCAGAACAGGCCTGTGGCTCCTCTGGCTCACCCCGGGTTTACGGCAGCGTGATGGGAATGAGTATGTGGAGAATAAGGCCCAAAGATGTCGGAGGGGATGGAGAATGGTGCAGTGTGCACCAGCCCTTTGCCACGGTCCGGGCCAAGGGCTGGAGTCTGCAGTCTGTACCCACACTGGGGAACATTTACTCCCATGAATCCTTTGACTTCAGGGGGACGCTTGCGTGGGCTAGTGCTCCCGGGGTGAGTCAGGTCTCAGCCGTGTGGCCCTAACGTGCTGCTAGTCAAGTTCGCGCCTGCATATTTCTCAGCCAGTCGTGCTTTTCCAAACCGAGCACCCCATCTTGCGAAGACTTCCTAGCATTTACTACTGAGAGCAATGATGCTTTCCTCAGTGGATACTCCCAGTTGTAAGCACTGAACCTGGTAAAGCTGCAGTTCTTGGGCAGGACTGTGTATATACTCAGATCTAGGTTATTTTTAGATAATTGAGTCACTTGAGCTGTATTTGCCTGTGTGGTGGGGAAGAAAAGCTTCTGCTTTTTTTTTTAAATGTGAAAATCTTCTGTATTGTTTCCCACACTTCATACAAAACAGTCAGGTGGAATTTCACTGTATTCTCCTTCCAAAATGTTACCTTTGTGCTGTGACAGAATGTGGATAATTTCAGTCCAAGTTGTAACTTTTTCAAAATTGTAAGTACCTGAAAGCAGCAGCTTAGGCCGTGCAGTAGCATGATCTCTGTTCAGTAGACCCCTGTACTCATGAGGAACTTTCTGCAGGTTTAGAGTTAGAATGTGTATGTGTGTGGGTGGAAAGTAGGGTGACTAGACAGCAAGTGTGAAAAATCAGGACGGGGTGGGAGATAGTTGGCGTCTACGTAAGACAAAGCCCCGAATATCGTGACTGTCCATATAAAATTGGGATATCTGGTCACCCTAGTGGATGGGTGGGTGGTCCAGTGAAATCCACCAGGAGGACCTGTGCTTGTGAACCCCTTCCACAAAGTAAGGCAGTCCTATTTTCACTAGAAAGGTTGGTTGTTTGTCTTGGGAAAATCATTGCAGCTTCCGGGCTAAAAATGCATCCATCAGACCTTCAGTTTGAAAGAAGTCCTCCTGCTGCACAGTCGTTTAATGACTGTTGCGTTGTTTGATATGGGGCATTATGAGAAAAGTCAAATTAAAATCTTTTGTTTTACAATCAAAATTGTGCTTAACAAATCGTTGTTGTTTTTTTAAATCTGAAAATCCATATTCTGTTCTGGTTTCCCTACTGTGCTCATCACTGTGGTAGCTGAGTGCCTCTGTGATGTCCTGCTATCTCCCCAATGGACTTCAGCTGCTCTTCCTGAAATCAGGCCCTGGGTGTCGAAAGCTGGGCACCAAACACTCCAAATTAGCCTCGTCAGCCTGGGAACACCTGCGCTGGGCCATTTGCTCCTGCTGGGCTGATGTAACAACAGCCCCCGGCGACATCCTCCAGAGATGGCCTTAGTGTCTTTGCTACCCACTCTCACAAATGCAACCGACTCTTGGCCACCACGATCGAACAGCAAGGCCTGTGACCATGAAATGTGTTTGCTAGGCCTTTTCCCTGGCATCTGTCCCTGTGCTGCTCAGTTCCCCTAGGCCTGGCTTGATGGGGGCAGGGGTGTTCTGCTGGGGAGGACACGTCTCTTGGTAACTTCAGACTCTATGGCAGTGCTGAGCTAACAAGAGAACCAGGGGCTCCAACAGAAGGCGAGAAGCGGCCAGGTCCACTGCAGGTTGATATCCTAGTTTGGGTACGCAGCAAACAGCAGGGGAGCCGGCAGAGTCTGTTACAAACACAAAGGCCGGCTGGCTGGGTGCGGCTTTCCCCATTAGATCTCACCTGTTCTGGAGCTACCTCTGGAGGCAGAGGTGGAGTATTTGGGGCGGGCAGGCACCTGGGAGATGCTGCCACTCAGTGTCCCGCTCTCCCACCTTCCTTAGGTCCCTTTGGGAGCACAATTCGTGTTTGCCAGGCCCTAGGCTCAGCTTTTTACAAGGGGGAGCCACGCAGTCCCGTGGGCCCCGAGCCTGGGCCTTTGGGCTCCTGTGCCCCCTGTTTCTCATTGAGTGCTCCTACAGCGAGTCCAAATGAGTTCAGACCCCTGCAGAGACTGCTGCCCCTTCAGGGAGCCAGGCACCCAGAGGGTATCCTCAGTGAGGCAGTGCAGCATCGGAATACAGCATCGGTGCACGCTCCGGTCAACAAGCATGGAGGAGCCAAGCCTATGGCAGGGTGGGACAGCTGCTTCTGCCTATACACAATGTTCCACGCTCTCCTAGAATCCATCTCGGCTCGCTCGCCCTCTCGCTGGCTCAGAGTCTCTGTCTTTACAGCAGCAGCCTGAAAACATCTCGCTCCTTTGTGTGTCCAGCCGCAGCCATGCTGTGCGCACTCTCGCGGGCTGCCAGGCGTGCGAAGGGAATTTTCGGTGGCTGAAGCTGCCGCTGCCTCTGCAGGACCTTCCACGCATGTGGGTGGATTCCAGCCGGACGTATCTGGTTCCAACCCGGACAGGCCTCTTGCCTTTGTGATATCCAGCTATGCCTCGCTCCCCCTTTATACTCAGTAGGTAAACTGAGTCACACGTATTGTCTGTAAAAATATTACAGACAATTTCCCTTTCTCCACGCAGGGCTGGAAAGAGGGTGATGTGAGGTTGGGCCTGCCCCTTGCCTTCTGATGGGGCTGGGAATGGCTGTGTTGAGGGGGCCGGGACAGCAGTGTCTGTCCCCCTTCATTGGATCCCTCCTGTGGCTGCTCTCCTTCACCTCTTCTGCTCCCCCATCCTTCCTACTTAGAGGATGTGCGCCCTCCTTCCCTGCTGATGGATGGGAGATAACAGGGAGGCTTGATTCGCTTTCCCCTCCCCAGCTGGTATGTGAACAAGTGCTAGTGCTTGCACTGATACCTTTAATGGAGAAGACGGGATGAGATGAGGGGAATTCCCCGCCCCGCAATCCCTGTCCCTTCCCCCAACTCTTCAGGGTTGTAACCTCCATGTCTCCTTATTTCTGGCCATGCTCCAGTGCAGTATCAGATACCCCTCACACCTGGGCTTGTATCCTGCCCTTGGAGGGGGCGGACTGGCTGCTTCCCCCTCTATCTGCAGCTTCGTGCATCTCGGAAGCACAGAGAAGGGACGGCTGAGTTATCATTCTGCGTTCGTACAGCACCTAGCGCAGTGGAGTGCCCCATCTTGGCTGATTCCTGGGCACTACTGCAATAAACGTACGAAATGCCTGGGTTTTACTGCCCACGTGGAGTGGAGCTCCAAGAAGAAAGGCAACGCAAAGGAGACAAGATGTCTAACGTTCTTTTGGTGTTAATGCCTTTCCTACGCATCTATATACAGGGGCCAATCCTGTCTGTCTTTCTCCCCGCAAACTCCTACTGATTTCAGTGGTGCACAAGGAATGTAGGGCTGGGCCCATGGTTTTCCCTGGCAGGGCCACTGGTTTGCAATCAGGTGGAACATTATTATTTATTATTTGCATTACCATAGCAACTAGGGGCCCCAGGGATTGACCAGAGCCCCACTGTGCTAGGCGCTGTACAAAGAAAGAACAAAAAGATGATTTTTTTCTCTGTTCTGCGCTCCTCTGTTCTGCGCCCACATTTTGGGGGCAGGTTTTGTAGCTGTTTGGGTTCTTTCCAGGTCCTGCTGGTGGATGTGCTTGGGGGGACCAATGACTCCCTGTAATAGAAACATGAGAGGTTGGAAGGAGCCTGCTCTCTGCATCTCCTAATCTGTGCAGATACAAAGCCCTTGAAGAGACAATGAGAGAGAGAGAGAGAGAGAGGTGGGCTCAGCGTAAATGAAACCCTTGCCAACTGTGCCCAGCAGAGGGCGCACTCAGGGTTGCGGATGTACCAGTGCTGCTCTCTGTAGTGCCCCGTGGTTAGAGTGGGGAGGGGGCTGAGAATCGGCACTCCGGGGTTCTGTTCCTGGCCCTGGAAGGGAGTCTGTGACTTAAAGCGGTGGGCTGGGAGTCAGGGCTCATGGGTCTTCTTCTTTCCAGTTCTGCTGCTAACTCAGTGAAGGGCTTTGACAAGTCACGTCACCTCTCTGCGCTGCTAGGTTGCCATTTTACAGATGGGGGAATAATACCTACCCTACGGGGCTGCTGCGAGTCGTAATGTTTGCAAAGCGCAGCGAGGGCCTGGGGTGGAAATTGCTGTGGAAATACGAGGGATTATTAACAGAAAGTCCTGGCCAGTGAGGGATTAGTTCTGATCTAGCCACTCGGGGGCTCCCCTGCTCTGGAACAGTATCTGCAAGTCTTCAGCCATACGTGGTTGAAACTCACACCTGTCCGATGTGCATTTCGGGGAGCCGGGCGGCAGGTGGGCCCACCTGTGGTGCTGCTGCCAGGCTGAGGCCACTGCTTCCCTGTTTCAACGTGTCCGTCTTGTGTCCGTTTCCTTCGACAGTGCTCAGTGTGCGAGTTCTCCAGTACTGCGGGAGGATGATGCCTGACGTTCCCTTTGAGTAAGTCACCCTGGTTCCCCAGGCCCGATCTGCGTGACATTAGGCTCCTAGAGGGAGCTCGGTAGCCAGAAACACACCTCACCTGTATAGCTCAGACCTTTCTGTACCAGGACAATGGAGACCGCTCGCTGTGGGGCATGGGGAACCCTAGGGAGTTTGGGAGACGCGTGTTCCACCTGGCGAGGAGATGGTCTGAATTGTGTGGCAGGGAGACTGGGGTGGAAGGAGAGGAAAGGAAGAGAAAAGTAGCAGGGAAAAAAATCATGGAAGGACTCGATTCTAAACCTAAAAGCTTCCCATAGTGTGGGATCCCTGGCAGGTCGCGGAGAGGGAGCCGGAGGGGTGTGCTAATGGACAGTTCTGGAGCAGACTCGTGATGGGCTAGAGAGGGGGTGGAGGCAGTAAGAAGGACTGTGAATAAATGAGCCGTGTCTCTTTCACAGGAAGGACATCAACATTTGCAGGAAGCGCTTTGCATGGAGAAAGCCCATTCTTGGCAGGTTTGTTAGTTGCTTTTGATTAGTCCTGGGGATGTTGGCGAGGGAGGGTTTGACGCTCCGATCAGTGTATGTGGAGGGGCAGGGCAGGCAGTGTGTGGGGAATCCAGCAGACAGGAAGGGAGATGTGGCTTAGTCCACGGCGAGTGCTGGTATCGCGGTGAACAAGCAGACGTGAGACACACTGAGGAACCACAGGAGGAAAAGCAGACCTCACCTCCGCCCTAGGGCAGAGAAATTGAAAGATGACTCAGCATTTCCAAGACATTGGCGGGCCAAGGCAAGGGGAATAAATTGGGGAAGTGGAGTGTGGGATTTCGCCATCGCAGGCTGGGCTGAGACGTGGGGCGGAACCAGCCAGGGCTAACAGGGAGGGACGTGGTTCCTTTTCTAGAAGCGCTTGGGGCGAGCACAGAAACATCCGAGTGCCCTAGGTCAGTGGCTCTCCGCCTTTCCAGACTCCTGTCCCCCTTTCAAGAGTCTGGTTTGTCTTGCGTACCCCCAAGTTTCACCTCCATTTAAAAACGACTTGCTCACAAAACCAGACATCACAATACAAAAGTGTCACAGCGCACTGTTCCTGAACAGTTGCTGACTTTCTGATGTTTACCACATCATTATGAAATCAATCAACTGGAATGTAAGTATTGCACTTACATCTCAGTGTACAGTATATAGAGCTGTATAAACAAGTCAGTGTCTGTATGAAATTTTAGTTTGTCCTGACTTCACTAGTGCTTTTTATGTCGCCTGTTGTAAAACTAGGCACATAGCTAGATGAGCTGATGTACCCCCCCCCCCCCCCCCCCCCCCCCCCCCCCCGCNTGGTTGAGAACCACTGCCCTACGGGAGCCTGGATGCTCAGCCCATGTGCAGAGGCTGTGACTGGCCTTTCCTCCCTGGACCCCACTGTGGTGCTAACACCCTGGCTCTCTCTTGCTAGGTTCGAGCCTGACTGGAAGCCTTTCCTGACCAGCAAGGAGTTATTCTGGCAGGACGACACCCCTGACAGGAGACAACTAAATGACCTTCTCCACTTCTATATGCTTCCCTTCGGACTGAATAGCTCGGGTATTGGTCTCCCCCTCCCCAAGCACGCCCTTTGCTCGCGGTTACCTCGCGGGGCTGTGGGGGCTCGCTGGCCATCAGAAAAGCCTCTCCATTACGCAGCCACGCGGAGAGGTGGAAGGCGGGGGTGGGGCTAGGATAGAAATATGCCAGGGTTGCTCGGAGCCGAACCGCAGGATTTCCTGGGTAGGTGGCCAGGCTGGAGGAGTGGATACGGCCTGGCCAGGTTGGAGGAGTGGATACGGCCCTTTGAGGACGAGCGTGGGGAATGGCAGAGAGGAAGGAAGGAGGAAACTCTTTAATTCCATTCTCCAGCCGGGCCAGTAGGCCCATGAATAGAATTGATGAGTGCTGGACTGTTAAAGCTTCCATTGCAGTCCATGGTCATAGTCCCATCGACCCCTCAATGGGCTGGTATCGGGGCCCCACGTCCCAGCGTGTGCCCTGATTATTTGTGTGCGGGGACACTTGATGGAAAACCTAGGCCAAATATGATCCCTGCCCCAAAGAGCTTGCCAACTACCTGGTGCAGTGACATGGTGAGTGAAAGCCGCAGGCAGCAGCGGGGAATAGGGAGAAGGGAGGGCAAAGGTTACAGCGATACAGTTTCTTTGGGGCAAGGCGCGTGTTTGGCCGGGCAATGTGTTATCTATCTCTGTGCCACTGTATAATGAATAGAGAAGTCTGACACTCGTCTGTCCCAGGGCTTGTCTGTACAGAGACTCAGTGCACGACAAGCTGGGATGTAAATCTACAGCCCGCTGTGTGCTCAGTGGCTGTCTGGACCCTCCTGCCCTGCATTCGAATTCCCTGGGGCGCTCTGGGTACTGCAGTTTGGAACAGCAGCAGATCAGAGCGCAATGCAGAAATTCTAGCGCATGGCAGCAGAGTCCACACGGCCACGTAGTGCATGGCAGGCTACTGCGCTGCAGAGTTACACCCCAGCCTGCCGCGCACTGAGTCTCTGTAGACATACACAGGAGGCGGAGAATATTCGGCAAATGGGAGGAGGAGTGGGTGAAACCAGGGGGTCGTGTCTTCGGGAAGGGATCACTTGGCCCAGGCAGATGTTAAAGAACATATGATCGGCCCTACTGGGTCAGACGAAAGGTCCATCTAGCCCAGTATCCTGACTTCCCACAGTGGCCACAGTGGCCAATGCCAGGTGCCCCAGAGGGAATGAACAGAACAGGGAATCATCAAGTGATCCAACCCCTGTCGCCCATTCCCAGCTTCTGCTAAAGAGAGGCTAGGGACACCATCCCTGACCATCCTGGCTAATAGCCATTGATGAATCATAGAATCATAGACTTTAAGGTCAGAAGGGACCATTATGATCATCTAGTCTGACCTCCTGCACAACGCAGGCCACAGAATCTCACCCACCCACTCCTGTATCAACCCTGCGTCTTACCCATCACAGTCCTCAAATCAGGGTTTAAAGACTTCAAGATGCAGAGAATCTTCCAGCAAATGACCCATGCCCCGCGCTGCAGAGGAAGGTGAAAAACCCCGAGGGCCTCTGCCAATCTGCCCTGGAGGAAAATTCCTTCCCGACCCCAAATATGGCGATCAGTTAAACCCTGAGCATGTGGGCAAGACTCACCAGCCAGACACCCAGGAAAGAATTCTCTGTAGTAACTC
This sequence comes from Platysternon megacephalum, assembly GCA_003942145.1. Lineage (NCBI taxonomy): Eukaryota > Metazoa > Chordata > Testudines > Platysternidae > Platysternon > Platysternon megacephalum. The sequence goes on along the minus strand of QXTE01000070.1, from coordinate 3,923,261 downwards.
AGATCCCACCCCATCTAACATCCCATCACAAGCCATTGGGCATATTTACCGCTAATAGTCCTTTAGTAGTAGTATTTACCACTAATTTATCTATCCTCCATGAATGTATCTAGTTCTTTTTTGAACCCTGTTATAGTCTTGGCCTTCACGACATCCTCTGGCAAGGAGTTCCACAGGTTGACTGTGTTGTGTGAAAAAATACTTCCTTTTGTTTGTTTTAAACCTGCTGCCTGTTCATTTCATTTGGTGACCCCTAGTTCTTGTGTCATTGCTTAACCTCTTTCTCCTTTCTGTCCAGTTCTCCATGCGTTCCACACGTTACAGCTCCTCCCGCAGCAGGGCATGCCAAAGTCCATTGAGCGGTAGGGGGGCTGGGCTGGTGGCTGTGTGCTGGGGGGGACCAATGGTGGGTGTTAGTGGTGGGGAAACCTCAAAAAAGGGGTTAGCAGCCTTGGTTTGGAACCTTTGTATCTGAGGCTCGTTAAAGTTCTCCCATTCTTACCTCCCCTCCGATCCATCCCCTCTGCTGACACCCTGCTCCCTTTCCTCGCCTCCCAGAAGGCCCCTCCTACCCTCCCTGCAGGCCCCTCTTAACTTGCCCTTCTGGGCCGCCTTGGCTCCCAGGGCCTCAGAAAGGTCACAAGCCACCGCCCTGTAATTTCTATTACACCCCGCTCTCTCTCCCCTCCCCCATCACCATCTACCTCCTCCCAGGGCGGGGCAGCTCAGAGCACACTGAGGTACGTGCATATGTCTGTGGTGTTAGTCCACTACTGGCTGTGAAGCATGGTCCGTCTGCGGGGCAGCTGTTAGCCACTGGATTGCTTCCCTCTCCCACCAGTGTCGTGTGGCCCTTTCAGTACAGACTGTCTTGCCATTGCAGACTGCCCTCCCCCTCCACCAGCTTAGCCGAGGCCACACGCAGGTTTCTTAGCATGCTGGGGAGACTCCAGGCCTTGTTCCTCTCACCGGGGCATGGCCCACATCCAGCCGAGCGGAGTGCAGCATCCCTGTGTTGCAGGGCTAACCAACTAATAGACGGGCTCTGTGGGTTGGACTGGCAGCACTCCGTACCATGCCAACCCCGCTCCTGGTATCGGAGCACAGCAGGAGCAGCCGAACTCTCCTGGTGCCGGGCTCTGCTCTGCAGTCGCGTGGGGAGACCCATCAGTAGGCCAGACAAGCCCTGGGGGATATTGCTCTAGAGGGGGAGGAACTGGGCCTCACAGGGCCTCACATTCATTCCATTGGCTCCTCTGTCCAGTCTTCGGTGCCGAAGGTGCGTCGTGGTCGGCAACAGTAACTCCATTCGTGGCCGAGGCTTCGGGGCAGTGATTGACTCGCACAACATCGTCATCAGGTACCGGATGGTCCCTGGGACCAACACGCAGAGGGGAACCGATGGATTGATGTACACGTGCTTAGCTCTTTTTGTATGGGAAGTATAACCACCTTGACCCCTGCGTTCAGGGAGCCTCATGACCTTGGCCAAACACACAAGCAGATGCCATGGTTGTCAGAGTTCAGTCTCCACAATCACAGGGCCTTTTCCGGGGGGGCTCTGTGGGTACAGCAACACTGCAATAAAAATCCCGTCTGTTCTGCAATGTTTAGCCCCACGGCCCGAGTCCCGCAAGCCTGAGTCAGCTGAGCTGGGCCAGCCGCGCCAATGCTGCAGGTCTTTTATTGAAATGTAGATGAATCCTTTGACCTCTTCCATTTGCTCATTCAGTAGAAGGGAGAATGGTCTTGTGGTCAAGGCCTTGCTTTGGGATTCGGGAGATCTGGGTTGAATTTTTGGCAATGCCATCCGTTTCCTGAGTGAAAGTCACTTCATTTCTCCGTGCGTCCACTCCCCATCTGCAAAACGGGGCTAAAATCCTACTGCCTTCTGCCACCCTTTGTCTGTCTTCATGTAGCTTTTTGGATCATGGACCATTTCTTACTACGTGTGCGTGCAGTACCTAGCACACTGGAGCCAGGATATCAATTGAGGCTGCGAGGTGTTGAAAATAACGAAGTAGTAAAGTAAAATAAACCCCCACGCGTGAGCAAGTCTGGCCCTGGGTTCCATCCGGCAGTGGCACACGACCTGTTCCGTGACAACCTGTATCTCTGGCATGCTCTCAGCGCTCTGCCTTTCACCCCTCAGGTTAAACAATGCTCCGGTGAAAGACCACAAGGAAGATGTGGGTGAGAAAACCAGCATCCGGCTCTTCTTCCCCGAGTCGGCGCTGCCCAACCCTCTGGATAACAACGACAATGAAACGCTGATGGTGCTCATTGCGTTCAAGAGCCTGGATTTTACCTGGGTGAAGGAGATGCTGCTGCAGACAAGGAATAAGGTGAGGCATCTCCAAGGGCTATCGGGAGGTGCTCGGCCAGGTGGCATGAGATAAGGGGGAGTGAAGAGGTTTCAGGGCTCTGTTGTGCTCTTCCACATCACGGGGTGCACATAAGCAACCTGCCACGAGCAGGGGGGTGACCCCAAGCTTCTGGTCCAATCTGGCTCTCAACTCATCCATCATTAAATGGGAAGACTGTCTACATGGGACCTAATCCTAGAAGGCTGATGGCAGTGGGAGCAGGAGAAGGGACCAGACTCTGCCATCCTTACTCAGCAGAGAGTCCGGTTGATTCTAATCCTGTAGCAAACTGTTACTCAGTGTGAACATGGAGGGCAGAGTCTGGACAGCACCAGGGTAGATTCAGGCTGGGATTTTGACAGTCAGGCACCCAATTCCCATTGAAATTCAGTGGCAATTGGATGCCTCACTCTCATTTGCACCTTTGAAAATCTTCCCCTTAGTTACTAACCACTTGCCCGTTACCTGTTGGTACTGGCCTGTCTTGTCAGGTTACTTATGCCTGCTACCTCTATGTGATCTCTGTGTGCTAATTCCTGTAGCCATCGTTATGTGTTCATTTATTATTTGTACTAACCACCTGCCCTCCTGTGCTCTGCTGCTTCCTAATGAGTCAACAGGCTGGGATATTGCAGCTGGATCCAAATCTCTCTCTCTCCCCTACAGACTGTAGAGGGGTTTTGGCGCAGCCCTCCCAGTGAATGGAAGTGGAATGCCTCTCACCTGCGGATTCTGCACCCTTACGTCACCTACGAAGCAACATACAAATTGCTTCAGCTGAAGAAGAAGGGCAAGGTATGGCCCTGACTGCCTGGCAGGGAGAAAGCTCCAGCGTGCTACTTGCCCCCTTTAACTCTGTGCCTTCCTGCTTCACTGCAATACAGTACTGCCCAAAGCAGAATCGCAGAAGGAGATGGAGGGGTGGAGGGGAAAGACCCCTTTGATCATCCAATCCATCTGCCTGCCAGAGCCGGGTGCATGCCTTTAGTGGAATTTCTTTTGCCATGGCCGGCCTCGCTCTAAATGGGCAATGGGGGTTTCTACCCCATCCACTGGGTCTGTGTCCAGATATTACTGACATTCAGCCTAAATTTCCCTGTCTTAATTTCATCGCACCATTCCTTGCCATGCCAGGCTGAACAGTGTCTCCCCAGCTTGGTCAATGCTTAGCCAAGCTGTGTGTATTCGGTTCTCTTTCCCCATCAGATGGGCCCTCTGCAAGAAGAGAGGAATTTAGGTTTGCATCCCTTAAAGCAGTGAGGTATGCAGGAGAGCTCAAATCTAATCCTGGCTCTGATGCCAACTCCTTCTGTAGCATTAGTTTCCCCACTCATTGGGGCACTGAGGATTATCCAGTTAATAAGTATAATCATTCTTTGTCTTTTGTCCTGATCCTCAAAGCGCTTTGCAGCCATTAATTAATTCAGCCACCACTGTGAATTAGGGAAGCATTGTAATCGGCATTTTCGGAGGGGGGAGACTGTCTAAATGACTTGCCCAAGGTCAGGCAGTGATTCCTAGCCAGGGTTGGGATTGGGACTGGGACCCAAGTCTCCAGATCCCCAAACCCGTGCGCTACAACGTCTCCTCGCTGCAAGTGCTACTGTCCATGTGGGAAGTGCTGCATGTGTACTTAGAGACTGGAGAATGGATGGTACGTTTTCTCCTGAGCTTGAGCGTTGTGGCTGTTCTGCTTGGTCTCATTTATTTTGTTAAGGGCAGGTGTTCGTTTGTGAAGGCCGATGTTGCCTTCAAATGACTGGCTGGATTTTTGTAACTTTTAGGCTGGAATTTAATGCACGGGCTCGAATTTAGTACAACGCTAACACGCCAACCAGAGAGAGTACGTACCCAGACGAAGCATGCCCAGAAGTCCGATAGGGACAGATTACAAGCATGCTCAGTGGCATGTGCAGACCTGCGGTGCCTGCTGGATTCCTTCCAAAAGCTCACAGATCTCCACTGTGGTTAACATTTGACTTTTCCAAAGGCCCCGGTCTCACTACAGGCCGCCCTGTTCTGCACAGCATCACTTTAAAAAGATGCACCTTGTGGTTTTGTCAGAGAAGCGGCAAGGCCTGTAAACTCTGCCCTTCTGTCTGTCTTGGTATTTTTCTGCTAAGTGGGGGGTGGAGGGGGCAGCTGGTCCCAAATGCAGCCAGGTTGCTTGGGGGTGGGGTGGTAAAAGTTGAGATCAAAGTGCATAATGTAATTTGAAAATGTGTCATATCCTTGTATCCAGAAATATTCCACCACTGGAATCATCGCTTTGAACTTAGCCCTTCATATCTGCCACGAGGTTAACATCATAGGATTTGGGTACCCTGACAAGCATGACAATACCACGCCAGTACACTACTATGACACGGAGCATCTGAGCCAGGACGTGGTAAGATTATCCTCGTTATGTTAACCTCTTCCCTGTGACGACACCCGCTGGGACTGGAGTAGCTGGCAGCTCCCCCACGCTCAGTGCTCCTTCATCATTCCCCACAGCGACTCCTCTTGGGAGAGGCTGGGTCTCGAGTAGCTGCTGGGAGCTCTTTGAGAGGGCTTCAGAGACAGACTTTGTATACTCCAGTACAGCATTTGGAATGGCAATATGGGTCCAATCCAGGGCCCATTGAAATCAACGGGAGTCATGCTACTGACTCTGAGAGGTGGTCTCCCCTCCTGTTGCCTTCACTGTCTCGTTTGTCTGCTCCTCCCTGGTGCTCATCTTCATGCTCATGCACCGGGGCCTGCAAAGCCACCTTCCTGACCTCATGCAAATCCCCGCTTAAGTCTCACTTTTTCCATGCCACCTGCAAGAAATTAGCCAGATGAGCCATTCATTTGTTTAAAATACAGAAACCCAATCACCCTTACCCCGCCATGCTGCATAATTGCATTACCATAGTGCTGTTAACCCTTGCCATTCCTGACCCTTTCCCTTCCCTCCTGCCTTTTTACCCCCTTTTATTAAGGTTATATCATTAATAGCAGTGGCACCTAGAGCAGTGGTTTTCAAAGCCGGTCGCCGCTTGTTCAGGGAAAGCCCCTGGCGGGCCGGGCCGGTTTGTTTACCTGCCGCGTCCGCAGGTTCGGACGATCGTGGCTCCCACTGGCCGCGGTTCGCCGCTCCAGGCCAATGCGGGCTGCAGGAAGCAGCACGGGCCGAGGGATTTGCTGGCCGCCGCTTCCAGCAGCCCCCATTGGCCTGGAGCGGCGAACNCGGGCTGCAGGAACCAGCGCGGGCCGAGGGATTTGCTGGCCGCCGCTTCCAGCAGCCCCCATTGGCCTGGAGCGGCGAACCGCGGCCAGTTTGAGCCGCGATCGGCTGAACCTGCGGACGTGGCAGGTAAACAAACCATCCGGGGGCTTTCCCTGAACAAGCGGCGGACCGGCTTTGAGAACCACCGACCTAGAGCCTGCAACTGAGAAGGGGCCCGTCTTGTGGGGGCGCTGTACACACACTGCAAGAGACAGTCCCTGCCCCAAAGAGCTTACAGACAGGATGGAGAGACTAAGGATGAGCGTGGAAACAGAGAGACGAAGTGACTTGCCCAAGGCTATGCAGTGAGTCACTGGCAGTACTGGGAATAGAGCCCAGATCACCTGGTTCCCAGTTCAGTGCTCGAAGCATGGCACCATACTGATGTTAGCTTGTAAATTTCATGGGATAGGGATCTTTGGTCAGATCCCCAGTTGTCTCAATTGGAGTCGCTCCGTTGAGACTGATTTACACCAGCTGTGGGTCTGTGCTGGGCGACGGTCAGCACACAATTCTGGGTGCTGTAGGAAATGATCCGTACCAACAGCACTTCTCTCTGCAGTTTGTGACGCACAACATCAGCGCGGAGCAGGCGTGGCTGCTGAAAATGATGGAGCAGGGGATGATTTCCGACTTGATGCGCCCTTCCTCCTGGTCCTGGGGCCCCTGAGTGGGGGCGACGCTGTGCGATGTTCCAGGAGCCGTTGCTCCATGCACCAGTGTTGGGCCACCGTTGGCGTTTATTCTTTGTTGTTGTTCTGAACTGTATCAGACAGGGCAGGCGTTATCCTGTTCTGCACCTGGTGGGCAATAAGCCATGGTCCTTCGGCGTTTGACTGCAGGGCCTTTGCCCTGATGGCCTGCGACCTTCGCCTCTAATCACTGATCCATGGCTTCCTTGGTGGAGGAGGAAGAGTGTCATATGGTGCTTCCCGCACCTTTTGGAAACAGCCCTCCCTGCTTTGCCTGCTAGTCACTTGTATTAACCCTTGAGTTGAGAGGTTAAGGCCCCCCAATGGGGCACTGAGGGGTGATCTTAAACCAGGTCCCTTACAGTTCTCAGCCCCTTTCTCCGGAGCCTCAAGTGAGAAGGAGCTGGTCCCGCTGGCTTGGAGAAGGACTCTGATGAACCCCCAGAGGATCCGGTGTCTCAGGTGATCTTTGAAATGTTGGGGAAAGTTATTGGCAGCGGGACCATGCTGATGAGTTTTTCTGTTTGGAAATAAAGACAGAACTGGTTGTAAGCGGGCCTGGGAGTGTCTCTGATTGGCACCAGGGCTGTAGGGAGGGGTTGTCTGGAGGGGACTAACGTGGATGACCGTACGCAGTGTCGCTACCAACTCTTCGCTGCTCCTGGATCTACAGTTACTGCCCCGCTTCTCTGCACATGCTTGATGGCTTTGCTTGCCCCTCCCAACCTGCCATGCCTGCATAGCCACCCCGGTCCCATTGCCTGGGAGTGTCTCTGATTGGCACCAGGGCTGTAGGGAGGGGTTGTCTGGAGGGGACTAACGTGGATGACCGTACGCAGTGTCGCTACCAACTCTTCGCTGCTCCTGGATCTACAGTTACTGCCCCGCTTCTCTGCACATGCTTGATGGCTTTGCTTGCCCCTCCCAACCTGCCATGCCTGCATAGCCACCCCCGTCCCATTGCTCACCCGGTGTCATTTTTTGCCAGAATTCCTCCTTGCTTCAAATCTCACCTGTAAAACTCCTGTGCAGTGTTAGCCCACGACTGGCTCGGACACCAAAATCCCACCTATTGCCTCTCAGCCCCCACTTACTGCTTCCTTCCACCCTTCCCTCCAGGCCTCCACACCCCCCACCCCTCCCACACACTTTTTCCTGCCTCCTTCCAGTGCTCCCTCACTGCCGCGTTCACCTTTCCCCAACCCCACTCACTGCTGGGCTCACCTTTCCTCATGCCCAGTACAGCTTCCACACCCTGCTTGCTCACCTTTCTCCAGCCCCCCCGTCCCGGCCTCACTAGAAGGCCTTGCCTATGTGGGGAAGGTTTCTTGGTGTAACCTGTCCTAAGGGGTGAGTTTAAACTGATACAGTGATCCCAGTATCTGCCGGCGTGGACACTTTGATTTGGGTACAGTTATATAACCGGTGGACAAGGCCTTAGCCTCCTCCGTCCCCTCCCTGCAGCTCGTGTGCAGCACTCTCTGTGCGGCTATCTACGCTCCTTTTCGCCTTGGTAACGTCCTTGGCTTTGACTCTGCTCCATCTCCTCCCTGGCGTGTCTCTGCCTCTCACTTTGTACAGCGTTAACGTTCTTCCTTTCGGTCCTACTCCCCGGCAAGCCAAGCCAACCCCGTATCCATCGAACTGGAATGTGTCACCCTGGTGAGTCGGTACGATTCAAAACGAAACCAAAAGGGGGAAAGGTGCCCTGGGTCGGGGGCGAGGGGGAAGAGCCTGAGAGGTTGGCTGCTAAGCTGAGTTTGGGGAAGAAGTCGCTGGTAGGCAAATGGAACAGGCCAAGAATTGCTAAGCGGAGGATTTGGACTCGTACAATAACACGGATGGACGCCGGCGGAGCTGAGTCAAGCTGCCAGCGCCGGAGCAGGGGAGGTGGGGATCCATTAGCAAATGACGGGATGTGTTTTATTTTGATCGGTTTAAGCATTGGCTCCAGGTTTGGCTCGCTGCGAGGGCCCCACAGAAACAAAGGCTAGCGTGCAGAACAAGAGTTCATCTCGCCTTTACTCGAGATGAGATCTCAGTGCGTCCTCTTCCCTGGGAACAACTCCTCCCACCGTGCTCCTGTGCTTCCCCCTCTACCCAATGAAGCGGCATGCCCGCAGCGGCTCTGTCCACAGGCCACTGTCCCGTGGCTTATAACTCTCTGCTTGTACCTGGCTTATTGCACAATGGAGACGGGGTAAACGACAGAAGGGCTTTATTGAATAAGCAGCACTAGGGAGGTAACCTCCCTGTGAAACGTAGCCAGGGATGAGCGACGATTTCCTGCCATAGCTTGGCAGTTGCCACTGTCAGGGAGAGGGTAGAATCCAGAAAAACGTGTGATTGTCATTGTTGGAGGCCAAGGATAGGGCAAATGCATCCGACGTGGGAAGATTCTCCTCTAACTTAGTGCTACTGCGTTCGTATCAGAAGGCCACAGGTCAAATCCCTTGTCATATTCCTCGCTAGAGGCCAGATTCAAAGCCCACGGAAGTCAATGAGAATATTTCCACTGACTTCCATGGGCTCTGGATCAGACCCTAGGGAAGAAATTCACCCCTGAAACGTGGTCACCAGCAGCGGAGGCATCGAGAAGGCACGAGCAGCCTCCCCTCTGCCCCTGAGCTAGCCCGAGTGCCGGTGTAGGGCTGAATCTGGCCCATGAGCTCTGGAGGAAGTCTCCTCTGTGTAGCTGAGCCTGTTTATTTCCTCCCTCCCCCCAAAGACTGCCAAGCAGGGCATAGCTATGGCCCTGCCAAAGACCAAGAAGACTGGAGCCGAGCTCACCTTTGCCTGCCGGATGCCCACAGTGGTTTTCTCCCCCGTTGCTTTCCTGCCGGCGGTGATTTCCCCGGAGAACGGCGTGTCGCACTTAGCGCCATGTACAGGGGTATTTATCATTCACTCTGCCTGGGCAGACTTCCTTCTCCATCTCCGCATCCTCTGTAGAGCCGCCCACCTCCGCAACTGAGCCCTGCAGAAACAGACACCGCATGGTCTGCTGCTCTGGGGCCTTGCCGGGACACCCGGCCCCCCAACACTGCCATAATAGACCAGAACCGTACAGGGGAGACCCCTCTACCCCCCCCTCCCCCCAGGCCACTGTGACCCAGGCCGAGTGGTGCCTTCCCGCCCACTCGGCCCTCGCCGTGGGGAAGAACTGCAGCGAGGGGTCAGCCAGACGTTCCAGCCGGTCGGAGCAGCTGCAGAAGCAGCCAAGGCAGAGACCTTTGACCATTCAGACCACGTTCTCGAGTTTGAACTGGACTTGCTCTGGCCTGTGCTGACTGGCTCTTTGCTCCAATCCTCTCCCTCCCTCACCATCTGTTCCCCTCAGCTTCATTCCACACCTGCCCCCTCTTTCTCCCTTCTCCTCTCGTTCCCCTTCCCCGCCACGTCCCTTCGCTCTTCTGATCCCCTTCCAATTCAAACCACACACACACCAAAGCCATGTCCTTGTTCCCTCTGCTTGTGTGTTAGTCCCCTTCCTCCGCCTTGTGTGTGCCCTGGCTATTTAGATGGTAAGCTCTTTAGGGCTGGCCCCGTCTGCTACGCGGCACAACGCCTAACACAGCGGGGTCCCGTGCTCGGTTGGTCCTTAGGCATAAACATGATTAATAATAATAAGGACCTGTGCGTGAGCCATCCCCTGGCATTCTGGGATAATGCAATTAAAGAGCAGTGTGATGGTTCAGTTTGAAGGAACACCCTGAAACACACGACTAAATAATCTCAAAGGGACGTGTTGTTGCCCCACTTCTGTCACAAGGAGCGCTGCATCGTTTGGCCTCCAGGTGGCAGGATCGTTCATTCTCTTCTCAGACCCTAAGGGCAGGTGAGGTGATAAGTGGAAAAGGCCTTGCCAGTGCAGCCACTGATAGACAATGCAGGATCTGGAAGAGTGTGGGCTAGTGGTTAGTGCACACAATGCTCAGCATGGGCTCCTGTTCCTAGCTCTGCCACTGATGTTCTGAGTAAATCACATAACCTCTGAGCCTTGATCATAGAATCAAATCATAGAATATCAGTGTTGGAAGGGACCTCAGGAGGTATCTAGTCCAGGGGTAGGCAACCTATGGCACGTGTGCCGAAGGCGGCACGCGAGCTGATTTTCAGTGGCACTCACACTGCCCGGGTCCTGGCCACCGGTCCGGGGGGCTCTGCATTTTAATTTAATTTTAAATGAAGCTTCTTAAACATTTTAAAAACCTTATTTACTTTACATACAACAATAGTTTAGTTATATATTATAGACTTATAGAAAGAGACCTTCTAAAAACGTTAAAATGTATGACCGGCACACAAAACCTAAATTAGAGTGAATAAATGAAGACTTGGCACACCACGTCTGAAAGGTTGCCGACCCCTGATCTAGTCCAACCCCCTGCTCAAAGCAGGACCAATCCCCAGACAGATTTTTGCCCCAGATCCCTAAATGGCCCCCTCAAGGATTGAACTCACACCCCTGGGTTTAGCAGGCCAATGCGCAAACCACTGAGCTCTCCCTCCCTCCCTTCCTTCCTTCCTTTAATCTCGACTACAAAGTTTTGCCAGCCCAGCTGTGTCAGCCAAGAGTGTGGGGAAAAAATCGCACATACCCAACTGTGATAGCTATACCGGCAAACGTCCTGGTGACCACGGAATGAGACGTCCTGCCGGCATAGTTTATGTCGTTCGGGGGAGTAGTTTAACTATGCTGGCAAAAGAATTCCTTTTGCTGGGATCAGCTGCGTCTCGTCTTGGGGGCTTGGACAGTCTATCCATGCCAGTATAGCAGTTGTAGTATAGACAAGCCCTCAGCAAAAGTGGGGATAATAACACTTCTCTGTTTCACAGGGGGGCTTGTGGCCATTTTGGCTCATCTACCTGGGGGCCTCCAGGAAATTAACCTAAACTGTGAATTTGCAGTGGATTAGTTAAACCGCATTAAACCCCTGTGTGAACAACCTCATTCAGAATTAAGGTGGCCTTCATTTTGTTTAGTTCAATATTTTTAATGGGGTTGAATGCGGTTTAACTAATTCACTTCAAATTCACACCTTTAGTTAATTCGGATTAATGTTTCTGGATGTCCCTGGGTAGAAAAACCTTTAGTTAATATTTGCAAAGTGCTTTGAAATCTGTCGGTGAAGTCCTCGGACAGGGTATAGTATATCAGGATAGGAGGAAATGGTCTGAACCCACCACTGCCAGGCCTGACTTTCGACTCTTCCCAAGAACTAGCATCCGAGAAGGCACAGTGTCTTAATGCTGGCATGGCCAGAGCTGCTCTATCCTGGTACAAATCATGTCTGTAGGGCTGTCCAGGATTGGGGGAATGGAAGAAGGAGGAAGGACATCTAACATCCTGGGGGCAGAGAGCATGAGATGAAGAGCCCTCAACTTGGCCAACAGCTGTGGATACATCTGAACAAGCAGCAGTGTTTAACAAAGGATGAGCCCAATGCTTTGTGCCCTAAGGACCATCCCAGCCAGGTGAAAGCTCCTTTGTGCAAATCCACACCAGCAGTCCCCTTACGACTGGGGCAGTTCCCAGCCCCACCGAGCGTGTTTTGCTCCCTGTACATGCCTGGCACCATCATGCTCATTTCTGGCAGACCTCTGCTCTGCTTGAGTTGGGAGCATTGTGTATGGCCGGTATAACCTCCCCCACTCCTCTAGTCTGTATGGTACGACGGGCAGGCAGAGGTTGTGAGGGTAAACCCAGTGCCAACATTGGATGCACCTAGTGCATTCAGATGTATTAGTGTGTGGGATGGATGCCTTTTCTCTCCCAGGAAAGATGAGTTCCAAAGGGGTGGGGTTCCCTTTTTACTCCATGTTAAGCTGAGGCATCAAATGATTGCTCTGACGGGACCCAGGCGCCTCTGGGCTTCTTGCCCATGAGGTCATGCTTTCCTGTAACTTCCTCTTCTTTACAAGCAACGGAACGGAAGAGTGTTGTTCTCAGATCACGTCTCTGAGCTGACGTGTTTTCAGTTTCACTTCCCCCTCCCCCCTTTGCCGTTGGGAACAGGTTCTGGGCACTGATGGTGCGGTGAGAGTCCTGCTAGAGTCTTTCATTTTCACTTATGGTTCTTTCCACCGCATGGTCACCTCCTGAAGATGTTCGGGAGAGAAGCTCTCTCCTTTCCAACCTGTTTTGTGCAGTCTTTGGCCACGCTTTTCCTGTCGCAGTTAATGGCCAGCAGCCTCAATCCCTGTGTGGAGGTACGTGATCTCTAAATAACCAAATCCTTTTGTTTCTCAAGAGCAGCTTTCCCCAGCCTGTGAAATTTGTGTCTCTGATGTGCTGGGTGCTCATCTTCCTGTGAGGTGTATTGTCTTTTGCCAGCAGTATTCCGCAGCTTTGCAGAAAGCATACGCCACCATGGAAATCCTGATCTAAACCAGCTCCCAGCACCAGAAAACGTAGCATTGACCTATTGTAGCTTTATTTCCCTATGCTTGGTATTGCTAAGGTGCAGTTATTAACCTCAGGAGAAGCCATTGGGTCCCATTCTCCCACAGCAATAGACTCAGGCCATGCCTGCGCTACAAAATTAAGTCGACCTAACTTATGTCAGCATACAGCTGCTGCAGTAATGACATTGCTTGTGCGTGTTTGCTCTTTGTTCCCTGTGTCGGCGGTGCGAGTCCTCACCAGGAGCACTTGTATCGATTGTACAGTCAGCGAGGGGCATTGTGGGATGGCTGCTGAAAGCCAGTAACAGTCGACATAAGCAACGCGGTGTCTACACTGACGCTGTGTCGACCCCACTACATCAACCTTGATTCTACGCTGCTCGCAGAGGTGGAGTTATTAAGTCGGCGTAGCAGTGCAGGTCTGTCGGTGGGAGTGAAATTGAAGTGTGAACACTTCCATAGTTAGGTTGACGTAAGCTGTCTTGGGTCGACCTAACTCTGTAGTGCAGAGCAGACCTCAGACCCTGCAGTGTTACTACTGCAAGATGTGATATTTTAGGTTATTACTGTAATATGTTGCAGAGTTGTTTTTGCAGCCACTAGTCAGCAACTTGTTGCTGAGTTGGTTGTTTCCAGACGTCACCTTATGAATAAACGAGCTCTATAAGAAATAAAGTTAAATGTTCTTTAAGAATTAAGTTTAATGCTGATTTGGGATTATTACTGTCTGAGAGTATATCTGTTCCCTGGTGTATTACCAGCGTCACAAAAAATCTGGTCTTTAAAAGCTCTGGTCCAGATTCCCCTCTGATATAAGTAGGCACAATCCCAGAGGACTTGCACCTGATTACACTTGCAATTATATTGGTTATTGGTTTGGGAAGCAGAAATGCTATTACAAGAATAGATGCAGATGCTTGGACTGTACATGATGTTGCTTCCTGTTGCTCAGTGCAGCCCAGAGGATCTGTCTGTTACAGAGATATTTAGCCTGCAAGCTATAGTTTTCTGATGGTTTAACTTTCCGGCACTTTGTGGAATCTAGATGTTGATCTGTGGATTGGCTCTGTGAATATTGCAGGAGATCACCAACATAACTTACAGATGCATGGATTTGAACCTCTCTGGAGTTCCAGCTGAAATCCCACCTTCCACCCAGAACTTGGATCTGAGTTTCAACCCACTGGAGTCACTGACCTCAAATTATTTCTCAGAAGTCCCTGCACTGAGGTTTCTGGACCTCACTAGGTATGGAACCTTTCACATTGGTGTTGTCCTACTGGATGCAGACAGGGCTTTTGCGTCACATTGATTGATCCTGTTTCAGACTCGCCAATGCACTGACATAGGGACAGGCACTGTTATTTTTGCTCTTGTGTCTGTGTGACTCAAAGGGTGGTTCTGGCTAAAAAGGGTTCTAATCCTGCACCATAATTTAGGCTCATGCGATCACAGTGATGCTGTTCTAAGGTGCAGCTCTTGCACTTCATTTCTGGGGGATGCCCAGGCAGAAGCTCTGAAAAGTTGACTGTGCAGAGGGTAGCACCTTCTTACTAAAAGGATCTGCTCCCTGGGTGCGTTCTGCTTTACTACTTCTGTTAGACTGTCAGAGACAACTCCGCTAAGAGACGATGGGCTGGAGTCCATTCCTTCTTGTGCACCAGCAGCAGAGTTGTTTCCTGAGTTCCAATCAGCGACCCCTTGTTTTGACAGCACATGGGCAGTAAAGCAGTTGCACGGGTGTCACTGAGGACATAATCTGGAGGCGATAGGGTGTCACAGAAGTAAGTGACGCCCGTATTTGTCTTACACAGCCTGCATTATGGGTGACAATGCAGAAGATAGATAGTACCCAGTGTGAGTTTCACGTGGCGTTTTGTGGGCTGCAGGTGAAGAAATAGGCATCTTTTTAGTGGTACATCGGGCACGTTTGACCTGGAGATCACTTAGAGACAGTAAACGTGGAGACCCAGTGACACCACTCCTACAGAGCTGACCTGCACTTTAAAGGTTCAATGGGAGTGGTGAATTATATTAATAATAATGATTACTATTATTTACATAGAGGCATTGGTACCCGCGGCACTCTACAGACATGTCAGAAGAAAAGCTCCCCACCCCACAGAGCTTGCACGGTAATGAAAACAATGTACTTACTGGCACATCTCCTCTGATGATGGAATTCTCTCCAGCTCTGATGGCCCATTTCAGACTCCCCACCCACTAGAGGCTCACATGAGATCTGAGCTGTGGTTTTAAGTGGGGCCTTTGGCCTCGCATGAGGGATATCTGCTCTGGGAGGAATTCCGCTCTGAGCATAGGAGAAATCTGACACTGGGTCTGAGCGATTGCTGAATGCTGCTGTGCTTGTCAAGGATATTCCCTTTTAAGTTCAGATAGCTGTTTACTGGGCCTGTCCATAGGTGCTGGAACTAGGGGTGCTGGGGGGTGCCGCTGCACCCCCTGGCTTGAAGTGGTTTCCATTACATACAGGGTTTACAGTTTGGTTCAATGGCTCTCAGCACCCCCACTACAAAAAATTGTTCCAGCGCCCCTGTGCCCGTCTCCCTCCAGCCCAATGAGCTGTTTCAGGGCTGATCTGCGCTGATAACTTACCTGGGCATTGCTACGTCTCTTAGGGGAGTGGAAAATCCCCACCTCTGCAAAACATAAATGCCAGCTGACCCCCCGGGGTAGACAGCGCTAGGTCAACGGAAAAATTCTTCCATCAACCCAGGGCTTGTCTACACTTGAGCTCTCCTGCGGCACAGGCGGTCAATGCAGCAGTTCAAGTGTAGACACGGTCTGTGCCAATGCGAGGGGTTCTCCTGTCAGCGTAATGAATCCACATCCCCAAGAGGCAGTAGCTATGACAACGGGAGCATTCTTCCATCGACCTACCGCTGTCTGAGGTCAGCTGAACTACGGCGCTCAGGGGGTGGATGTTTCACCCCCCTGAGTGACGTAGCTGGGTCAGTCCAATGTAGACCAGTCCATAGCTACTGACATGAACTACAGCGACAGGAGAACCCCTCCTGTTGTGTAGTGAGTGTCTATACTGGAGCACGGGAGCATTTTAAGTGTTGACAGAGCCGCAGCATTAAGGTTTTGAGGTTCAGGGTAGAACCCTGTATCCCTACACGCGACTCCCTCACGAACTCTCGTTGCCTAGAGGTGCAGTCGGCCTTTCCTTCCTCTCCGGATGCTAGGAGCTAAAGCTGTGTTCTAAGTTGTTCTAGGGACAGTTTCCTTTAGCAATCAGAGCTCAGATTTCACCTCAGACTAAAATACGTGTACCTGACTCCTCATAAGCCTCTGCTGCTGGAACTGAAGGGCTAAAGCTCCAATTCAGCAAATTTTTTTTTAGCACATGCTTAAGTACACCCCCTATCCAGCAAAGCACTTAAGCCTGTGCTTACCTTTGCTGAATAGGGATGGACTGCTCAATCCAGACCTAAATCCCTTAGGCCAAGTGGTAGAGGCTCATGTGTATGGTGCTGAAGCTCCTGGGCTTAAACCCGGCTGCTGAACCAAGTGGGATCGGTTATAGAGTGTATGGGTCATATAGGAGATTTGGTGATGGAGGCAGTGTTGCCTAGTGGATGGAGCATTAGACTAGGACTCAGGAGACCAGGGTTCTATTTCCAGCTTTGCCACTGGCCTGCTGGGAGACCAAAGGCAAGTCATGGCACCACTTTGTGCCTCAGTTTCCCCATCTGTAAAATGGAGATAATGATACTATCCTCCTTTGTAAAGTGCTTTGAGATAGATCTATGGATGTAAAACACTATAGGAGAGCAAGATAGTATTATTATTATAGAATGGGTATCCAACATGGGGTTTGAACCCCACTAGACCTTAGACATTCAGGATGAGGTTCTCTAGGGGAGGTTAGCATGTAACCCATACTAGGAGTATGTGGGTTATTTTCCACATTTCATGCCTGAATCACGTAAGAGGTTTACGAGTCTGCTACTGCTTCCAGCTGTGGTGTTTTTAGTCTGTTAGTTTAAGTGATAGAGACTCATGCTTTTAGCGTGTACTTACTGGCACATCTCCTCTGGTTCTGGGTTCAAATCCTGGAGACTGCCCCAAGCAGATTCAGTCACATACAACATTCCACACCATGATGTAGATTTAGGGTCTTCCCATGGATTGTTGGTAACTCTGCGGCACTCTTCTGAGTTTGTTTCCTTTCATTCCAGAAATGAAGGCTGAGATTGTCAGAGCTGCCTGAGGAAATTGAGTCCAGTTCCCATGAAAATGAAATGGAATGAGGTACCCAGATCTCCTAGGTGCCTTGTAAAAGCTCAGCCTCTGTTTTAAGGCCTTTTGGTGGTGACGAAACCCTGGAATGTCAATGGGTGCTTTTGATTAGGACTGAGAGGCGGTAACGGACGCCTGCACTCTGCCTCACTGTAGACAGCTTTGTAAATCCCTTGCTTTCAAATTTAATTCCAGAATTAGGCAGGGCAGAAGAGTTGTGAGAGACGTCTTCTATATGTCAGCATTCCTTTCCTTTCCGCTAAGCTGATTTCTTTTTGCCTGGTTGGGCAGGTCTGCATCTCTGACGATAATGCTGTGTTCACACATAGATCTGGTGTGATAATGTTGCCCCAGGTTTGATAATGTTGTGTCTGCAAAGCTGCCTAGCTTGGTAATGCTCCATACCCACCTGCACCTGGCATAATGACACAACGTCTGCACCCAGTGCAGTAACGCAGTGCCCATGTGCATGTGCGTGTGTGTGTGTGACAGAAGTGATAATGCTTCATGGATATTGTTCTCTTTTCTTGCATAACAGGTGTCACATCCAGACAATTGAAGACTATGCTTTTGAGGATCTTCCTAGCTTGCTCACCTTGATTCTGACTGCAAATCCCCTCTGGCACCTGGGTCCAAAAGCCTTCTATAGTTTGACATCCCTGCAGAAGCTGGTAGCTGTGGAAGACAACATATCCTCGCTAGCTGACCTGCCCATTGGACACTTACATACTCTGCAGGAGCTGAATGTGGCCACGAACAATGTAGACTCTTTGAAGCTCCCCAAATATTTCTCCAACCTGACTTTTCTCCGATTCCTGAGCCTTCAATCGAACAAGATCTCATCTATCTCCATAGGAGACCTGGATGTTTTGCAAGGAGAGAAGGGGCTCAACCTAACATTAGTGCTGTCTATCAATGATATAAAATATATTCAGCTGGGCTCCTTTGAAGGGATTCATCTTCATGAGCTGTCTCTGAGGGCTTGTTTTGAGAATACCAGTGTTATGAAGGCTTGCATCCAAGGCCTTGCTGGCTTACAGGTCAACAGACTAGTGCTTGGAGAGTTCAGGAACATTCGGAGAGTGGAGGACTTTAGTAATGGGCTCCTGGATGGACTGTGTCTGGTGCAGCTGAAGGAGTTTGTGTTCATTTGCTTCGAGAGGTTTGATAATTGCACAGACACTCTCTTCGACTGCCTGGTCAACACCTCCACTATTCGGCTGGTGGATCTCTACCTCGACCAGGTGTCGGCGGTCCCTACTGCCTCCAGAATACACCAGCTGGAATGCAAGTCCTGCAAGTTTAGCGAGGTGCCTGCCTTGAAGCTGTCCTCCTTCAAAGAGCTGAGAGTGCTTCGGATCACCAAGAGCAAATACCTCACTGGCTTCCGGCAGAAATTTGCGCATCTGCCTAACCTGGAGGTCCTGGATCTGAGTGAGAACCGGCTCAGCTTCATTCAGTGCTGCTCCTTTTACCTGGATGGGACTCCAAAGTTGAAGCACTTGAACTTGAGCTTCAACTCCATAATCAGCGTGTCCGGGCACTTGCCTTTCAATGAGCTGGTATCTCTGGACTTTCAGCACTCGAAGCTGGATGGTCTTGGCACCGTCCCTTTCTTCCTCTCCCTTGGGAAACTCATCTACCTTGATATTTCCTACACCAACACTCACGTCGAGTCCCAGTATGCATTCTGTGGCTTAGAGTCCCTGCAAGTGCTCAAGATGGCCGGCAACTCCTTTAAGGACAACAACCTGGGCGACAGCTTCATGAATCTGACCCAGCTGCTCACCCTGGATGTTTCCAGCTGTAAATTGAGACAGGTGTCTCTGAGCACATTTTCTTCCCTTGGTAAATTGCAAAAGCTAAACATCAGCCACAACAAGCTGCTGACCTTTGACCACCCAGCCTACAAGCCTCTCCAGGCCCTCACTGTCCTGGACTATAGCAGCAACCAGCTGACTGTCTTGACAGAAAAGGCTCTGGAGAGCCTGCCGAGCAACTTGGTCCACCTGGACCTCTCTTACAACCTGTTTGACTGCTCCTGCAACCACCTGAGTTTCCTGAAGTGGGCCAAGGAGCATGGGGAGCTGCTCCGGTGCACCGAGCTGATGGTCTGCATCAGCCCTGAGCACCTGAAGAATGTGAGTGTGCTGAACTTTGACCTCTCCTCCTGCCAACTCAATGCTGTTCTGGTGGCCGTCTATGTGGGCACGGCCCTCGCTGGAGCTGTGTTCTTGTTCCTCATTTACAAATTCTACTTCAACCTGTACTACGGGCTGGTGCTGCTCAGCGGGTGCAGGCGGTACGTGGACAGGGACGAAACCTATGACGCCTTTGTCATCCACTCCAGCAAGGACATTGAGTGGGTGAGAAAGGAGCTGGTCGAGACCTTGGAGGGGGGAGTGCCCCCCTTCCACCTCTGCCTCCACTACCGGGACTTCACGCCGGGGGTGCCCGTCGCCTCCAACATCATCCACGAAGGGTTCCTGAGCAGCAGGAAAGTCATCGCCGTCATCTCCAACCACTTCATGGCGAGCGAGTGGTGCAGCTTTGAGTTTGAGATCGCCCAGTCCTGGCAGTTCGTGGAGGGCAGAGCTGGCATCATCCTGATTGTCCTGGAGGAAGTGGACAAGGCGCTGCTGAGGCGCAAGCTGGGGCTGTCCCGCTACCTGAAGAGGAACACCTACCTCGAGTGGAAGGACAGGGAAATCAGCAGGCACCTCTTCTGGAGGCAGTTGAGAACGGCCTTGCTAGATGGCAAAACCGAACCAGGAAGGGGGGGAAACTAATGGGAACAAACACCCTGTTTGCTGGCCAATGGGAGCTGCGGGGGCGGCGCTTGGGGCAGGGGCAGCGTGCCGCTGCTTCCGGGAGCCTCGCGGAGCAAGCCCCCGACCCCGCTCTCCGGCACGAGCTCGAGGTTCCGGATTAAAACATCTGAAGGGCCGGATGCGACCCCCGGGCCGTAGTTTGCCTTCCCCTGCTCTAGGCCCTTTGTTCAGCAGCCTCCTCTAAGGGAGAACTTGCGAACTAAGGTGTCAGGTGCAGCTGGGATGCTTCCACATGGACAGGCTGGTCTGACGGCCATCTGTGGCTGCAGCCGTTCCAAGCTGGTCTGGCCTTGGGATGAGAGGCAACAGCACGGTGGTAGTGCTTTCATAAGGGGGCGCTCTTGCCTGGGACTCAGTCCTGAGCTACTGTCCACTCACAGTGTTATGGGCAGGGGGCAAATATGCTTTTTTGAGGTATTGGCCCTGATCCTCCAAGAGGGGCAGCTGCAGAGCGTTGGTGGGAGCTCTCCGGTCCAAGCCACCTGGCCCCAGCAGAAGGTAGGGCCTGCTCTTACGTCCACCGCTGGCGTAACGGGCTTTACCCCAGTGGAAGATCAGAAATAACAGAGCTCTGCTCTACCTGGTCTTGATACACCCTCTCCTCCCTGGTATGCTGGGGCAGCGGAGGTGTGACTGGGGCAGGAAGTGAGCTCTCTGCCATCGATGTCACTGCTCAGCCCAGTTCTGAATTTGGCTTTGGGAGCCGGAGGGGTGAAGTGGGCTGTTGACACATCGATATAGGAATCACTGTCCAGCGTTCTACTGTTCAGTTCTACGGGGTGGATCCTTGTTCGGGAAGTTTTGCCTTTCGTTCAGCAGGAACGGCTTTGACCTTTAGTATAATGCTGTAGCGGAGCTTAGGCCTGTAACAAATGAGAGATAGAGGAGAGGTGCATGGTTGAATGCAATGGAGAACTGTATATGTCCCACTGTTGGGAGAAATAGGGGCCAGCAAAGCATCCAGCCCCCTGATTGACTAGGTATGATGGTGGAGCTCTTGGGGCACGTGTTACGCAATGGGATCTTGCTCTTTATACAGCTGGATGGAAGGCTTTGGGTGAATCTGAGAGTCAGTCCAGTTTGACTATGGTGTAACCCTGCTGAAATCTGTGACGTTGTCCCAGCGTAAACTAGATGGGGTCCCGTGAGGAATCAGGGCTACCATTTAGTCAAAATGATGGCCTGATTCTGATCTTACTCAGGTGCAAATCAAAAGGAATATTCCCACTGAAGCCAGGTGTGAGGGAGATCAGACTCAAGTCTTATATTTGCAGAAGCCTGCTCCCAGGGAGGACCCACTCTCAGTGGGTGGCTTGTGCTGGCATAAGCCCAATTCCCTTTACCTCCCAATGTGCTGTATCACTACTCACTGGTGACGCAGTCACCTCTCCAGTGTCTTTGTGTTTCAAGAGAGGAACTGTGTGCAAAAGACGCTGCATTTGCATCCTTGCATCCTGCAGTGAGGTTGTCTCCATTTTGCATTTGCTAAGTACTGTTGCAGTCATTTCCAGAGTGCTGTGTCTCTTACTTCAGGCATGACCGACAGTCCGGGAGCACAGCGCCTCGTCAAACAAACCTGTCTCCTCGCTGTGGGGGGGAGGCATGGCAAGCCAGAGGAGGGGTTCTGCACAGAGGAGGGATTTCAAGGTGCAGTGAACAAGGGCATTTCTCAAGGTTCCTCGGTTCGAGGCTAAAGAAGAGCGCAGAGGACAAAGTAAATATAAGTCTGGTTTTCAGCAGCTACAATTTAAATTAGAAAATGAAAGGGGACAAATCAAATGGCGTGGGAGTTACTGCTCCTGAATTGAACAGCACTGAAGCTGCAGGTGTCTCTGTGTCTCTTCTACAAACAATTCACAGTGTAACTGTATTGCAGGTACAAATCACAGTGTCCTATGATTCTTGATTATAATTATAATGATGGGTTTCTGAAAGCCGGCAAGTGGTCCAGGGAATGATAATAAGGGTGTAGGACAGACGTATTGTTTCGACGGTGAGCGTTTGTTGGCTATCGAGCCAAGTTTGGCAGAATAGTTGCTGTGGATGTGCTTCTCAGAGCCTCCCAGATCCACAATTTAACGGCAGGCCGGTTGACCGCCACTCCCCTCCGCTCCAGAGACGCGGCCTCGCCCACACAGACCCAGCTATGGACGTGGCCCTAGGATACCCCAGTTAGATTGTCCTGCTGGCTGTGAGCGTGTGTGAAAGCCACCCTTGCTTCTGGAAGGGGTAAGCAGACAGAAAAGGCTAGGGGCCGGAGACAGGCTGGGGCTCTCCAGAGCTCTCTGAGGTTTTGAGATAGCGTCACCCACACGTTTGAGGGTTTGTTTGGTTTTTGTTTTGTTTGGTTTGGTTTTTGCACGTTGGAAAATTGTCTATCCCCTCTCAGTAAACGTGACTGCTGTCTGTAGTATCACACGGTTTCAGTAGTGCTGGGCTTCTAAGAACGTGGCAAGTTCATTTCTCTTGCTGCAGAGAGCAGACAGTAGACCCTGGTGTATGGTAGCTGCTTCCTCAGTGGCTGGAGTGAATATCAGTTCTGGGGGATCACAGGGTTTTTTTTATGGGGAATACCAGTGCTGTTAGGTCGGGGAGCCGGTCTGGCTAGTGATATGAGCTTCCCTGGAGAGACTCCTGACAGCATGCAAAGGTTTCCAGCTGATCCACTGCAAATGCACTAAGTAACCTGCAGTGTGTGGGCCAGAGAATAGCATACAGAGTAGAGCTGGTCAGGAATCAGGTAGAGCAGGGACTGAACGTGGGTCTCCTACATCCTGGGTGAGTCTTCTAACCACTGGGCGATTGGCTGTGCTGGGGAGTCTCTTTTTTCTCCCTGTACCCTTTTCCAGGCAAGCAGCCAGAAGGGCCTGGGGTCCCTGCTGAAGCCATGACATGGACGAGTTAATTTTGCTTTGCTTCTCCCAGAGCAGCTCCAGCTTTGCCCACACTCCTGGTGCATCTCATGAGAACGGAGGAGACGACAGTCCCACTAGCCCTGCAGTGCCCGTCCCATCACCCGGACAGTAGTTTGTGCTTGTGGCACTTGGGCAGGAAAGGCTGCCCATCCCTGTGCTAGATGGTGCAAATAATTGGTGATGAGCTGGTTACAGAGCTCACCATGGACCCTTGAAGGCAACAGGAGCTTTGCCATTTACTTCAGTGGGTGCAGGGTCAGGCGCTGAGTTCCCATAGTGTTTCCCATTGAACCTAGGTTCTTGGGTCTCATCTCCACTGGGGATTTGTATCTGGACTAGAGTTCACACACACACACACACACGAGCGCCACCAGCCTTTTCGGCGCCCTAGGCGGCGGAAGGTCCCGCCCCCGAAATGCCGCCCCCAACAGCGGCGGCGGAAGGTCCCGCCCCCAAAATTCCGCTGACGACCGGGGTGCCGGTGCCCCCCAAATAGTAGTGCCCTAGGCGATAGGTCGCCAATAGGTCGCCTAATGGGTTGCACCGGCCCTGCGCGCACACACACACACACACACACACACACACACACACACACACACACACACACACACACACACACACACACACACACACACATATATATTTGGGTTGTCTCCCAAAGGACTGTATTGCCCATGTATCCAAAGGAAGTGGCAAAAAAATAGTTTGGCAGACCTGACCCCCAAAATGCTAAGGCCAGCTCGGGCTGTGCCAATCAACAACGCACAGACAACCCGTGGAACTCTTTGCCAGAGGATGCTGTGAAGGCCAAGACTATAACAGGGTTCAAAAAAGAACTAGATAAATTCATGGAGGATAGGTCCATCAATGGCTATTAGCCAAGATGGGCAGGGATGGTGTCCCTAGCTTCTGTTTGCCAGAAGCTGGGAATGGACGACAGGGGATGAATCACTTGATGATCACCTGTTCTGTTCATACCCTCTGGGGCTTCTGGCATTGGCCACTGTTGGTAGACAGGATACTGGACTAGATGGACCTTTGGTCTGACCCAGTATGGCCGTTCTTATGTTCTAATAATCACTGGGAAGGTGATTTCTCTAGTAAGATCTCCGACTTGAGCCAGGCCCTTGCCATCATGAAATATTTGTGATCTCCAGGCTGTAGGAGAGAAGTTACAAAATAAGAATCCCATTGCCTTGAGACCAGCCTTGGCTCTGGCTGGCTGCAGGAGCAGCGCAGGGCGAATGGTCCTTCATGCAGATTTATCCTTTGAATTCCCAGTGCCTTAGCAAAGCCCATCTGTCAGGCTGTCCTGCTGTGGCTCCAGAGCATGAGGACGACCCTCTGGACAGACTGTTAAGAAGCAGGACACAAACCCCAAATTCGGTGTGAATTCTATACTTACATTTCACCACCCAATTATCAAGTGTAAACTCCTCGGACACTATAACAGCCTGAACAAGGTGTCAGAGACAGTCCCTTGGGTATCTGATCTGTCTCGCCACCTGCGTAAGCTTATCTTTGTGATAGATGGTCCCTTACACCACGAATCGCAGCAATATTCAGGTTACTCCCAGTCCCAAAGGCCCAGTCACTTACCCAAGGTCAATTGCAGCTTAGATCTCACACCAAATGCTTGTAGCCAATCCTATAATAAACTATTTACAGATTTATTAATAGGAAAAGGAAATGAGAGTTATTTACAAGGTTCAAGCAGGTAAACATACGCTCACAAATGAGTTCCGATCTTAAGTTTCAAAAAGTAACAGAAGCTTCTATAATGAGCAAGCTGTATATGTCCTTGAGGGCTAACCCAATCTAAACACTAGAGATCTTTTGCTTATGCCTAGTAATCTTAGTCTGCTTGAGTCCAAGCCACATAAAGATAGAGTTCCTCTTTGTTGGGTGGGGGAAAGGGGCTTATTCCCTTCTCCCCTTCTGCTGTGAGCTGCAAACTCAGCAGATGGGAGGAATTCACTTGCAAGACTCATCCTCATGGGGTGGGGGAGAGTAACCAGCAAAGTATTTTGTCCTCTTTACTGTTTTACTCTAGTCCAGCTGGTGTCGATGGGCCTTCCTTGTCAGGCAGGACATGACACCTTCTGTTGGAGACCAGCATTTCACACTAGTTAATGTCTCTTTCCCGTCTGGTGATTGACACAGTTACAGAGGCTTACAAGGCAAACCCTCAAATATCACCGTATAATATGGGATTCAGATGTTATAAGTGAGATTAGTGCATGTAGCAATTTACAAAGCGTTCCATACAGTCTAAACACTAAGCACATTCTTATAGTTCTAATGCCTATTTTAACAACACCAGGAGAGCCAGACTGAGTTCAGGTATGAACTTGTCAGTATTCAGTGGAGAGCTGGGGCTCCTGGCCAGAGCTGGCACCTGGTCTGCCAGCATCATACCATCAACCTTGGTTTGCAAAGGAGAGCTGCTTTCTTGGGAGTGACTGGCACTTGCTGAAATGTAACCCTCTGAATGCTGGATATGGGGTTGGGTGACAAATCACATGAAGGGCACAAACCCATGTATCGGGCACAACCCCCAAAATGAACCCTATAAAGCGCCCCTTGCGAAACGTCCTGGAGCAAGCACATGGAGTCGATATAAACGATCCATGACTGAAAGCGATGGAATGCAGCAGCAAACGTGCAATTCTTTAACGTGCTTGAGAGCCTAACACAGGCTGACAATTATGACTAACGGCAGGAAAGTATGTTCTATAGCAGGGGGCGTGGTTACTAACCGCCCGTCGCTCCCACTGCTCCAAGGTTGTATGTAGGACAAATTCGATAGCGCGCTATCTCGGACCACAGCAATCCACGGGGAACGCACAAGGAAAAGAAATTCAGCCAGATAGGATGGGGCTTCTCATCAAGGGCCTTGAAGATTAAATGAAGAACTTACAAAACCAATGCGGGATTTAAGTGGGAGCCAGTGTAAATGTAACGATTCTGTGGCCGCACGAATGCTGACATCACAGCCACCGGTAGTGAATAGAACCTGGGCCCTCCTGCCCCAAGCATGAAATCACCCCTAGGCAGAGGGCTGATGTGCTACTGAACCCAGTATATGGATGAAGCAGCACCTAAGCCCATATGTTCTTCATTTCTGTTTCGTTATGGTTAATCGGAGCGGGTGAAATGCTGTTTAAAACATTAGCCGGGCTGCTGCTTTCATCTGAACCCTGGGTTTTTGTGTGAGCACCCTCCAGGCAAGAGCCCCCACACAAGTCCCTGGTCAGAGGTCTCCTCTTAGGGTACGTTGACACTGCAATCCGAGCTGTGATTGCCGCATGGATAGACACCTCCACCCGCATTGCTAAAAACAGCCGTGTAGCTGCAGCAGCGCGGGCTAGCAAAGCAAGTACGTACCTAAGGTCCCCGTCCAGCTTGTACGGCCCATGCTGAAGCCAGTCCCACCGTGTCTACATGGCTGAGTTTCCAGGAGCTCAGAGCTTTTCACTTAGTGCTCCTACCCCATTCCCTACGCTGAGTCCTGCTGGTAGTGGCTGGCGTTGGAATGTCTGTCTCGGCAGGCCATGCCCTCTATAAATTCCAGTCCTAAACAGTATAAAATAATATGGTTGTTTGCATGTTTCTCTCCATCAGTATCAGCAGTTACAGCAGAATAGATTAGCCTGGGCTATTTTTCATTACCTGCATTAATCAGCCTGCTCCTATCCACGTGGTGAATGGAAAGAGAGAGACTGAGTCACCCTTTAAATCTATTTAAATGCAAATGAAACTCTTGTCCCGAAGCTCGCTTACGTGTGCAGTCCACGCTGTGTTCATTGCAAAAAAATCCTCACACATGTTCTGAACAGCCCCCACTCCTATTACGTCTGACCTCGGAAACGGCAATCAGAATGATTTCATCTGTCTCTCATTCGGATCACTCACGCTCATTAGAGAAGCAGAAGCAGCATCCACAGCTTCACATTTGTGCCTCCATTCTCAGCAGATTCCACCTTCAGGACCTTGTTGATGTTGGCCTGAACCCAAGCTGGGTGTCCGTTCGATCCCTGAGCCTTGGTGGGAGCCGTCCGGTTACAAGACCATTTCTGCCGACGTGGAAGATGCTGGAGATGGCGTCGTTCAGGATCTCTGCCAGGCCTCGCTTTGCCAGGCTGGTGGCTGGAATCAAATGATAAATACCATCCTCTGGAGCGTCCGGGTACTGAAGGGCAAAGGCATCCCACCCCAGCGGGTGCCTCTTGTGCATTGTCAGGGGTGTGCACCCCTTGCCACCTGAGGCATGTTCAGCTTTCGGTTTCTCACAGCAGTATCAACAGGCACGTTTAGAAAGACAGAACTCAGTGATACTTACAGAACTCAGTCGAAGTACAGTTATTTATTCCTCTTTGGTGCACTAGCCCAAACTCTAGGTACAGTTGTATAATTATACAAAGTTCTAAAACCCGCTGGGGATGGACAGCTGCTCATTCAAGCCAAACCCCACCTCAGCCTAAACAGCCCCAAGAACAGAATATGTTCCTGCATCCTTCTAGCCCTCCGCTGACCTCCTGCTCCCCAAGCCGGTGTTCCCGGTGGTATGATCCAGGCTCCAGCATCAAACCATATTCACAAAGCGTTCGGGGAAAAGAAAGACACCCTAGGAAAGCTTTCCAGAGGCCGGCAGCGCCAGGCCTAGTCTGCGCATCACATAGGACATAAGCACCCTTAGCACTGCCTGGCACTGGTGGCATTACAGTTCCACGACGCCTATCGCTCAGTACTAGCTGGTGGGCTTGGCACGGAGGGCAGAAGGCCGAACTCCCCCTCGTCTCTTAGCGCTGGTCTCCCCAGGTCAGGGCGTAGGTGCATTGGCATGGGAGCTTGTGGAAGCTTTGCTCCACTGCTGCCGTACTGCACCCATTTCGTGTAGGCCCCGATTCAGCAAGGTAATTAAGCACGTGCCTAAGTTTTTAAGCACATGATTTTCCCCAAGTGACTCCAATGGGACTGCTGACGTGCTTAAACATAGGCACATGCTTAAGTGCTTTTCTGACTCGAGCCCACACATGGAGGGCATCGGGCCTGCTCCATTTACCCTACATTGTCACGGTGCAGAAGGGGTGACATTCAGGATAAGGGCCTAGGTGCCACTTATGATCTTGAATTAGAGATTAAGTGGCACACAGACCTTGTGCAGGGCCTCTGCCCACGGGTCCATTTCAGCTGGGATGAATTCCTGCTACAGGAGTAGCTACACACTAGCCTCTGCTCCTATCCCTTTTTGCTTGATGTGCCCAAGGAGGCAAGTCCTGGGAAGCTCCAGAAACTACCGAGGTGGGTGTTGAAGGGGCTATGGAAACCAGGACACAAAGTGGTGGCTTATGTTTTTCCACCAGCCACATCTTGGTTGCAGACCCAGAAGGAGAATTTGGTTTTCTTTTGTTTTTTCCCCCTTCTGCTAATTTTGCTCTGAAGTCGTTAATTACAGACCAGGGGCCAGCACCTCAGCTGGTGCAAATGAGAGTAGTCGTATTCATTTCAGTGTAACTCTGCTCATTTACACCAATGGAGGGGCTGGCCCCATAACCACAGCCACTGGGCCTTCAAATAAGATCCAGCTGTTACATGATCAAATCCCAGTCACAAGCTGTCTCTCTCGTTCTTGTATTTTCTGCCTCCAGCTGGTAATACTGTGGTCGCTTATCTCAATATCTTGAGTACTAGGTAAATAACAATGGCGTATTGTGGGGAGACAAAGATTTAATTGGCGCCAACACTCCCTGAGCGGGTAACATGGAGCCTCAGTGCAAGTCTAATCTCCCGTCTTTATCTTTTCTCTTTGTTGTTTTTCCCCCTGTTCCTCTTCTCTTCATTCTTTTCAGATCCCCGATCTCTGTTTGGTACAATGCCAGCCAGGAGAGGGGAATGAATCTGCACCGGTGCTTAGGAAAAGAAGATCCACTCCTTTTTATTAAAAAACCCCCACCATTCGTTAAGTCTTCTGGAGTGGTCCAGCCCCAGCGTGGGATTAGCAATAATTCCCCTGTCATCGTTCACTTCCGCGAGCTGACAATTCATTCCTTCAAAGATCCCTTAGACTCGCTGCTGCATACATTAGCCGGAGGACAATGGAGCGGGCCTGATTAGACTGTAATAAGTGCGGGTGATTTTTCTATTATCTGGATATTCAGTTTCATGTAACCACAAGGGGCCAGTGGGTGCGCATCGCCTCGCTTATTACCCTGGACCGGACACAAGCAGGGCAGCTTGGTGGCGTCTTAATGCCTGCTGGAGCGGGGCTGGAATGGCAGCCTCTCTGGCGTGAATCCCCTGGGAAGTCAGGTCTCTGTATTGTGAAGCTGCAGGGCTGCTCAGGGCTGGACGGAACGAGGGCTAATGGCTCCGTCGTGGAGGGAGACGGACGGTCTAGTGGAGAGGGTACTGACTGGGACTCTGGGGAACTCTGCGCGGTTCAATTTGCAGCTCTGTCACGGCCTTCCTGTGTGACGTTGGGCAAATGTCCCCTGTGCCTCAGTTCCCCATCGGGAATCGGACCTTCCAGGGGTGCTGGCAGGAGGAAAGCTATTGACTGGGAGGTGCTCGGATACTACTGGCTCTGAGGTCCATCTGCTGCTCCTGCTCCATGAGCCCAGACTGACTGTTCGGATGTCTCTGCCTGAGGGCTACATCCCTCGAGCACAGCACTTTTTGGTCCTCGACTCCACTCTCCCACTGTTGGGCTGTCTGCCCTGGAGCAGCTCCCCCTCAGGGCAGTTGCTTCCCGCTCTCTCCCAATGCTGGCGTGTCTGTGGCTGAGGGGCAGAGCCCCTGAAATCAGCCCTTTCCTTCTCTTGGAATCTCTGTGATTGAGGTTCCATGGGACTGCTTGTCTGTCCCTTCAAATCACCCCTTCTTGTGCACAAAGCCAACCCACTGTCCCCTTTTTGGGCATGGGTGTGCCTCGGGGTCCTGTCTCCTTAACCACATGTGTTAGTGGATGGTTGTGTCAGACTAAATTCTGCTGTCGCTTAAAGTGCTGTAAATCTGGAGTAATCTTATTGCTTCCACTGAGTGACTCTAGATTTACACCGCTCTGACAGAGAGCGGGATTTGGCTCTGAGTGAGAGGCTTCTGTGTGCTTTTAAGATTGTTGCCCAGGAGGATCTGAGGGTAAAGCTTGAACTTTTCGAGGGCAGTAGCTGCCCACCTAAGAACTCCCCCCCACACATTATCCAGTTGCTAAACGGCCTCATTAATGTCATACATATTTAAAAACAATCCATTGATAAATCTTCCTCCCTCCACCAAGTCCTCCCCCTCTTCTCTTGTTGGGAATATGGCCAGTGGGTTTTGCCCTATTGCTTTGGCTGGGGTCAGCAGAACCGGGCTGGCAGGCCATCAGCATGCTTCAGCTAACCTGGCGGTTAGTGTCAGCTGGTGGGTCTTGCCGTGTGCACACCAAGTCACCAGTGAGAGCTCTGCTGTGGCTGCCCCAATTCTCCCTGTGCATGTCTGTCTGTCTGTCTCACTCTGGAGGAGGCCAGGAGCCCAGCATGGCTGGGCCAGAGAATCCGGCCCCCAGTCCCAGATGGAAACTGAGAATGACAATGCCACTTAGCCGGAGAGTTCAGACCCTCAAAGGAAATTATCGGTACCAACTGGGTTCCGAACCTGCGCCTCCCAGGGCTAGGTGCTGGGAGGGAGAGAGGCCTGGAGCTCACTGTTGCTCCCAGACGCTGAGGGAATGTCCCATTGTTAGAGATCCATTGAGGCAGACTCAGCCCTTCCTCCGTGGCTGTGGAGGGCTCCTCTGCAGTGGAACTAGTGCAGTTCCACCATGAAACGATGTAACATCCCACCTTCTGCCTGGGTAAATGCCCTGCATCGGCAGCTTCAGCCACTGGACTGACATAGACTCTGTGGAGCAGCTCTGGCTGTGGGCAGAGGTTTCCTCCTCTCTAGTCCTTGCTTCCCTTCATGCCTCTACCTAGCTCCTAGCTGGCCCTACTTGAGGCCTGGAGTTTGGCTGCTTCCCTCCCCCTCGCCTCCTGAAAGCTGGAGGGGAAGTGCTGTAAATGGAGAAGCCTGAGCAGAGGCTGAGGAGCTGATTACCCTGCCTGAGAGCTGCTTCTGCTGGTGAAAGGGAATAGTTTAAAAAGAGCAAAGGCCCCATAAGCCTGCGAGCGTGAAGAGATTGAGGGTGAGAATGGAGCATCCCCCAGATTCGCCTGCTTCCTCCTGGAGCTGCTGAATAAAAGGTACAAAAGCCCATCAAGAGGAGGGATTAATTGCTCCCTTCAAACCATGATGGGATGCAAAACAATAATAAAATAAAATAAAAGGGTGGGGGAACTCTTTGGGTCTTGGCTGGTAGCATTTGTCAAGGGCAGAGTTTTCATGGAGAGCTCCCCAGTTGCTAACACACTGTGTTGCAATCCACAACTTTAATAACTCAGTGGCATACAAAGGAGATTTTGATGCAAAGTGGAGTTGACAGAGAAGCGGAGGGAAGTATCTGCTTTTTCCAGGATTGTGCTCAAGGTGGCTTCGACCTTCAGCAAGGGCTGGTGTGCTAGTTTAAAAAAAAAAACGGTTCTGTTTTTAGTGGTATTTAACAAGAGGTGGACGGCTGTTTTGTTTTGGGTTTTTTTTTTCTGGCAGGATTAAGTGCACAAGGAGAGGAGGAGAGAAACATGTGTACAGTGTGTGTGTGCAGTTGTGTATGTGTGTGCCATGTCACGTGCCAGATGAAAGCGCTGTGTGTACGGACACATGCATGTGTGGCTGGCAACAGGGCTGTGCAAGGACAGTGGTGTGGCCAGAGCTGTCTAGTTGTGGAAACGCAAGTCTGGACACGCATGTAGATGTGTGTGTAAAGAAGCACGTGGACACGTGTTGATTTCTGAAAACATGCATGTAAACAGGCAAATAGGTGGCGAGGGCAGCACACACGTGTGCTGGGAGAAGTGATGGGGTGTGGAAGGCACAGCTTTTTCTGCTTCTCCAAGCTTCCTGGAAGCAAACTGTCCTAGTGATTGCTTGATAATGCCTTTGCCTCTTGCCTTACAAGGCCTGTTGGCAATGCCATTGGACCTTCTTTGAGAGACCATTGCAGAGCCCCGAAAGTCCTCAGATGAACTAAGGATATTTGCTAGCCACAGGGATTCAGCATGGCCAGATGTGATGGGGTATACAAACCCCGCAGTAGACAGGAAGGGGTTAAAGAGCTCCTGTGGGCTCAGGTAGTCGTGCCCCACCACACCTGTGAAGCATGCCAGACTTGGAGGAGGAAAGGGAGAAGACCAGCTCAGAGGCCCTCAGCCTGGGGCTGTGGAGAGACTTCTCATTCTCAGCTCCCAGAGAAAGCCAAGCTGTCCTAGGTCTCCTACCAAAGTGGAGCTGTAGTACAGGTGGCCAGAGGTAGGGTCCTTGCAGGGCAGAAGGCAAGATGCAAGATTATGGATGTGTGAGCGTATGAAGATGTGCGTGTTACGCCATGAGTGTGTGCAGGTGTATGACACCGTGATTGTGTGTTTCTGGGAGTGCATGGAACCGCATGTGACTTTGTGTGCGTGAGTGCGTGCAGCAGAGATAGATCAATCCTGGTGGAAACTTCTCATTTGCTTTTCATTTTCTCGTGCTGCCTGCTTCCAGGAGCCCAAGTCCCAGGGTGACAGGAGCTGGGGAAGGCTGGGCGGGGCCCATTCAATAGGACAGAGGGGTATGCAGCACAGAACGTAGTCACCTGTCATGCAAATACCACTTTGCAGCTGCTGTCACCGGTGTTAGTGCTGCAAGCATGAGCTGGCTCATGGGCGTGTAGTTATCTCCCGACCAAGCTGAGAGCAGATTCCTTGGGATACGTGAAATGGATTCATTTTCCCTGGCTTCATGAGACAGCTGGATGACGGACATGCACTTTATTACAGCTCTTTGCATCTGAAATCCAAACGACTTGCAATGCGACGGAGGGTAACGACAGCAATACATGCACCCCTGACATCTGTCGAATATCGCTATTGCTGCGAAAATGGGGCCACTGCCTCTCAGCTAAACTCTGACCTTCTCTCTGCGAGGGAGCCGTGATTAGAATCTTAGATACTGTATATTACAGGGCACCTGAAAATTCCCAGACAACCATTTTTAAAAATACCTTCATCTGGCTGCATGAAGGGTCTGCTAGGGATGCCAGGAATCCTGCTGTTATCGCAGATTACTTTCTGAACCTTTAGAGTGTGCTCATCACATGCAGGATAAAGGAAGGTGCTGTTTAGACCTAGGTAATAGAGTTCCAAAAAGGGACTGGTTAATTCATTTTGCCCAATTTCAAACTCACTCAAATATTTTGGGTTAGAAAGCTGGACTTGAACATGCTCTGGGTTGAAGAGTCTATGTGAAAAGGAGAAGAGTGAAGGAGAGAGAGACTGCACTAAAAAGATACAGGGAACATTATTCGAAAGTGCATAGGTGATTTAGGAGCCTATGTTTTATTTTTTTCAAGCATGACTTAGACCCTTTTGAAAATCATACTAGATGCCTATTGGCATCTTTAGCACCTTTGAAAAACTGGCCCTAACTCCCATTAATAGGAGTTAGGTGCTGAGGCCCTTCTGAAAATCACATTAGGCCCATCACTGTATCTTTTGGCACCTAAAATATCTGGCCCTTAGGCATTTAGTAGCTGAAAGTCAATGAGATTTAGGCTTCTAAATGCCTATATCCCTTATGTAAATGGATCTTAGGCTCCTAGGTCACTTGGGCCCAGATTTGTAACCCAACTTCCATTTGAAATCAATGGGAGATAGGCACCCAAATACTTTTGAGAATCTGGGGCATAGGTGCTTTTGAAAATATTATCCACAGTCTATATACCATGTATGGGGCACCTACTTACCCAGTTAAGCTTTCGGATATGTGTGAGCAGAAGAGGTTCTCCTATTCCCTAACACATAGGCTTCCATTTAACTAGAAAAATACATGTGGTTGTTGCTGAGTTTGTTTTAACTGAAAATTAGATGTGGGCTGAAGCTACTGGAGAAAAAGGGTCACAAGCTAAAGCTAGATTTCCGAATCCCCCCAAATAGCCTGTGAGGTTCACAAAACCTTGAGTGCTATGAAGTTCATCCATGCCTAGTTCAAACATACATGATACCAGGTCAAGGGAACAACGTGAAAGTGGTGCCGAGGGTGGACTGGAATACAGATTCAGGACTCGGTGGGAGTTGTTGAAAGGGCTTGTGGGAGAAACGTGCTAAAAGTATCATCTGAAATGAGAAGCAGGAAGCTGTTGGATACTTGCGAAGACCACGAGATTGCCAGGTGTGAGGAGAGGCGTGGAGAAGATGCCAAGGTAAGAGTGGAAGGAGGAGATGAATGGGGTTTAGAGGTGGGCGGATCAAACGGGAGTGTAGAAATGTGTAGCCAATCCAGGTACTGCACAAGTGCAATGCTGGGAGTAGTGGAGCCCAAGAACCTTCTCTGAGAAATCATGGACCTCCCCCACTTGAGCTAAAGGAATAGTCCTTGCTTGCTAGTAGAATTAAGCCTCCTTCTGTGCTGTGTGAGTGGCAAGATCACGCACACTGAGCCAGTGTGTAATGCACAAGAGGCAGAGTCGGAGACAAGAGCAGCAAAGAAGAGAGAGCGAATGGGCATAGCTGTGCGATCACATGGCAGCACAGGTATGAAACTGACACATGGCGTGGTCAAGGCAGCATCAGTCTGACATCACAGCGACAGTGCCAGGGCTTCTTTTCAAACACAGATGGACTTCTGCTTTTGTAGAAGATGCTTAAGATTGTGGGGAGGGATAGCTCAGTGGTTTGAGCATTAGTCTGCTAAACCCAGGGTTGGTTGTGAGTTCGATCCTTGAGGGGGCCATTTAGGGATCTGGGGCAAAAATCTGTCTGGGGATTGGTCCTGCTTTGAGCAGGGGGTTGGACTAGATACCTCCTGAGGTCCCTTCCAACCCTGATATTCTATGAAATGCTGCTGTGTTTACTTCAGTCACCCTGCGCACCTGTATGGCACTGTGCAAAGAGACCCCTTTGAAAG
The DNA here is from genome assembly GCA_003942145.1 of Platysternon megacephalum. Classification (NCBI taxonomy): domain Eukaryota; kingdom Metazoa; phylum Chordata; order Testudines; family Platysternidae; genus Platysternon; species Platysternon megacephalum. The sequence goes on along the minus strand of QXTE01000070.1, from coordinate 3,888,506 downwards.
ACACCTCCCCTAGCAACTTTGTACAGACACAAATTAAGATGTCTGCCAAAATCTGAGTCAAGAGGTAGTGGATTGGGCATTAGAGTCACATGGCCTTCTTTCTGGCTCAGGATTGGCTGAGCTAACCTTTACACTCTACTTCCACTCCCAACCTAAATGAATTTCATTGCTGCGCAAAACATGTTTCTTGGTTAAAAGAATCGTGGCTGCAGGCCACTGACTAGCTGTTTGCTAACAGTGATAAAAACAAAACTCCTGTTGAACAAATGTTCACTTCGAGCACATAACAAAGGTGTGTGTGTGTGGGTGGGGTGGAGGACAAACAGGCTGTGTAAAAACCCAGTTTTTAATTGGCATGCAGTTCACAAACAGGTTTTTGCTCTATTCAGACATCGTTTCCCTCAGTCTTTGAATAGAACCATGTAGGTGCATTATATTTTCCTCAGTCCAAAAAGTCCCTATGAACAGAAGTGACCTGGAATCATTAACAACCTAGTATTATTACACACCAGGGACTTAAGTGTGTGTGTGTGTATGTGTGTTTGCATTTGTGCCAACCTGTCTGATCATTATAAATAAGAGACTTACTGTATGTCTGGGAACAGAATAAATGCTTAACCCTTTGAGAGCAGGTCTTTACTCAACACGTACTTGAGGACCACACAGTTTTCATTACCACAAGCTGAACATCCAGTATCGACTGATTTACCCAGCAGCCAACCTAGTTTGTTTGACGGAGGCCAATGGGGGTTTGAAAAATGTTCCATTTCGGTATAAAAATGCTATTTTTAAAACGGAGCATGAAGTTAGCCCTTAAATTGACTTTCAATTTCCTTCCACTTATGTTTCCATGGCAACCCTGGCCATTTATTTTTGTGTTTAACTTTCCCCTGTGGTATTGTTTCAAGTGGATGTGAGTGGCATGAAAGGGTTAAACCAGCTTCTCGAAATCCGAATTTTAAAGCCACGATTTGAATTTTTTTTAAGGCTACAATGGATTGTGGTGTATTGAAAACTGTCTGCAGAATATTTGCCCTGAAGGATTCTCCAGGGGAAAACAAGCGCAAGTCACTCCCCTCTTCTATTATTGTTGTGCTCTTCATTCTAATATAGCATCTAAACTGGCAGCCGTGCTGGCTACGGAATAAAATAGGCAGGTAGCAGGTGAGATTGTGCTTTGGTAACACCGGCATTTAGTTTAGCGTTTCTACACATGCGTGGTCATAATGGTGAAAGCCCTGCACTCTGGGCTCAGCTGTGCAGTTTGCAGAGCGTCTGCGTAGGGACCAGGGAGAGCACTAGGAGAAAGTGCTCCATGGCCTCTCCTAGGGATGAGGCATGTTGCATCATCCATCAGGATGGGGCAGATTGCTTCCCCTCGCTGCTTCTTGCTCCCCCGTGAACTGTCCCTGCCTCCCTGGCCCTTTCTGGGTGATCCGCTCCCTGCAGGGAGCAAGGTTGAGCACTTTCTGTTCACAGCCATTATGATCTGTCCGTACATTAAGGTAGAGCCCCCTCATGCTGCCTCCCTTCACACCTGTGCCACAGCTGGATCGCAGCACAATGCCCTATAGTTTCCACTGGACTAACTCTCTTGAAAGGACTATTGCGGTACTGTGTAGTGCTACTGCAGACCTGTACTCCCCAGCCGAGATTCCAGGGAACCACAGAGATGCACTTATGACTAGAGCTGGATAGGAAATAGTTTTCCCATTGCACAAAAATTTGCAGTTTAAAAAAAAAATTCCCATTCTGCCCTGGGACTCAACCAAGAGCTTGCATAATTTTTCTGAGAGAGAGAGATCCACCCCAGAGTACCCAATACCCCAGTGGTTAGGAAACTCATGTGGAATGTTTAGAAATGCATGTAAAACCTGGGTCTTCCACCTGAGTGCCCCAGACAATGAGCCAGTTGTCTTTCATAACGGCTGCCCACAGTGGGAATAGTAAGGTGTCTCCAGCTGGGATCCCAAAAACAGAGACACCCAAAACCAGTGGGCACTCTTGAGTGAGTGCCTTAATCACTGGGCTATTGGCTAGTGTCTCTTGCTCTCTGGTTTGGACCAGAAATTCCATTGCAGACCCGAGAGGCCGTCCTGACAAACATTTCATTGAAACTGATACGTTCCCGCCAAAAAGATTTGGTTTTTGATGACTCGCCATTTTCTGACAAATAGAAGTTTTATCAAAAATGTCCTGACCAGCTCTACTCATGCCCCAGTGAAATAACCTTGTGATCTTGTGATTCTTGGAACCCTTATATCCACCCCATCCCATCCCTAATTTTTGTTACTCATTCACTGTGTCAACCCACCACCCAAACTTCAGGGAAATTCAGATCCATCCCTAGAGTGTGACATGTCTGAAACGAGATTGTGAGCTCTCTTGGGCAGGGACTGTAGAGGGGCAGAATGGCCTCCCTCCGGACTTGAAAGTGAGAGACCACTACTCTCCCCCAGGTAGGCAGAGCCAAACCCGCCCCGCCCCCCTCGCCGGGGCGGAGCAAGAAGTATAAAGGGAGGGCCCTGCAGCTCAGTTGTGGCTGCACTAGGGAAGGACGCGGATGTCTCTTTTATGGGGCGGAGCCTTCTGCAGGACCCTGGCCCAGCAGCCGAGCAGACCAGCACATTACTGACCAAAGAGACAGAGGATCCCGAGGAGTGGCTTGAAGTGGCTGCCCCCCGACTGTGAGGTGGGAAGACAAAGCCCCAGCTCGACGGAGCAACACCGACTAAGCGGGGTAGGAAGTACCCCAGGGGAACCAGACATTGATCTGGTTGTGCTGCCGGAAAGCGAGGCAGTGTATTTCATTTTCTCCAGTGACCCAGTGGCATGACCGCATGCCACTACTAGGTCCACTGGGAGCCGGTGGAGTAGGGTGAGCCTGGGTCTCCCTATCCCCTTTGCCACTATCCCACACCTGGGGATTGGCAGCACCCTCATTCTAGGTCTGAAGGTCTGTGCCTAGACTGTTGGTTGCCCCAGCCAGGAGGCTGTGGGCTCTAGACTGGTGACCACTGTCTGCCTTAGCCAGGAGACTCATGGCTAAAGACTGCTTGTTGCTCTGCCTCACCCAGAGGGTCAGAGCCCCAGACTGTTAACTGTTGTTTGCCCCAACCAGGAGGTTGCAAGCTATAGACTGCTTGTTGCTTGGCCCCGACCACCAGGGCCCAAGCCGGACTACTGTTGCCTGATGCAGTGAGGCGGAGTGGCCTCCCTATCTACTTGAGAGTGAGGGACCACTACAGGAACCAAGCATAACATTTTCCAAAGCTCCTAAGGATCTGTCTTCATTGCAAAGTTAACCCAGGCTCTTACTCGGCTGTTCCCCCATCCCCTCATCCCATCCTTTACAAAACCTTCTCCTCCAGGTCTAGTCATGCTTTAAATATCCTGGACAAACCTTACTGAATTATGATTGAGTATCTTAGTAGTTCACTATTTTAAAAATGCAAATGTATTATTATTATTATGTATTACTATATATTATTATGAAATTGTATGTAATGTCTCTAGGGAGGAGACTCTGGGAAGTGTTATGAGCTTCAAAGAGTATTTGAAACAATGTGAGCTCTTTAAAATTGAGTGGGTTTCCCAGGAAATCTTGAAGGGGAGGTATATACAAATGTAAACTCCTCCAGGATTGCAAGAACTCAACCTTTGAAGCTTCCTGATGAGGAAGGGACCTTTGGTCTGCTGAGCACCTGTTATGTGATGACAGCTCCCAGACCCAAACTGTGTAAAGAAGTGACTCTCAGATTCATGGGGGTGCATGTTCTGAGCCAAAGCAGTTCTGAAAAGGTAAGCCCAGAAAAATTCCCTGTTGAGGTTTGAAGGACTGTTCACCTTCCCGAGACATTGTTGGAGCTGGCGTGATCTCTGGTAAGCTTATTAATATGTGTACAAGTTCCTTTATTGTTTTAATGTTTTCTCTGTAATGCTTTTCCCATAAGAATAAATGTGCTTGCTTAGAGAGGGCTGCATGGTAACTTAACTGTGGCAATTACACTGTGTACTGTCTCTGGGGAGCAAAGCAAAGCAAAGCAGGTGTAGGCAGTTGGACTTGCTGAGGGATTCACAGTGTAGGTAGGGAACTGGGCAGCCTGGAAATACCCTGGTCAGGAAAGAGAGAGACATGGGTCTTCTCCCAAGAGAGGCAATGGCTAGGGGAGCCAGAAGCCTAAGAATAGGCGCCCTTCTTGGACCATGAGGGGGAAAGACAGGTGGTGTTGCCCTCAGCTGTGACACCTCTCACCTGAGTTTAGTGGGGCTTTAAACCCAGGCTAGCTGGCTTGGCTGGGATATAGTCTAAAACCTGAGTAAGGCTATGTCTACACTAGCACTTTTGTCGGTATAACTTAATGTCGCTCAGGGGCATGAAGAAAACACCCCCTTGAGTGACATAAGGTACACCGACAGAAGCACCGCTGTGGACAGCGCTATGTTGGTGGGAGATGCTCTCCTGCCAACACCGCTGCCACCAACTCATTAGGGGTGGTTTAACGTTGTCGATGGGAGAGCTCTCTCCCGTCAGCATAGAGAGGCTACACAAGTGATCGTACAGCGGCACATCGGTACTAGTAGAGACCTGCCCTAGTGGAGACACTCAGGCTGCTAACCGACCCACATTGCAGTGTGGACATAGACTAACCACTCAAAAACTGATAGTCCTCCAGTGCCTTCCCAGAATTCCCCCCATGTGGCCAGAAGGACAAACAAATACTCCCATAATCCACTGGGAAAGAATCACCGAGCGGCTCATCTTACTGCAGCACAAAGAGCGCTGGGATGTTCCCCCAGAAATCCTGGCAAGACGTACAGGTGAGTGGAGCTCCAGGAAGTAACTCTGCTGTGGCTTTGCTGTCAGCGAGGCTAACCCCAGCGTTCAGAGCCGGGTGCTGATCACCCGATTTAACTGTGCAATGGAGATATACCCAGCGTGACACAGGGTGCCTAAGCCCCATTTTAAAAAGTGATTTAGGCACAGAGTCTACATCTCATTGGCTTTCAAATTGATGGTGAAAATGAATACATAATAATAATGAATAATATCCTGACGAGGCAGGACTGTTTCCTACAGAACATTCCCAAGTGCATCAACCACTCTGCCTTTTAAATAACTCCAGTGTCACGGCTCCCTCCCTTGCAATCTAGTTCTGGAGCCTTTTCAGACCTTGAGGGGGATTTTACAAAAGAGTCTGAGGGCCAGATTTTCAAAGTCATGTAGCGCAAAGATACAGCTAGGCACTGAGCGGGCTTTTCCGAAGCACCTAAGCAGGTTGGGCACCACACTCCTATTGAAATCTGGCACCCAATCTGCTAGGGCAGTGGCTTTCAGCCTGTGGTCCGTGGACTCCTGGTTGTCTGCAGACTATGTCTACGTGGTTGTGACAGTGTACCCCATAAGGCTTTATGTGTGTGTGTGGGGGGGGCTCATAAATGTATGTATTATATAACTGGAATAAGGTTTTGCTACATAGGCCATGTAACATATCTATGTAAAGGTTATGATCTACTGGTTATGTTCATCCTAGTTGTATTCAGGCACCATTTGTGTGTTCAAAGTTATGGTTATGTTCATCCTAGTTGTATGCAGGCACCATTTGTGTGTTCAAAGTTATGAGCATTGGCTATATAATTGCTTGATTTCTAAGTGGCCTTAGCTAGAACATTTGATCACTTCTTGGGAAAGGAATGTGCAAATTAAGTGTTCAATCAGGGAGCACTTAACAGACAAAAGAGCTTGGAAGACTCCAATCCACATAAGAAGTCTACCTGAGGACGTTCAAGGCAGCATGTGGGTAATGGCTGCTACCTGCAAGTCCTGAGTCATGCATGGGCATGTGACCTGCCCATGTGATTCCGAATCTCCATTTTGTGACTGGATTCTACAGAGGGTGAGGAGGGGGTCTCCACCCACAAGAGACAGTCTATTTAAACCCGTGGGAGACCCCTCCATTTTGTCTTCAGCTGGCTAAAGAAGGAGCCTCTCCACCCCCCCAGGGTACTTGAAGGAAACTGGAACAAAGGACAGTAACTACAGGGGGTGTGAGTAACTGCTGGACCCAGGCTAAAAGAAGATTAGCCTGTAAAAGGGAACATTTTGGAACTGGTGAGGATCTTATCTGTATTTAGTGCAATTAGACATAGATTTGCGCATTTTATTTTATTTTGCTGGGTAACTTACTTTGTTCTGTCTGTTACTACTTGGAATCACTTAAATCCTACTTTCTGTATTTAATAAAATCACTTTCTACTTATTAATTAACTCAGAGTATGTATTAATATCTGGGGGAGCAAACAGCTGTGCATATCTCTCTATCAGTGTTATAGAGGGCGAACAATTTATGAGTTTACCCTGTATAAGCTGTAAAATGGATTTATTTGGGTTTAGACCCCACTGGGAGTTGGGCATCTGAGTGCTAAAGACAAGCACACTTCTGTGAGCTGTTTTCAGGTAAACCTGTAGCTTTGGGGCAGGTAATTCAGACCCTGGATCTGTGTTGGAGCAGACGGGTGTGTCTGGCTTTAGCAAGACAGGGAGCTGAAGCCACTGAGCTGGCAGGGAAAACAGGAACAGAGGTACCCTTTGCACATCGGTTGGCAGCTCCCAAGGGGGTTTCTGTGATCCAACCCGTCACAGTGGTCATTACCATAGAACAGTGGTTTTCATCTGTGGGTCTATGTCCAAGATTTCCAAAGGGGTCCACACCTCCATTCGGAATATTTTAGGGATCCGCAAATGAAAAAAGGTTGAAAACCTCTATGCTCGGGCACCTTTGTCAATCCATTCAGGTGCCTGTCTGCACTGTTAGGTGCCTAAAATACCTCTGTAAATCAGGACCTAAGTGATTTATAACCATAAATCTTGTGGCATGTCAATGGGACTCCTACATCACCTGAACTCTTTTGAAAATTCCTCCCCTTATCGTCAGGTCACTTGTCCTAACCCTCTGGTTAACTTTCCCCTTTGCTCAGTTCCATCCCATCACGTCTTATTATTCCCCATTGAACTACCCTGAACAATTCCTCCCCCTTCCTTAATGTTGACACCCTCCAACTATTTGCAGGCTGTTATTAAATCACCTCTTTACTCATCCTTTATCTGAGCTGTACATAATTAGTTCCTTTAATCTTTCCTCGTAGGTCAATCCTTCTAAACCCTTAATCATCTTTATCTCCTTTCGCTGGATCCCCTCCAATTTGCTGAGGCTTTTTTTTAAAAGCATGCAGGAATAGAGTGTAGTCCACAGTTCATTCCAGGACTGCCCAAACTTGGCTGGGGCTTTGGCTAACGCAGACCACGATGCCACTGCTACTCAGTACGGAAGTGCTGGAGCCAGAGAAGCTCAGAGAGTCCATTGCTGTGGGGTGATTGCAGCAGAACCAGGCCAATTTACATCAGCAGAGAATCTGGCCCTCAGTCTATGTCCGGCCAGCTTTGGATTCACTACGGTGCTGTCCTACTTGTGTACACTCTGTGGGAATGCTAAAGACTCCCCACAGCTGCACGCAGCATTCCAAATGCATTTGCATCAGGGCTGTACCCTGCCCAGCTCTCTGACGTGAAAGCATTTGCATACATAGTCCAGAATAGCCGGAGCTTTCTATAGTGTTTGCATTGCTCATAACACTGGTATTGCTGCATTTCTCCACTGCTCCCCTCCAAGGGAAAACCCTTTTCAAGCATTATTGCATTCATCTTCGTAATATCCTTGTCAGGTTGGGTAACTATCACCACCTCCGTTTTACAGATGGGGAAACTGAGGCACAGTGAGATCAACTGAATTGCCTAGGAGCATGCAGTTGTTTAGTGGTAATAGTGGGACTAGAACCTAGGAGTCCTGGCTCCCCCTGGCCTGTGTTCTGAAGGTCACGCTCCCTCACTGGCTGAAGATGCATCAGGATACGGGAGAGCACAGGCACTGTAACGCTGTCTAATGTGAGAGTGGGTCTGGAACTTTTTCTAAAGGAAGGTGTCTCAGGGTCAGGGTCTGCTGTCCAGGGGTGGTGAGAATACTGGACGAGCTGTGTGTGTCTGGCGAGTGCATGTGCACTATTAAAGAGAGCAGGGACAGGCTGGAGGAGTGGCTTTGTACGAATCCAACGGCAAACCTATTCCAGGGGCTGACCAGGAGGAGGTGCTCCTCATCTGTGGCAAGCAGGTGCTGTTTCCCTCCTCCCTTCTAAAATTCTGGCTCTGAATATAGCTCAGTAATGAGCTGAAACTGGGTCCTAATTCCCAGCCAGACTTTGGGGAAGGTCCGATCCAGGGATCTAATCTTGACATGCCTCATAGATGCCCTCCCTGACCCTTGTGTCCTGTATGACCTATGAATGGCTGCTGGTGATGAGTGTCTCTTCACGCCTCTCTCCTGTGTTTTATGCATGACAGACACCTTTAGGGCCTGTGTCGTAGACACAGGGAAACAGGTCAGTGTGGAAAGACACTACTCTGGACTCTCTGGTGGGCAAATGTGCTATATGTCCTTGAGTCCCGCACACTGCAGCAGCCAAGACCTGAGCTAGGGCTATCCACGAATTGGTGACCATCAGCATCCCCTTTTTATGGATGGGGAAACTGAGGCACGAAGAACGTAATTTTCAACAGTGGCCACTGGGCTTGGGCATCTCCATTTTTGAGATCCCAGCTGGAGACACTTTAATTCTTGCTGTTGTGGGCAGCCATGATGAAGGGCAGCTGTCTCAGCGCCAAGTTCTGAATTAAGCACTTTCCTACAGTGGCACCAGGACTGCAGGACATCCGTGTATTTCACTCAACAGCTTAACAGCAACAGCAGAGGGGAACGTTCAGCATACCCTGCTCGTGCTAAAGTGAACCATCCCTCTGCTCTGGAGCCAGCAGGGGACACGATGCTAGGGGCATTTCAGCTGGACGTTGAAGTAGGTGGTTTTTGTTTCTGCAGGATGAAAACCTTTGGGATCTGGTCCGTAAGAGGGGCTCTCTCTCTTTAGGAAGTGGTCTGTAGAGTGAGCTGTTGGGAGGGAGGGCTGGAGAGGAAGGAATTTAGAAAACCAGCCATTGACTCGGTAAACACTCCTGCCAGGTGGTCCCAAGGAGCGGGCCCGGTAGCAGCTGGGGGTTTCTAGCCAGATGTGTTGCTCTTATGTTTTGTGAGTACGCTGTTGTAGGGGATTTTGATGTCTTCTTTTAGGTGGTGCTACAGTGGGGTCTTTTTGTCCTGGGTAAATGGTTGCAATTCATGCTCTGGGAAGCACACTAAACTCTCTCTGCTCGGCACACAAAATGGACCTCTTCCTAGCTGATTTCTTGTCTATCAGCAAAGGCAAAAAAAAAAAAAAAAATCCTCCTGACTATTAATCAAACCTCAGTCTGTGGACTGGCTTGACTGCAAAATAAAATAAAGAGCCAACGCTGGGAGAAGGAATTTTTCAGCATGAACCTGGCTGTTTGGCACTCCTAGAAACAATGAATACCTTTGCCCAGTCCATCACAACACAAAGACCCAAATGAATGCAACTAACGATGTTGCTGCTGGCACGACACTCCTTCTTCTCAAGGTATTGCTGTTGCTCTGTGTGAAGGGGATTGTTCCAGCTCTCAGGAGAAGGGAATTCTGCCAAGAGTACCTGTGTCTCAACTTTGATTGTTCTCAGTACAGCAGCTTGGACTTGAGTCTCTATTCCTTGCAGAGATGATGAAATCCACGCATTGATCCATTTCTTTTCAGGTCCCATGATTTTTTTCCCCCCCTTCTCCAGCAACTCCAGTAAATGGTGTGAAACAGCCAGCTGACCACTCCTGGAAATGCTACAAAGAGGATCAGCACTGGGAATTTTCAATAAATCAGCCAGAGATCCTGGGGTGGAAATAGCGCAACTAGATGGGAGCGGAATGTAAAATTGGGACAATTCTTTTGCTTCTTCCCTTCCTTACACAATAAATTGCTAGAGCTGGGCCTGAACCAGCACCCGGATCTAAACGCTCCTGCACTGTGGGAAAGTTCAGAAGACACTTTGGTGGCCATGTAGTAGGATATGCCTGTAGGAAACCCAAAAAGAAACTGCAGCCAAAGATAGATCATCACGGGAAAACACAACATGAACCAGTTGGTTGCTATTTGCGAATAAAAGAGAGGGAAATACCAGTGGCGAATGTAAGCATCCTAACAAGACTCCTCTAGAAGGGAACGCTGCGTAGATGGGGCAAGGAAATAGTGCTTAACAGCTGGCCACGTCTCTACAATAGACCAAACTAAAAGGCACTTAGGTACTATGGGAGAGTGTAGTGTAAATGCCTAGACAGAGAGAGAGAGAGAGAGATCTGAAGAAGAGGCAGCTCAAAAACTTAAGCAAAAGAAATTGCTTAAATAAAAGACAATAACTCACCCACCCTGTCTCTATCGTATCCTGGGACCAACACAGCTGCAAATGGCCAGCTAGCTAGATCTGTACCACCCTGCACCTCCAAATGTCGGGAACTCACGATTTTATCTTTAATCCTAATCCAACTGCTATAAAAGAAGTCCTTGGTAAATAGAGCAAAGAATTGCTGCTTTTACAGATCCAGACTAACACAGCTACCCCTCTGATGCTTGGTAAATAGAGTCATCTTTAATGATCACTGAGCAGTCGGGTGTGTGTGACCTTTGCATGGCATGTTGTGTGTGTGCTCATGTTCCTATTTGGCTGTGTGTATGTATGTGTATGCCTGAGCATAAGCAAATCTGTGGTGGTGTGTGCACTGGTGGTGCTATGTAAGTATACATCCTGCCGGTGTGATTGTGCGTACATTTCTGCGTGTGATGTGCGAGTATCAGAGGGACTGAGAGAGTGCATAGAGGTGTAGGATTATTTAGGTGTCTGTGTAGGTATGTCAGCATGGGCTGGGGTAGTGTTTTGTGTCTGCGTGCGTGTGAGAGAAACCTGGGGCCAGAGCCCAGCTGCTGCAAAGCAACATAACTCAGTTAGTTTCAATGGAGCTATGCTCAGTCATATCAGCTGAGACGCTCGCCCTTTGTGTTTACAAGTGCCCACGCAACTCCATTCTGGATCAGTGGCGTGGAAGGCTGCTTGTATGTGTAGCTAACCCTGGAGGGTAGGAGGCTGCTGGTGAGGAAGCTCTCCAATCTGAGAGGGACTTGAAATGCTTGATCAGCGAAGCAGAGGACACCTTGAGCATGAGAAAAAGCTGGCTGGAAGCAGCCTGATTTTAGAAGGGAGCACGGAAAAATACCCAAGGTGATTGTCTCGCTACCATTATTCCTTTACCAACTGGATGCTTCTGTCCCTGTAGCCACAGGAATTGTTTTAAGTACAGATGAGCCCAAACTGGGAACCTTTTATCCACCCATCTCCCTTGAACTTCAGTGGCTTGGATAAAATGGAGCTTGAGTCAGAACCTCCCCTGGAAAATCCCAAACCAGTCCCATCACAAGTTGCAATTACAGCGGGGGGGGGGGGCTGGATTTGGACACTGAGAGTGCCCTCTCTCCTGGAGATATGGGTAGGGAAATCAGGCTGGCCAGGTAAGGCACCTCCTCCAGTCCCCGCTAGAACCTACGAGCAGACAGGAAAGTCCTTGGTAAGAGCAGTGTGACCAGCGGGTGGAAGATGGGATGACAGATCTCTGCCTCTCTAGGACTCAACTTGCCTCTGGCACTTGGGTCTCCCCTTCTCCAATCCAGGAGCCCAGGAGCACAGAACAGCAGGAGCATCATATCCATATGAGATCCCTCCCAAGCGGAATGGGGTAGCATGATTAGGTGGTGCATGTGGCGTCAGGTTCCAGGCTATGCCCCATCCCTTCTCTCCCATGCCTGGTGCAATGAGCATGGCGTTTGCTGCGCCCTTGCAAAGGCTTTTATTAGGAGCCAGGCGTATTTTTCCTTCTGCTCAGAATTGCCTCTACCACTTCCAGCTCCCTCGCTGTTTCCAGATGGGCCTATTATACTCTGGGAGTGGAGGCATCTGGAAGTATTGCCACAAATGCCACTTGAGCAGCATGGTGGGGGATTGCCAATCAGTCTCCAGAGCTCCCGACCTCTGTGCAATCTTCTTTCTCGTGAGATGTGCTGTGCTCCCCTGAGGGTACAGGACCAGGGATCTGCGTCGAAGTAGCTTTAATATTGTAAGTTGTGCACCCTGTGGCTCATAAATCCATACAAATGAGCAAATACAAACACTTTTATGGTGGTCGGTCTAGTGCAGTGGTTCTCAACCAGAGGTCCGGGGCCCCCTGAGGGGCCATGAGCAGATTTCAGGGGGTCCTCCAAACAGGGCCAGTGTTGCTTGGGCCCAGGGCAGAAAGTCAAAGCCCCAGCGCATGGGGCTAAAGCCTGGGACCCTGAGCCCTGCCACCGGGGGCTGAAGCCAAAGCCTGAGCAACTTAGCTTCGTGGGGGCTGCTGTGGCGTGGGGCTCCAGGCAATTGCCCTGCTTGCTACCCCCTAATGCCGGGCCTGGCTTTTATATGCAGAAAACGAGTTGTTGTGGCACAGGTGGACCGTGGAGCTTTTATAGCATGTTGGGGGGGGGCCTCAGAAAGAAAAAGATTAACCCTAGATTTTAAAGCCAGCAGATGATTTTGACAGTAAATCTATATTACCGCCTAGGGGAGATGATAGCAAAATTAGTCCAACATATTGTCTGCTAAATGCGGTGACAGCAGGCTGCACTTTCCCTGCCAACAATGCAACAATGGCAATGGTCCCCGTTGTCGTCACTTGCACATGTGGAATGAAATCCTGGCCCTCCTGACCTCAATTGCAAAACTCCCAGCGCAGCATGGGCTTCACCCATAATACAATGTCATCAATGTTCTTTAGAATCGCAGCAGGGATATCGGAAGCAGATGCCTTTCTCTACGGCACTTTCCTCGGAAGCACCCAAACTATCTTGTTCTGTTTCTCCGGCAATGCTCTTCCCCAGAGATCTTTCCTCACTGCATGCAGGGCATTTTTCCGTATGTGAGTCATACCATAAAGGGTTGCTGGGGGATGCAACATGGAGGTGGTAGGAAATCCAATGAAGGATTCTCCCAGAGTAAGAACCAGTAGCAACCCTAGCCTCCAGACAAAAGAAATGCTCATCCTTCACGTCTGCCAGCCAAAAGGGCTGTGTTTTAAATACTTCCTTTCAGCCTTACACAGGATGGGCCCTGTTATTGCTGTCAGACGTGTCTGGGGATAGACTGTTTGCCTTATAGGAATACTGGTTTAGGTGCCTTTCTAACTGAGGTGTGCAACAAGGTGGTCCGCCCCCTTAAGGACACCATGCATGTGACGTCATGCTGGCGGGGACAGGCCAGAGTGATTTTCACAATGGTATCCCCCATCCAATACCAGACCAAACCATGTGTGATTCTGTGTCAGTACCGGATGGGGGACAAACCCTAGAGAAGCAGCACTGTGTGGCTTAAAACCGGATGAATGGCCTGCCTAGAGAGGGGGTATAGAGTGAGAGGCTCTGGGCCCCTGCAGCCTGTGTTGGTCAGGGAAATTGCTTTGTTTTGTGTTCATTTGCAAGTTTTTTTTCAAATCAATAAACTGTGACTTGAGGGAAAGGACCAAGAAGAGATCTGGGCTGGGGAAAGAGGCCAGTAGCTGTAAGGCATGTAAATATTTTCAGTGAAAGGGGAAGCTACTCAAAATTGGAGGGTTTTCACTTTTTCATTTGTTCCCGGCTGAACCGGATTCTCTGAAAAAATGGCCAGGTTTGGTACTTTATTTTTTTAAGTGAGCCCATTTTCCAGTAAAAAAAGAGCTAATTTCTGAGCAAAACTCAGCCAGAAATGAATTCACAGTATGCAATTTTTGTATGTTTTCACTGTGGAAAGAGAGCTGTTAATTTTGACCAAAAAGTTACATTCCGAGAGCACAGAACAGGCTGATGGGAACTGACAGAACTTCTGCAGGTGAAAGCATTTATGTGAAGCTTTTTTTGGAGGTATAACTGCCAGATTCACCCATCTCTATTTCCCTAATGCTCCCCCAGCCCTGCTGGGCCTACTCACTTGATATGTAATACAGGGAGCTGGCTAATTTAGCAACATAATCCTCGCACTTCCATGCTACCAGGTTGACCCTAATCCAGGCTGGCAGTGACCAGTCGAGGGCTTGATCAGGAAGAATGCTGAGCATTCGAGCACTAATCCAGCAAAGCACATGAGCACTCCTATTGAACACCAGCATGTGCTTAAATGCTTTGCTGGATCAGGGTCAAGGTGCTCAGCACCGTGCAGGAGCGAGCCCTAAGGAAAGTTCATTTCTAGTACTGTCATCGAGGAGATGGAGCTGAGAAACGATGTAGGACTCTCAAAAATTGGGCTGGGAGTTTTGTCATCGACTTCAGTAGAGCCACAATGTTATCCCTCCCCCAATGCCTTCTGAGGGCTTGTCTACATGGGAAGATATACCGGTATAGTTAAACCACTATAGTTATACCTGTATAACTTCCAGGGCAGACACTCGAATTCTGGAATCAGAGTGCCTTTTTCCGGCAGTTGAACTGCTTCCAGCGTGACATAAACTAAACTAAATCAACCAACCAAAAAAGCCCACTCTGCTCAGAACCAGAGTGCCCATAACCCACATGCTTTATACTGCAGCATTTCACTTTGTTCAGCCCAAAGAAAGGGAGAGAAGCTGTGGGAAGGAGACATGGCTTTTAGTTAGAATACCCTGTGTCTCTGCAGAGTAATGCAACTCAGCCAGGAGGGCCCAGAAACATCTAGAAATAGGGTGGGGCAGGTACTAAACAAGCTCATTGGCTGTTTCTGAAGCTGTGTAGACAGTTAATCCACCTGTCAGGTCACACCCAATCACCCTCAGAGAGCTGAGCCAATCAGAGTGCAAGTGGGTGGGGGTAAGAGTTATAAATAGAGGGCGTAGACAGCCTTGGGGCTCTGGTGGATTGATGTAGGACCTGGAGTAGTGTGTGTTGAGAGGGCTGGGTCCCACGCTGGATACAGGTGAGTGCTATTCCAGCTTTACTTACTAAAGAAGCTCTCTGTTAGGATAATGTTTCATCCACTGTGGGTTTATGGACCTAGAGGGAGAGGTGGGAGAGGAGCAGCTGTCACTCCTAGAGGCTATACAGCCTGGGCAACTTACATGTAGCTATCAATGAACTGCTTAAAACTAGGTTTCCATCTCTGCTAAAGAGAATGGGGGTAGTGCTGTGTGTGCTGAGGGTTGTAAATGCTTGTCTGACTTAGCTGGGTTCATAGGGGGAGGATAGTTCCCTGGAGCGTCAGAGTTGTATAGGGATAGCTCAGTGGTTTGAGCATTGGCCTGCTAAACTCAGGGTTGTGAGTTCAATCATTGAGGGGGACATTTAGGGATCTGGGGCAAAAGTCTGTCAGGGACAGTACTTGGTCCTGCTGTGAAGGCAGGGGACTAGACTCCATGACCTTTCAAGGTCCATTCCAGCTCTATGAGATAAGTATATCTCTGTATTAAAAATATATATATATCCTGAGCCCAACACCTGTACCATGTTGGAGACAGGCTATGAATTTCTGCTTCACCAGCAACGAAGGCCCAGTTAACTAGTACCCCAAGTTGGAAGGCTGCTAGCTGCAGAGATTCCCCAGACTGTTTGTTTACTAACAGGGTTCTGAAGTGTTTGGAAAAGAGATGAGATGCTACAATTCTTCTCAGCCTCTGAAGAGTGCAGGTGACATACTCTAGGTATTATGGCCATGCTACAAAAAAGATAAATCATGTCTGAGAGATGAGAGGAATGTGTTTAGATGTGTGTGTTACTGTATAGAAGTGTATTTGTTACACTGAAACCTTCTATCCAAATATATGTAACAGCAACAAAGTGGAAAAGTCTACATACACCTCACCAGTAGATTCTAACAGCTTTTGCGTAAAAGATGTACATAGTATTCAGAATACCATGTACAATTGTTTTCTGTAAATCCTTGTTGAAGAAGGAGCTGCATGATGTTCTCTCTTTGACATTGACTGGGAAGTATTAACACCAGGGCCGCCCAGAGCGGGGGACAAGTGGGGCAATTTGCCCCAGGCCCCGCGAGCCCTGGCCCGGCGGCGGTCCTGGTCTTCGGCGGCATTTCGGCGGCGGGTCCTTCCGTGCTGCTGAAGACGCGGCGCGACTGAAGGGCCCCCTACCGCTGAAATGCGGCCGAAGACCCGGCCCGCCGCCGGGTGAGTACAAGCACCGCAGCTCCCCCAATTTGCCCCAGGCTCCCTGAATCCTCTGGGCGGCCCTGATTAACATGTACTTATCAAGGTTTTATGTACAGTAACTCTGAGATTTAACTGTGTACCAATTTTCTGAAAAATCAGACCTCTGGCCTGGGCTTTAGCAAAGCGTTAAGCTGAGGTGCAGGAGGAAGGGGAGTGTAATAGTTCTACATAATATTGCCTCAGCATCCACACTGGGAATTATACCAGTATAACTATAGCAGTTTAAATTCTTACCTTCTCTTATACAAGTTTAACATTTTATGTAGACAAGCCCTTAGTACAGGGAGCACAGAGAGACCAGCTCCTTCCAATCCGAAGACCTGGCTACCTGGTGGCCATTCAGCAAGCTGATTGAAATGAATGTGGAGGTTTTTATCCAGTTCCTAGTGGCCAGATGTCCTTGTTACCAAAGTCACCAGCACCCTCCTTGTTGAGTAGTGTTTGATTAGAGGGATCAAGGGCTCACTGTGCCGAGGAACTCTGAGGAGGCTTCTTCTAGCTCGGGGTTGAGGTATCATAGTATAGACCAGGGGCAGGCAACCTATGGCACGTGTGCCGAAGGTGGCACGAGAGCTGATTTTCAGTGGCACTCACACTGCCCGGGTCCTGGCCACAGTTCCGGGGGGCTCTGCATTTTAATATAATTTTTAATGAAGCTTCTTAAACATTTTAAAAACCTTATTTACTTTACATACAACAATAGTTTAGTTATATATTATAGACTTATAGAAAGAGACCTTCTAAAAACATTAAATTGTATTACTGGCACGTGAAACCTTAAATTAGAGTGAATAAATGAAGACTCGGCACCCCACTTCTGAAAGGTTGCCGACCCCTGGTATAGACAATACAGCAACAGAAGGGTTTTTTCTCTCTTTAGTAAATCCACCGTCTCAAGAGGCAGCAGCTAGGTTGACAGACCAATTCCTCCAGCGATCTAGTGGTGTCTACGTCGGGGCTGAGGCCAGCTTAATTACCTCTTGCAGGGGGGCCTTTTTCGGACCCCTGAGTGATGTAGCCTGGTTGACCTAAGTTTTAGGTGTAGACCAGACCTCAGGCACTTGGGCATGGCAATGATCCGCGGTTCCCTGCTCTGCTGATAAACCGAGAACGTCTGTATCTTGTGCTGTCGATCTAAGACCTCTGTCCAGCATTAGAAATGTACCTTGAAAGTGTATAAAAAACAGCAGAAGCTTTTCAGCCAGGGTTGGTTTTGTGTTGTGGCCTGCACAGTACTGAGGAGTTTGTCAGTGCTTAGCAAACTTATTTATTATTATTGGAGCTGATCAGGGATTTTCTGTTGATATGGTAAACGGTTTCTATAAGATCAAAATTATCCATGGGGGAAATTTGATTTTTGCGGAAATTTTTCATTTTTCCATCACAAACAAATAAAATAATATTTTTGTTATGGGTCACGTAGACCTGAATTGAAACACATCTTGGTTTGAGGAATTGAGTAAAAATGTTTCGTTTAGGGTCAATTGGCTCCATTTCTCTGTCCAGTGCTCCTGGTTGGACTACATCCCCCATAATGCACTGCAGTCACCTTTCCAGTTGGACTATCATGGAGTAGGGAGTCATAGGACCATGATGCACCATGGGAAAGGTAGATCTGCCCATTGAGGAGAATGGGGGCAAGAGGCACCCTCATTGTAACTCCCATGAGACACTATGGCAGCTCCAGGGTACATGGAATTAACATTGAACTGAACTGAAACAAAACGTTTCAACATTTGTTCATGAATCAATATTTTTTGGAATTTTCCATTCTGAAAAAAATCTTATTTCAACTTTTCATCCCAGTTTGGGACCAAAACAAATCAGAGAATTGTAGGACTAGAAAGGACCTCAATAGGTCAGTTAGTCCAGTCCCCTGCCCTCAAGACAGTCCTAAGTATTATCTAGACCATCCCTCACAGGTGTTTGTCTAACCTGCTCTTAAAAACCTCCAATGACAGAGATTCAGCAATTTCCGTAGGCAATTTGTTCCAGTGCTTAACTACCCTGACAGTTAGAAAGTTTTCCCTAATGTCCAACCTAAACCTCCCTTGCTGCGATTTAAGCCCATTGCTTCTTTTCTTCACCTCAGAGGTTAACAAAGATAATTTTTCTTTCTCCTACTTGTAACCACCGTTCATGTACTTGAAAACTGGAATCATGTCTCCCCTCAGTCTTCTCTTCTCCTGACTAAACAAACCCAGTTCTTCCAATCTTGCCTCATAGGCCATGTTTTCTAGACCTTTCATCATTTTTGTTGCTCTCCTCTGGACTTTCTCCAATTTGTCCACATCTTTCCTGAAATATGACACCCAGAACTGGGCACAATACTCCAGTTGAGGCCGTATCAGTGTTGAGACATTGGCCTTCCATGCGGGATAGAAATTCCAGTTATCAACCATCTCTGTTACTGTTAGTTTATGAGCTAGCGAATCCTTCATTCATCCCAAAACATCCTAAAGCCCTCACCCTGCAAACCCTTGTTTACATGGGTAATCATCTGTACACATATCATGACTGATGTGAGTCACCCTGTTTGTTCAGGTGGGAATTATACATGTAAACAAGGACTCCTCACATGAGTAAGAGTTTGCAGGACCCATCCTGAAATTGTGTGTGTGTGTGTGTGTGTGTACGTAAACACACGTACCAGCTCCCAGTCATGTTTCACAGAGGCTTTAAAAGCAAAACTTTTTTAAGAGAAGGTTAAAAATATAACAGTCCCCAAAGAGCCTTCTGTGAAAACAACCACTGAGTCCCCAAACTCCCTCTCCTTTCGGTGAAGGGGCAGCAGAAGACCCCAGGACCTGTTGGATCTCCCAGAGTAAAATCAAAAATAGTATAATAAAAATAATAATAAAATAGCTGCATAGTGAAAAGCTCAGTCTGGCAGATCTGATAAGCAAGAGTTAGTTCCCCCTTCCGGGCATTGATGTGCAAATAGTGTCTGAGATTTACAGGCTGTGCGGAGTTGCGCTGTTTTCCCCCAGAATCTCTCACAATCATAATAAGAAAAGCTGACGGGAACTCTGTAGGGAGCATAGCATTTACACAGCCCATTGTGTAGCTGCCCTGTATTAGCAAATTACATTTGAGACGCGCTTTCAAGCCACTAGTCCCTTTCAAAACAGGACTTTGAAAGCCCAGACTCCCCTGACTCTCTGGACTGAAGTGAGAGACTTCAGTGCCTTTGAGAAAATGGTTTATAAAATATATATATTTAAAAAGAATAGTCTTTATCCTTTTATTTTCTCTCTCATCTTTTTTCCTCCCTTTCTTTATTTACTAAAAGAACCTCCAGGGCTAATGGCATTTTTTGTGACCGCTGGGAGCAGAGAGATTGAAGTTTGAAATATGAAAGGTTTCTCTTGTTTTTTAACAAGTTTGGATCACTCTAGTTAACTCTCAGTTTGAGTTCTGAGCAGAAGAGGAGAGAGAGAAATAAAAACAGGTTTCCATTGGAGATGGGTGGGAAATGTTTTTTTCATCTAGGTAAAATATTTGAGATTCTGAAATTTTTTTCCCATCCTGAATTTCTCAAAAGCTCAAACTTTCACCAACTGACCATCCAAAACAAGAACAACAAAAACCCACCTCCGTTTGAGTCAAATGAAACATTTTGATTCAATAATTTTGAAACCTTTCTTTTGGTTTGTCATATTTTCTTTTATATTCTTTTAAAAATATAATTTCTTTACTTTTTGAAATTGAGTCGTTTTGAACCAAAAATTGATTTTTAAAATTAGAAAATGTTAACATGGGTGGTTTAGACCATTTCAAAACAAGAAAATTTTCAAAATCCCCATTTCCTCATAAACAGTTTCAGTTTTGACAATTGGCTTTTTCCAACCAAAAAAATTAAACAAACAAAAAAACCCAACCAGCTCTTTTCCATAGCTCTTCTGAAAGACTAGGGAGGGTGGGGGTGGAGTACATGGTAAGAGATTCAGAGGAGCACGTCTTGGGAGGGAGTTTGGGGTTGGGATGGGAACAGTAGTTTGGTGTCTTCAGTCCTGTTTGAGGCTCATAAACAAAAGCTTTGGCTGTAGGCTGAACTAAACAACTATGGACCTGATCCAAAGCCCTTTGAAGTCACTGGGACTCTTTCTGATGATTTCAGTGGGCTTTGGATCAGGCCTGGTCTTAGTCTCTTCTTTGAAAGGGACGATGTTAAAATTTTAACTGAGGAGTTAAAACCCTAGCTCTTGGGTTTTAACTTTCTAATCGCACAAAACCAAACACTCCTGGGGTGGGGGGTGGGGGGTAATAGGAGTCTATATAAGAAAGACCCAAAAATCGGGACTGTCCCTATAAAATCGGGACATGTGGTCACCCTAGGGCTGGGGCAGGGGGTTGGAGTGGGCGGTGAGGGCTCTGGTTAGGGGTTTGGGCTCCGGCTGGGGCAGAGAGTTGGAGGGAGGCTCCGGCTGGGGGGTGTGAGCTCTGGGGAGGGGCCGGGGCTGAGGGGTTTGCGGTGTGGGAGAGGGCTCTGGGCTGGGGCAGGGGATTGGGGTGGGGGGTGAGTTCCCATTAGTCACGGTTCCCGGCCAGACTGCACTCAGGGCAGGGGCAGCGTGTGGACCTCCCTGGCTGCCAATGCACCTAGGGGCCGCAGGGACCTGGTGGCCGCTTCCTGGGAGCGGCGGTAAGCACCGCCGGGACCCAGCCCCCCCTCCCAACACCCCAGGGGTGCCTAGGGGCCTCAGGACCCGGTGGCTGCTTCTGGGAGCCGTGCGGCGCCAGGGCAGCCTGCCTTAGCCCCAGACCCCCATGGTGCAGCTGACCAGACTTTTAACACTGCCGACTGGAGCCGCCAGGATCCCTTTTCGACCAGGCGTTCGGGTTGAAAAACGGACACCTGGCAACCCTACCAAGAGCAGTGGCTTTGAGGCCTTCTGTAGTTCTTGAGTTTGAGTTTTAATAAGTGCCTAGAGCTTAGGAGCTATTGAGTTTTCACCCTTGCATTGAAGTTATCACCAAACCAGAGTTTCTCATGAGATTCCTCTCAGCTGCAAGTCATGCCAGAAATTTCCTGGGAACAGCCTTCCCTGTGGCTTTTTGGTGCTCCCACTTAAAATACAGAAGTCCAGCAGCAGCATAATGTAAGCAGTGAACAAGTAAGTTAACCAACGTTTTTCCTCCCGCAAAATGGCTCCGGGGGTTGGGTTTGGTCTGAGTTTCGGGCGAAGTTCTGTGTGTTTAGTGGCTTTTGCTTGATAGGAGTTGGTTTGTCAGCAGATCAAAGAGGTGCTCACCCCTGGGGAAAGAAGGAAGAAGAGTCTGTTAAGTCATGGTCCCTCCAAGACAAGTCAATTCACATTGGTGCCCTTTTCCATATGAGAAAGGGGCAATGATGTCTCTACCACAGGCAAAATCCCAGTACATGCAGATTTAGGATCTCCTTGTGTAACACCAATAGACCCTAGTCATCGGTGGGTGATATTGAACTTGGGACCTCTGAAGCTCAATGCATGAGCCTTTACTGCATGAGCTAAAAGCCACATGGCTATTAGCTAAAGCTGTAGCAGACTTATTAATCTCTAAGTGGTCTCGGTGCGACTACATGGGACAGAGCACCACAGCCAGGAGGTGTGTGGGTTATACATGGACAGGAAGATAATAGGGAAATAAATATTATCCCCCATTTACTTATGGGAAAAGTGAGGCACAGAGTGACTTGCCTAGAAGCCACTGAGAGGATTAGGTATGTGACAAGGAGAGGACTCAGTATTTTAATCCTGGTTCTTCTGACCCTAACTAGTTAGGGCTCCCAGCTCCCCTCTGCAGTAAGCAAAGAACACTATCCTGGTTTTACAAGAGATCACGTGCCTGGCCCGTGGTCAGAAAACCAAAGAAAGATCCATGAAGTTGTCCATTCAATCCTGTTGGTGGCAACGGTGGCAGTAGAATGTCCTCTAGATGAAGCAGTAGGTGCGCTGGCAGGCATCAGAAACCTGCACTCCTCTTCCTGACTGACGTTCTGTTCACGCCTTCTTTCCAAACAGCTACTTTTTTTGGATGGAATTTCTTGAATTTTATGGATTTTTCATAAACTCGGAACTCTGCAAACTTGATGCCAAAGAGTCTTTTTTTTCATGGTGAATATTTCATCCAGATTGTCTTCAGGAACTCTCATCCACACCAGGTGGCTAGGATGTCCCCTCAGATAGCATCTGAAAGGTATAGCTGGGTGAGGAAATGTGGGTACGTTATTCTCTAGGTGTAGTGGGATGCGGGATGGATCCAGGTCAGGCAGCCCTAACTAGGTTGCCTGGTGGAAGGAAAACCATCAAGGAGGAGCCTGTAGAGAGGGGAACCGGCTAAATTTAATGGGGAATTAGTCCTCAGGTGCAGACAACTCAACACTGAGAGAACAGGTGCAGGGAGCAGAAAGGAGATTGATCTAGAGGACATCAGCTATTGGTCAGACCTTCCCCAACAGCAGGCCAGAGGCCTTAAGGAGCAGAAGGCAAAGGTCCTCTAGGAAACCAGTCCTCAGTCACACTCGAGCCCTGAGGTGGTACAGAAAGGACTGGTTTCACAGACCCTGAGGCAGCAGGTTGAGAGAGCAGGGCAGGCTGGTTCTAGGGGGATTAGCCCTGACAGGCCAGCACCAGAGAAGAGATCAGGGCTCTTTCCCTCCAAGTCTCAGTGTAAAGTTTAACCATTAATTCCCTTATCAGAACTTTTGTGTTAAGAACCCTTATCTGGATTTTACAGGCAGTCTCTGGCACTGGGCCAAGCTTAGAGGAAAGCATTTCATTCTTCTCCACTTGCTAAATGAAGGCAATGTTATAAGCCAACAATATTATTCTCATTAATGGGAAGGGAATGTTAATGATGGGAACGTATGTGCTCAGCTTTCAAATGAGACACGCTGTCTATCCCTGCTTCTGACCCGGCGCGGCTTAGCGGGGCTAAATTGCTTTTAAAAACCGATCGGAATGAACCTTAATTGAGGCATTAAAAACACACTCATTTGATCTTACTGGGACCCACAATTCTCTCATTACCAGCGTCCTGCTTCTGATTAGCCAGGCAGGCAAACGGAAAGGGACCCACAGCTAAACACACTGCCAGAGGGCTGCTGGGATTTTTCTCCCTCGCTCTCTTTCAAACATAATTGAAAGTTTTAACCGTATTTATTTATCTGTTTGATACATTTGAAAGTGTAGGCGCTTTGATTGCTGCATTCATTTCCCTGCCCTTTAATGTGGACCTGAATCGAATCCTCATCTCTTTCAAAGCTGTTTATTAGTTTCACTGGAAACCCATGCCCTGCCTCCCGTTCCGGTGGAAATATACCATCTTCGACCAAGTGGCCAGTCTCCGCTTGGAGCTGGTCCCCAATGGAGGGTGCACTGTGGAGTAGAATCCTAATATCTAGCTCTTTTCATCTGTCGATCTCAAAGCACCTTACCAAGGAGGTCACTGTCATCATCCCCATTTTACAGAAGGGGAGACTGAGGCAAGGTGACATGATCAAGGGCACCCAGAAGGCTAGTGGCGGAGCTGGGAAGTGACTCCAGGTCTGCCAAGCTGCAGTCCGCTAGCCCACATAGCTTCTTCTCTGAGAGGCATTCTTCTCTTGCCCTTAAACATGGGCTTTCCATGTCTGGGTAGGCCACGTTGATGGGACATCTGAGGAGAAGCTGCTGCTAATGCTACCTGGCCCTTTACCTGCTCGTCCATAAATACAGGCGGGCACCTTACAGCCTCACTAAATCCACCCTGTCTTTTTAACTGCATGGGGGATGTTTTCTGGGGAGTCTAGTTGCTTGTCTGTCTTGTCACTGAGAGGCGGAGATAAGTGGATGAAAAGTGGGGCTCGGGGCATGACGAGGAGACTTGTCTGTTGTACAAGCTGTCACCTTGTGCTGTCAGGTCAAGCCTGGTGGGGAGAGCTGTGATAAGGCAGCTGTTTGCTGAGTATCAATAACTCCAGTAGTGCTGGGTCCTTGTGCCTTGGAGGGGATGCAGAGAGCGGACGAAAGGCTTCTCATTGATGAAAATGGCTCCTCTTCTCCTCCCTTCCCCCCCCCCCACCTATCATTTTATCCCTTTATCTTCACCTGGAGTTGATAGATTAGTGCGTGTCTCTGGAAGATAAATGCACTCTCACATCTTCAGGAGAGGCAGCCTCTGAAAGCCAGCGCTCACGACATCCCTTTGGCTCCTGACAAGGCGGGAGCATGAGACGACCTTCAGTCAGCTTGGCCTCCAAGGTGGTGGCTGAGGTGCAAGGCCGGCAGAGTTATTAGCAGAGCTCCCACTAATGCAGTTTGACATGTCAACTGCATGGCGCGTGCGTTTAATGGTGCTCCCTGGCAGGGCAAACTCCCGGGAATCTGACTAGACTGTTTTCTCAGGCACAGAGAGAGGGAAAGTGTTAAGGAGAGAGCTGGCCAAATTTTCAGCTTGCATCACTTCACTGAAGGCAATAAAGCTACCCCCAGCCGAGAAGTTGGCTCAGGGTGAGTTCTGAAATGGAGGAGAGGGAAAGAGAGAACAGGAGCTAGTGAGAGAGGATCTGAAGGAGAGGGAGCAGGGAGAGTCTGAGAGGCAATGAGGCAAAGAGAGGAAAGTGGTGAGAAAGGGTTGGGGGAAAACCTATCCATGATGGCTTTCTCTCCAAAGCCAGCTACTACGCGCTGAGTTTAGAGAGAGCCCCAGGAGCCTGGATGTGCCGCTGAGGTGGGTTCCCCATTGCCCCTCATATGAACAATCTAACCCTTTCCCACTCCAATTCCTTTCTGAAGGCATCATGTTGAGCCACATTCTCTATCCTCCCACCCAGCACAGATCTCTCTGCTTCAATTGCTTCTGTCACCTTGGCTCAGGACCAACACCGGGGACCTCTTGCCACTGCTCTGCTTGAGGTGATTCTTGGTCTAACATTAGAAAAAACTATTTGGGTATAGGGCTGTCCTGAGAAGACTGGCTCAGTGGACCAACCTCTGAACTAGGATTCATAAAACCTAGGATCTATTGAAGCTCTGCTGTTGACCTACAGCAAATCACTCCTTTAGACTGTAAACTCTTCAGGGCAGGGGTTACCTCGTAGGGCTTGTCTATACACAAATTGTACACCCTTAACTATACCAGCGTAATAAATTGGTACAACCCATCCCCTGCAAAGTGCGGATGCAGTTTGTACTGGTATAGTGTATTTTCCTAAATTTGCAGGAATAAGCAATTGGGATAAACACCTTTCTACCTGTATACGTGCAACCATGCTAGAGATTGTACAGATTTAAGTATTTAGGGGAAATATATCATAACCTTAACTGAAATAGTTCAACTGGTACAAAACTATTTGTTGAACAAACCTCACTGCCTTTGTTCAGTGACTTTGGTTGGTGTATCTAGGTGGTACGATCATATAAATTGTAATAGGAGAGCTTTCATTTCAGCATCTCACCCATCCTTGCTTCTGGTTCCAACTTGAACCTGAACATGCTGCGGCCACCACAAACAATGAAAAAAATTTTGAACTTGTTTTTGCTACTCCAGAAATGTTCCCTAGGAATCTGGTTTGGGTCTCTTCTCTGGATACGCTGTTTGGGTTTTGGTAGGGTCTTGGTTTCCAATAAAATTTCTGATTGGAGCTGGGCCAATAATGGAGAAGAATCTGTCAAATAGGGTGAAATTCATGCAATAGTTTATTTGATGAGTGTTTGACCCCCCAGTGTCAGGTCATTGAGAGATTCAAGGGGGGCCCCAAAACTGGCATGGCTCTACAGAATACACAAGCTGTGCTGACTGACACTAGTGAAGAATCGAGCCCTCTGTCTCCGAGTTGAACGCTTGGGTTGAGCTGGCTATCTTTAGACAATATTTATTTAGAAAGAAATGTATTGGGGTGAGGGAACCCCACTTAGGGGTGCTACCTCCCACTAAATTCTTCCCCAATTTGGAGGCAAGCAGAACATTTGAGATTACATCCCTGATCTCAAACACTCCAAGGTGTGGGAGGGGTCTTTGGATCCTGGGTTTTGGTTCAGGCGCAAATCCTGGATTCAAGAAATTATCAATAGAAATTATCAATAGAAAAGAACAATTGGGTCATCTTGTCCATTCCGCATGTGTGCAGAATTGTTCCCTAGTGTGGGCTAGATAGCCAGCTGGTAGAAATTGGTGTAGTGACATTGAAATCAATGGATTTAGATTCATGTAACCAGCTGTGGACCTGACCTGGAGTGGTTTGTTCAGTCCAGTTCTAAAGGTCCCAAATTATGAGGCTTCCACTACGTTCCTTGCATGACTGTTCCATAGCCTAAATGGACCTCCCTGGTCAGAATTTTCCAAACCTGCCTAAGGGATGTGAACATCCAATTTCCATTCAAATTAATGGGAATCAGGTGTCCCTTAGCAATTAGGTGGCTTTGAAAATTCCACCCTTGAAAGCATATCCCAGGAATATGATCTATCTAATGTCTCCTCTAGCAGCTAGGAGTCCTAGTTCAGAGCTGCTGCTGTGTATGAGGATGAGG
Organism: Platysternon megacephalum; assembly: GCA_003942145.1. Lineage (NCBI taxonomy): Eukaryota > Metazoa > Chordata > Testudines > Platysternidae > Platysternon > Platysternon megacephalum. The sequence continues at coordinate 3,861,815 of QXTE01000070.1, read as the reverse complement.
GAGGGAGGGGATGGGACGATTACCTGGGGTCAGGAGAGGTGGAGGCTTCTGTACATAGAGCTTAAGTGATGGCTCTGGGGTGTGAGAAAATGTAATTCTGTTTGAGCAGTTTGTAGACATTTTGCAGCTTGTCCCTGTGAATTAGGGGCCGAGTGAAGTCATTAAACCCTAATCAAAAGCAGCTAATCAGGAATCAGTGGGAGATCTTCCAATTAATCAGGGCTGGTGCTCCATGAAGCTGAAGTGCTGGAGGCTGGGAGAATAAAATTAATGAAATTAATGGGAGCGCCGTGCTTTGTGGAAACCCTCTTTGAAAGCATTGTGCGGGGCTCGCTTGCCTCCGCCACAGATTGCTCAGTGCCTAGCTATCCTTCAGGGCTGGGATGTGGCCATAGAAACAGCCTGGAGCTCTGGCAAAAGCCGGGGGAACATGGCGGGGCTATTCTAGCACATGCTGCTGCTTGTGAAATGATGGGGAGGAGTGTACCAGGCATCTAAGCCACTTCTGGCTTTGCTTTTGTCCACAGCCAGCCATAGCAGGAGGTCAGGACCGTATCACACTGATAGAATGGCCTAGATATGTCATAATGGCAACACTGTGCTCTTCAATAGCATCTTTCGGGGGAGGAGGAGCTCTACACACTTTACAGACCTGGTCAATAGCACTGCCCTTTTTACAGGTGGGGAAACTGAGGCACGGGGCAGTGCCATGACTTGCTTAAGGTCAAATAGGATTTGTCTTCACTGGGGATGTAACTTGGATTCAATGGTGAGTTTCCTCCTCAAACACATTCCAAGGGCACCATTCAGTCACGCCATAGTGCTGGGGACTCTCAAGGTCCCTTCCAGTCCTATGATTCTATGTATCAGTAGGACAACCAGGGTGCAAAACCAAAGCGGTGTGAATCCTAGTTCATAGCATTACACTCCCTCCTGGAGCTAGAGTGCGGAGCAGAACCCAGGAGTCCTGACTCCCAGTCCCTTTGCGTACTGAGGGATCAATCTATTGTATATGCGTATTTAGGTAACTTAAATCTATTCAAGTCAGCAGGGTTTGATGAAATTCATCCTAGGGAACTTAAGAAGCTAGCTAAAGCAATCTCAGAACTGTTAGCAATTACATTCAAGATCCCTGGAGGATGGGTGAGGTCCCAGAGGACTGGAGAAGGACAAGCATAGTACCTATCTTTAAAAAGGGGAATAAAGAGGTCTCAGGCAATTATAGATCCATCAGCCTAACTTCAATACCTGGAAAGATACTGGAACAAATTATTAAACAATGAATTTGAAAGCACGTGGAGGATAATAGTTTATAAGGAAGAGCCAGCATGGATTTGGCAAGAACAAAACTTGGCAAACCAACCTAATTTCCTTCCTTGAAAGTGTTACTGGCCTATTGGTTAGGGAGAAAGCAGTAGATGTGGTACGTCTTGATTTTTAGTAAGGCTTTTGACATATTCTCTAGTTTGCTTATGAGACCGTCATGTGGGACCATGGTTTAGATGAAATCATTGTAAGGTGGGTGCACAACTGGTTCAAAAACTACTCAGAAGTCCTCAATGGTTCACTGTCAAACTGGGAGGGTCCTGCAGGGGTTAATCCTGGGTCCTATATTATTCAATATTTTCACTAATGACTTGGACAATGGAATGGAGAATATGCTTATAAAATGTGCAGATTACACCAAACTGGGAGAGGTTACAAGCACTTTGGAGGACAGGATTAGCGTTCAAAATGACCTTGACAAATCAGAGAATGTCTCTGAAATCAGCAAGATGAAAGTCAATACAGACAAGTGCAAAGTACTTCACTTAGGAAGGAAAACTCAAATGCACAACTACAAAAAGGGAAATAATTGACTAGGAGATAGTACTGCTGAAAAAGATCTGGGGGTTATAGTGGATCGCAAACTGAATACGAGTCAACAGTGTGCTGCGGTTGTGAAAAAGGCTAATATTCTGGGGTGTATTAACAGGAGAGTAGTATGTAAGGCCTGTCTACACTAGAAGATTAGGTCTGCATAACTACCTTGCTCAGGGGTGTGAAAAATCCACATCTGTGCAGCGTTGTTAAGCTGACCTAAGTCGCTGGTGTAGACAGAGCTAGGTTGACCTTGCTGGTGGGTTATCTACGCCGATGGGAGAACCACTCCTGTCGGTGTAGGTAGTGTCTAACTGAAGCGCTGCAGCTGCACTGCTGTAGCGTTTCAAGTGTAGACAAGCCTTTAGGCATGGGAGGTAATTGTCCCCTCGACTGGGCACACTGAGGCCTCCCCTGGAGCACAGTGCCCCATTCTGGGTGCCACATTTTAGGAAGGATGTGGACAAATGGGAGAGTCCAGAAGAGAACAAGAAAAATGATAAAAGGTCTAGAAAACCTGACCATTGTGGAAAGGCTAAAAAAACCTGGGCATGTTTAGTCCTGAGAAAAGATGAGGATGGAGGCTGGGGACCTGATAGACCTTCACACATTTGAAGACGGTGGTAAAAAGGACGGCGATCAATTGTTCTCTGTCTGGTGAAAGTAGGACAAGAAGTAACCGGCTTAATCTGCAGCCAGGGAGATTAGGTTGGGTATTGGAAAGTTTTTCCTAACTATACGGGTAGTTAGGCTCTGGAATAGGCTTCCAAGGGAGGCTGTAGAATCCCCATCAGTGGAGGTTTAAGAATCGGTTAGACACACCTCTGTCAGGGATGGTTTAGGGTTATTGGATCCTGCCTCAGTGCGGGGCGCTGGACTTTCAGACCTCCGGAGGTCCCTTCTAGCCCTCCAGTTCTGATTCTATGTGGTCTCCAAGGATGCTTTCAAGAGGATCTGGGTAGCAGGAAAACAAAATCCAGGGGAGGGGAAACTGGATGTGTTGAGGAAAGGGTGCCCTCTAGGGAGCTGGTGGTGCCATTCAAAGCCTTGAGACTGCTCATCTTCCCCTTCGGATCAGTTGTAAGCTGTGGCTGTTGCGAATGAGACCAGTCTTGCCTTTTTTATCTGTTCTGTTTAAAAACTCGACAATCCCTTCTCACCACTGCACTCACCAGAGGAAAGAGCCAAGATGTGAGAACAGCCAATTCCCTCCCTGATGACCCCCACTCACCTCCAGCTGCTGAGAAACTTCTCTTTCCATAAATCTTACTGTACTTTTAATTCCCTCCTTTTCTCTCCAGCTTCTGCTCAACTCTCTCTGTCTGACGTTGCTGTGCCACTGTTACTTTCAGGATGCTCTATTGGAAAAAATAAAATAAAATGAAGTGCATTGTGTTTTGGATGCAGCTATAAATTCTCTTCAGGTTGGATCTGGCACAAATTGATTTCTGTTGCGCCTGGTTCAGAGGTTTCCCTAGTACCATTTAAACTTGCCAAAGTGAGGAAGCAATTTAGGCTAAGTAACCAAAGGCACAGAATGTTGTTGCAGTGCATTCACCTCGGAGGGTGAGGGCTGAATCAGACAGGCCTGGGGCTGAACTCGGAACTCCCCATTGTAAACAGATGAATCAGGCAAGCAGCAAAATGTACAGAGTGGGTTTTCACCCCCCTCCCTTCAAGGTTTGCCACTTAGGATTACACTTCCTAGAGACCTCACCTCTCCATTAGGCAGCAAAATAAGTTCCCTGAACGAGCTCAGTGCAGTGGGTGCATGCTGGCTGCTGAGCTCTGCTGACAATCCAGCCACCAGTGTTTCAGGGGGAGCTGCTGGGGGCTGAACACTGGTGCAAACTAGGCCCCTGTTTAGGGGCCGAAATAGGTGCTGAGCATTCTTGAAAATCAGCCTCTGAATGTGGGAGCTGAGCTCTTGAAAATCTGGCCCTTAAGGGATAGGGGCATCACACTGGGGGTCAGGACACCTGGGTTCTGCCATTGATTGTCTGTGTGACCACGGGCCAGTCACTTCCCTTCTCTGTGCTCTAGGTTCCCGATCTGTAGCCTGGGGATCATTCAACCCATGTTTGCAGAATGGACTGAGGTCTATGGTAGCTAAGAGTGTCGTTTTATTATTACAAAGAGTCTCTTGGTGAAATTCAGAGCCTGGTTCAAATTCTGGTCTCTTTCCCTCCCTAATGCTCAGGGGTATTCAGATTTGGGGGAAGAGGTTTCCCATTCAGGCCCATCTCCATAACAAGCTTCATTTCCCCACCATCTCCTCCTCCCGTAAATAATTCTGCTGAAATGTTAATTTCTGGCTTGCTCATTTTGTAGGGTGTTTTTTTTTTTTTTTTGGTACCACAGCGGGAAGGTGGAGATAAATTGTCTCTGCCTTGGATCTTGTGCTCTTTCCTTGAGGTCCCCATCGCTGTCCCCTTCTTGCTGCGATTTCACTGTCAAGCACCATCCTGGCCCTCTCCTCAGCTCCCAGGAGAGCTATTATTTATGGCTGGTGGAACAAAACCAAATGATGCAAGCTTGTTCCCAGCCTCAGAGAGAACATCCATCAGCAGGGGCTTTCAGAGAAAAGTCCTTTGTTTAATTACTGAGTCACTCAGGGTCTTTCCAATCTGGTTTGATTTGCCACATACTAGCTGAGTAATCCATGTGGCACGTCCTCCTCCATAGGGGAGAGGCAGTTTGCATGACCGCAAGTGATCTCTAGATACCACCTCCCTGTTCAGCTATTGGTACAAACGTTTCTTTGCTGCTCTGAATATTCCAGAACAGGGAAGAAGGAGGCAAGGAAGCACGGCTTTATATTCAGAGCAGGTTTGGAAACAATAAATATTGTCCAGGAAAAATGTCAAGACAGAAAATATTTTAACTTTTTTCTGATCTTTTCCACCAAAATTTTGATTTTTTTTTTTTTAAAGGGGGGAAAAAAAACCCCAAACCCTTTTTCATTCTTGGTACAAATGTCTGGTTTTCATCACAGAATGGGAACATTTTCCATGACATTTTCCACTATCTTAAAAAAAAGTCCAATTTTCACTGAAGAAAAGTTGTGATGGAAAATGTTTGCCCAGCTCTATTTAATTGACTGGTGCTCATTAAAGCAAGGAACGATCTATCGGTGTCACTTGGAGTAACTCTGACACAGTGAGGGTAGACGCTAAGCAAGCTTCATCCATTCAGGTTTGCCAGTCCTCCTCTGTCCTGCCCTTTGCGGCTCCCTGCTGGTCCAGTCCTAGTTTTTTCATAGCTTGGGTAGAGGATGATCAAATTTTCCCAAAGGGAAAATGGAACACTGCACAGGGCCGGCCTGAGGCCCCCCTGCTGCCTGCCCAGCCGGCCTGGGGCCCCCCTCTATCCCCTTTACATGGGGCCAACCCAAGACCCCCTGGCCCCTGCCCACACAGGGCTGACCTGGCCTGAGCCCTCCCTCCTGTGCAGGGCTGCCACTGCCTTTGCCCTTCCCTCCTCCACACACATTCCTCCATGCCATACTAGGGGTCACACCCCACTTCTTCGGCAAAACTGGGCATTTGTCCCGGTTGCTCTTGCCAACTGATGATCACTTGGCAAGAGCAAATGGGACAAATGCCCAGTTTTGCCAAAAAAAAAAAGGCGGGACAGGGCTTTAAAAAAGGGACTGTCCTGGCCAAAACGGGACACATGGTCACCCTGGCTAAACTGGGTCACTAAATAGTAGGGTGGTTTTTGTCATGTGAAATATCCACGAATGCCTTGGGTTAGGGGCTCCAAAACTTATCACGCGCTAAGCCAGACCTGCGCAAAGCCAGTTTTGAACATGCTGCTTCAGAGATAAGACCCATTTGTCTCCAGCCTAGGGCAGCACCTTTGTACCAAGGGCTCTTCTATTTACCATGTTTCCTTTGTAGAAGATGTGGCAGGGGTAGGCCAAAATCATAGCCTCACCCATTGGAAACCTGTCTGAAGGCGGACTCCAATTTTCCTTCTGTTCAGTAGTAGCCATGGCATAGGAGATGCTAATCCCTTTACCCCCAATTAAAACATCTGTTAAAATCATTCATGGTGTAGCCCATCCAGGGGGTGGTTACCACAGAGAATTGAACCCACGATTTCTAGTGCCCTGGCTTGAGAAGTCCACTAGCTGAGCAGGAGCATGCAGTTATACTCTGGCTCAGCCCCAGCATGGGGACCAACACCCATGGCNCGCGCTAAGCCAGGCCTGCGCAAAGCCAGATTTGAACATGCTGCTTCAGAGATAGAAGACCCATTTGTCTCCAGCCTAGGGCAGCACCTTTGTACCAAGGGCTCTTCTATTTACCATGTTTCCTTTGTAGAAGATGTGGCAGGGGTAGGCCAAAATCATAGCCTCACCCATTGGAAACCTGTCTGAAGGCGGACTCCAATTTTCCTTCTGTTCAGTAGTAGCCATGGCATAGGAGATGCTAATCCCTTGACCCCCAATTAAAACATCTGTTAAAATCATTCATGGCGTAGCCCATCCAGGGGGTGGTTACCACAGAGAATTGAACCCACGATTTCTAGTGCCCTGGCTTGAGAAGTCCACTAGCTGAGCAGGAGCATGCAGTTATACTCTGGCTCAGCCCCAGCATGGGGACCAACACCCATGGCTGATGTGCTGTGATGCAATGAATAGATAAGGACTGTCCAAAGAGAAGCTATCCGTCAACCATCCACAAAGCCTTGAGGGTGATCAAGTGCCTGGGTTCTTGCTTTACTGGCTTCTAAACTTCAGTATTTCCCAACTCCATTGACTACCCTGCTCTTTTGTGGATCCAGAGCCATTCGGCTGTCTGGGATGGAACCTAATAAACTCCTGGAAATGGGCTATCCTAGCCAGTCTTGGGTTCTGGGGCGGGCAGTAAAGTCAGAAATAGTAACGAACCAAGCAATTATCTCAGAGTTTGGTGCTAGGAAGAAGAAAGGGATCATTAGCAGGTGGGAAGGATAGTGTGATGCAGTGAAAATGGGTAGTGAGCTAGGCCCTAGGCCAGCTATTTAGTAATAATGACAAGAATCAATGTCCCAGGACCAAGCTGTCTAGGGTCCTCTAAGGCTCCCATCATTATAGTGCCTGAGCATTTCCCAAGCATTAATATATTTCCCCTCTCAACGCCTATGTGGGGTAGGGAAGTATTATTCTCAGTCTATACATGGGGAACTGAACACAAGGAGATGAAGTGATGTGCCCAAGGCCACACAGGGAGTCTGTGGCAGAACCAGGAACAGAACTCAGACCTGCTGAATCTGAGACCTCAGCACAAAACCATGCTAATAAACACGGTGGCTAAAACTGAGCAATGTGCAGAATAGAATCAACTTTAGCCTTGTCTAAACTTACAAGATTTGCCAGTATAGCTTCATCTGCGAAAGCCACTTTGCCACTATAACTGCATCTACACTGAGTGCTTTTGCTAGTATAGTTTGATTTGGTGAGCAAAATACCAGTAAAAGGACTTTTTTTTGGCCAATAAAACTGCATATACATTAGGGCTTTTAGCAGCATAATTAAGTTGTAAAAAGTAATTTAAAAAATCATCCCCCAAACCATCATAACTATGCCGGCAAAACTTTCACATGTAGACTTGGCTTGTGTCCTGGATTACTTTTTAAATACAACGATAGAGCATTAGCAGGAGGATGTCAGAGAGCGGGGGGTGAGTTGGTGAAGCACAGGAGAATTTGCAACCATCTTGTCTTGCATAACCATCAGACACACTGAGCGGTTGTCACATCCACCTATGGAACATGCTGTCACACAAATCAGAAGGGATGGAGCCTGTCAAGCTGTAGAGTGTCAATCAAAATGTCTGTTTCCACCCCCATCCCAATTAAATACGGGACAAGGGAGTTCATTCTCATTTGCATAAGGGGAAGAAATACATGTGAAGTACTTTAATGCTTGGTGCATTTTCAGCTCAGAGCATGTGCATGATTTGGCTGTTCTGTACCCACAGACGAGACTTGGTAATGGGATTTGAGGGGCTAACTTACTACACGGTATCTGGAAAATGTAGCCCTTAAAGACTAATCACATACATCGCTGGCCTTCCAAAGGGTGAGTAAGGATGCCTCACCCCCAGCCTGTCACTGGGTGGTTTGGTTCACAGCATGTGGTCAGCGAAGGTATTGCCACAAGAGACTTGTGTAGGCAGTGCGGCTAACACTTGTGGTTTATATCACAGGGCTTGTGATTAAACTCCCAGCTGCTGACATCAAGAGATTGGCTAAGAATCTCCGCTTCCGTTTAAAAGAAAAAGGGAAACTTTAGCAATCATGGTTCAGGAGAAAAGCGTTGAAAAAGTGAAGCAAGGACTCAGAAACCAGAAGGCAAATAGGCTTAAGAACCATGTATATACAGCTCATGATTTTGAGATGCCTGATTTATTATATTTGAACACTCAGGGTTAGCAATGCTGAGACTGGTGCCATCAAAAACTCTGCAGGAAATCTGAGCTCCTGCCCTCTCTCTGGCTCCCAGTCGTGATGAGGGCAAGTCTACACTGCAGAATTGTCAACCTAACTTAAGTTGACATATCGCCACCTAAATTCCCTCTAAGCTGTATGGCTGCGCAGCAGGCTATAAAGGGCCACACAGGCTCGCAACCACAGGGGCCTGGAGAGGAGAGAGGTAGGGTGGTGGTGGGGGGGCGGGGCTATCATGGGGAGAGGTGCCTCGGCCCCGGCCCTGGAGCTGCTGCCGGTGTAGTGGCACAACCTACAACTGGCACATTTTCCACCCAGTAGCAGTTACCGCTATGTAAGGATGGCCACCTTTGCTTACCCAGCAGAATTTGGTACCCTAGTGGTCCAGGGGTAGCGAATTCTGAGGGAGAGGGGTTCTGGAGCTGCTGCTGGCAGGGAGAGGTGCCTCTTCCCCCGCCCTGGGGCTGCTGCAGTGAGAGGGATGGGGGAGTTCTCTCCCCAGGGCAGTCTGCACCCCAAACCCCTCATCCCCCAGCCCCACCCCAGAGCCCACACCCCAAGCCAGAGCCCTCACCCTCCTGCACCCCAACCCTCTGCCTGAGCCCCCTTCTGCACCCTGATCCCCCTCAGCCCCACCCCAGAGCCCTCACCCCCAGCTGGAGCCCTCACCCTCCCGCACCCCAATCCTCTGCCCCAGCCCTGAGCCCCCTCCCACACTCCGAACCCCTCAGGCCCACCTCTACCACACATCACCTCCATATTGGTGCACAGAACAAAATTCATACTGCACATGGATGTGGAAAAATTAGAGGGAACATTGATCGCCACTGCAGTAATTAAATCGCTTTTGTATGTCCACGCTACGCTTCTTGTGTCAGCAGTGCACATCCTGACTGGGAGCGCTTGTACCGATGTAACTGTCAGTGTGGGGCATTGTGGGACGGCTTCTGAAAGGCAGCAACAGTCAACGTAAGCAATGTGGTGTCTACACTGACACTGCATCGACCTAAGCACTACGCCTCTCACGGAGGTGGCATTATTAAGTTGGTGTAGTGGGCGAGTTACCGCGGGGGGAGTGACATTTTAGGGTAGATGCCTACAGAGTTATGTTGACCTAACTCTGTAGGGGAGAGCAGGGCTGAATGGGAGGTCAAGTTTTCCTTAGGACTCAGGGATGGATTTCTAAGTACTCAGAGCCCACAGTCAGGGCTAGATTTTTTTCCCAAAGTGTTCAGCGGCTCTTGCAGCCTGAAATAAAAGGGCCAGATTTTCTGACTGGCTCGGCTCTCACTGTGAACCCAGCATGCTGAGCACTTTTGAAAACCGGCCGTTTATTTAGGTGACTAAGTGGGAGCTGAACACCAGAGCCATTATGCTGCAATTTTGAGTGATCCTGGATTTTGAGAAGCAGAAAACTCCCCTACAGCGTCAATTGCTGCCTGCAGGTGTAGGATGATCTCACAGCTTAGCTACTCATTACTGGGGGACCTTCCTGTACCTTTTGGACTCTCCTGAACCAGGACCACCCAGCTACAAAAAAAAGTTCCCCTAATTGTTTCTTGGTGTGGTCCACTTTCTTCAGCTATATTCTGTTTTGGCTCTGTTGCAGAGACCCAGGGATGGGTTCATAAGCCTTTGTAGCACAGCCAGGTTAATAGAAATAACAAAAGCTGGTCAGAACATGGACTTGCTATTCCACAGGAACTTCTGACACTTCAACATTTGTTTTCATTCCAAATCCAAATGAAAAGTTGACATTTTGAAATTTCCCATGGAGTGAAAATTCAAATAAATAAGAAACTAGATAAAAAATCATTTTGAACCATTGAAAGGCTTCATTTTGATATCTTCAAATATTTTTTTTCTTTTGTTAAACATTTTGACCTTAATTTCTCTAAGGAAAAAATAGTTCATTTTTGATCATGTCCAAACAAAATATAAAATATATTGGATATAATGTAAAATTAGCAATTCCCTATAATATATAAGCCAAACCAAACTGAATCACCAATGAGTCGAAATGAAACATTTTGACAAGATTCATTTTGACTTTCTCATCAAAATCTTTAAACCACTTCACAGGAACATGTCGATTTCAATAATTTCTACAAAACTGCATTTTCTGATTGGAAAAAACTGTTCTGTCCAAAATAAACCTTCGAGCAGCATTAGAAATAAGAAGGCCACAGCGTGCAGAGGTCTCTCTCAAGAAGTAGGTGGAAGTGTTCTGAGGTTTTCCCATTACCACTTTAAACCTTCCAGCCCCCACCACTCGCTGTCTAGTTGAACCAAATCACTGCAGTCGTTACGTTATCGTAACCCCCCTTGAGATCCGGGCCCCCATGGTGCTAGGCGCTACAAAGATACATAGGTAGTCCCTGCCCAAAAGAACATAGAGCTGGTCCACACTGAAAAGTTACTTCGACATAGTTACTTCTCTCGGGGATGTGAAAAATCCACATGCCTGAGCGACGTAGTTTAAAAGCCGCCATACGCCCTGGTGTAGATGTTGTGAGGTCGATGGAAGAATTCTTTTGATCATGTCGATACAAAATATTATCTGTGACATATCAGATATAAGAATGTTTCCATTGACCTAGCTACGAGGTCTTGGGGAGGTGGATTACCAATGCTGACCGGAGAACCCGTTCCGTTGCTGCAGTGTCTACACTGAAGTGCTACAGGGGTGCAGCTGCAGTGTTTTCAATGTAGACCCGGCCTTACTGATGCAGGATCTGGGCCTTCGAGTGTAACTTCTGCCAAGGTTTTCAATGCAGGATGGGAGCCTAAAAATGCAGTCTGGGGTTCCCCGGATTCCTAGCTTAAATCTTTGTTTCCATCTCCTGTTGAGGTTAAGCACACAGTCGCCTGAGAGAGATGTCAGGGAGTGAATCCAGCCATTAACAGAATCACAGTAATCGAGCCAGAACTGTATTATTATTATTAGTTTTTCATTTTATTCTTTCCCTTCTGATTCCATGGCAATAAATCCTCCCTGGGCTTGCAGCCTGCCAATCTTCCCCCTCCCTTTAAGTTTAATTCAATTTATGTGGCTCCTCTTCCTTGTACCGCGGTGAAAAATAAATGCTGTCTGTCTCTGTCTCTCTCTCTTGGTTACTGGTTCCCAATCACAAACACTGTGTCTATTCTGCTACAGTCCTCAGGGGGAGACCTATAAAATTTGACTCATGAAGGGAAGGCGGGGGGGGGGAGGAAAGAAGAAAAGAAAAGCAAACCCAGGAAGGGAAAGTAATAGGGGCAAAAAAATGAAAGATTTAAAGCAGCTATCAATCGGTGGCTGTTTCAGCTTTAAGAGTCTGTTGAAACAACATAATAAAAGGCAATAAAGGTAGGATTTATGACCTATCTAGGGGAAATGGCTTGCTGCATCCATTGTGTGGGGTGAACCCATCGTATCGTCCTGGGGGGCTGTAGTACCACCCAGCACACTTACATCGCTGGCATATCCAAATGGCCCAGTTAACCACTTTAAAGGGCTATGAGCCAGTCCCTTGCCTCACCCCCCTGGCCTTAGGAGGCCCCGTATTTATGGGCTTGGCATTTTGTGTTTTAAAGACTCCGTTTTGTTCAGTTTGACTGGTAAACCTGCTCTGAGTCGCAGCGATCAATGGCGCCGTGCTGGAATTTTAAGGGCCAGGTATTTTACCACCGGGGTTGAGCCCTCGAGCTAAATCTTGAAGGAAGGGAAAGGGGAAAGCATGCAGATGGCGGAGGGAGGGCGGGAGTCTCATAAACCACCGGTACATGTTTAAATTGCAGTAAAATCACTGGGGGGAATAAATCTGCAAAAATAGAACAAAACAGGAGAGCGGAGGTTTTTACTGCCGCCTTCAGGGACGGAATGACCCTTTCAAAATGCGGGTGATCATAACAGCCGCTACTTAAGGCAAAGTGTGGCCAATTAAGGGTGTGGGAGCCTTTATGGCTTACCTTTTGGGCTGGTGTAGTTGGTATTCTACAGACAGAGGGAGGAGCAAGGATGCAGGCTGGAGCCCAGGGGAGCAGCCTGCTTTAGAGCAGGAGCTTGGTGATGAAATCCTGGCTCCACTGAATCTAATGGTAACATTCCCACTGGCTTCAGAAGGGCCAGGACTTTCACCCCTTCTGGGTTCTATTCCTGACTCTGTCACAGACTTCCTGGGTGACCTGGGGCAAGTCACTTGACCCCATTTGTGCCTGAGTTTTCCATTCTGTATAATGGAGCTAGCGGTGGTCTCACGTCTTTGTAAAGAGCTTTGAGAACTAAGTGTGGAAAGCTCTACACAAGTGCTGAGTAATAATACTCCTGCGAAGTGCTGATGTAACAGAACCAGCCACTTACATGGAGATGCCAGGGGCTGACAGCAGGGATCAGTCAGTTAGTTAAAGAAGTATGGGCTGGATGAATGGACGGTAAGGTGGATAGGAAACTGGCTAGATGGTCGGGCTCAATGGGTAGTGATCAATGGTTCCTTGTCTAGTTGGCAGCCGGTATCAAGTGGAGTGCCCCAAGGGTCGGTGCTGGGGCCGGTTTTATTCAATATCTTCATTAACGATCTGGAAGATGGTGTGGACTGCACCCTTAGCAAGTTTGCAGATGACACTAAACTGGGAGGAGTGGTTGATACGCTGGAGGGTAGGGATAGGATACAGAGGGACCTAGACAAATTAGAGGATTGGGCCAAAAGAAATATGATGAGGTTCAACAAGGACAAGTGCAGAGTCCTGCATTTAGGACGAAAGAATCCCATGCACTGCTATAGACTAGGGACCGAATGGCTGGGCAGCAGTTCTGCAGAAAAGGACCTAGGGGTTACGGTGGACGAAAAGCTGAATATGAGTCAACAGTGTGCCCTTGTTGCCAAGAAGGCTAATGGCATTTTGGGTTGTATAAGTAGGGGCATTTCCAGCAGATCGAGGGATGTGATCATTCCCCTCTACTCAGCACTGGTGAGGCCTCATTTGGAGTACTGTGTCCAGTTTTGGGCCCCACACTACAAGAAGGATGTGGATAAATTGGAGAGAGTCCAGCGGAGGGCAACAAAAATGATTAGGGGGCTGGAGCACATGACTTACGAGGAGAGGCTGAGGGAACTGGGATTGTTTAGTCTGCAGAAGAGAAGAATGAGGGGCGATTTGATAGCTGCTTTCAACTACCTGAAAGGGGGTTCCAAAGAGGATGGATCTAGACTGTTCTCAGTGATAGAAGATGACAGAACAAGGAGNCCTTGATGTGAGTCAGCCACTAGAGGGGCTCAGGATCACGTGCACCTAGGCAACGTCCTACACAGAGTGCTCACAAGCTGGCACTTTCAAGGCACTTACTGATTTCAGGTGCTTCTATTTTGGGGGTACCTTGGGCCTGAATCTCAGAAAGGGCTGAGCAAAGTGCAGTGACGTCGACGGGAGCTGCGTGTGCTTGGCACTTGCTGAGCATCAGATGCCTGGGTGTTGCAAGCTGGCCACCCAAAGTGGTGGCACCTCATGCCAGAAGGATGGCCCAGTGGCTAAGGCACGAGTCTAGGACTTTAGAATTGAGTATAGATCTCCCTGTTCTGCCATGAGACTTCCTGTGTGACCTTGGGCAAGTCACGGGGTCTATCTGTCCCTCAGTTTCCCCACCTATAAAATGGGGATAATACCACTGCCCTACTTCTAAGACTAGATGTATTACAGATTGTGAGGTGGACGGATACTGTGGGAAGAGGGGGTCATATTGGTATCATGGATGGAGGCCTCTTTGGAAAATGTTGGCCTTAATTCCCATTGGCTGCCGTGAGAGTTGTGGGTGCTCAGCACCTGCTAGGATTGGGCCCTGCATGCTGTATCCTGAGGTTCTGGCATGGAGCCTTCTCTCATCATTTGTCCCCCTGCCTTTCCTCCTAGGAAGGAGTTTTAGCCTTCTCCCTGTCACTCTGCTTTCCGGCCACAAGTTACATGCTTTTGTTTTGAGAAGTACAGTAAATCTTAACTCCGGAATGAAGAGCCTGCCATATCCGATGCCGTTTGTTCTTTTAGAGGAAGGGAAGAGGACGGGGAGGGGGGAGTGAGGGGAAAAAAAAAATCAATCTACTATATAAAGAGAGCTGTCGCATGGCACAGCACCGTAATCCAATGGAGCTGGGGAGAGCGAGCGGGTGAGACAGACAGATCTGGGACAGAGGAAGGAGGGGCGGTGGGGACGCAGCAATCTGCAACCCTCTTAAAACCCCAGCGTGGAATAAAGCCCTCATTAGTGGCAAATAAGGCTGGGGGAGTGGCAGTAATAGGCTAAATAAATTCCTATAAAATCAGGGATGATAACTGCAGCGAGCGACATCAGAGTCGTGCCAGAAACACGCCAAGATGAGATGGTTCTAATTGTAAAAGCCCAATCAGAGGGTCCAGCAGGCATGAAATGACGGATTAGTTCAGAGACATTAATGCCAGCCTCTCGCAGGGAAGCTGCATGTGCCCCCTACCCTCCTCCTCCCTTGGAAGGGTTTGATTGCGTTTTAATTGGCCACCTTTTGGAAATTTGCACTTGGGAGGCGGGGCGGGGGGGAAAGGCAAAGATCAAGGGCAGAAACCCCCTGGCGTCAGACCTGCTGCTTGGCAGCAAAAAATACAGGTTCGTGGCTTTCCCTTGCATACGGTGGGGCCTCTCTGGGACATGTGCATCCATCCATCCTTGTTAAGGCTGAGGCAGTTCAACCCAAGGGGGCATGTGGATGTTTATGTGCATACGTGGCAGGCGCCATCTTGGCTGATGCACCAGGGCTTGAACTGGGGAACCTCCAGAACTGAAACCATGGGGGGGGGGTTACCGCAGCTTGAGCTAAAGCTCTGTAGCTGGGCACGGTCCTGGACTGTCCTCCTTTGTGGACTGGCACAGAGGGAGACCTGCACCAAAGACTCATAAGTGAGTCACCTGTGCACCTCCGTTTGTGTGAGCACACATGCCTTAGTGTAGGAATGTGTATGTCTGAGCAAGTGACCACAGGCATAGTCTCATTATAGTAGCAGTAGCACAGTAGGATCTAGGCGCTCTAGTCACTGTGCTAGGTGCTGTACAAACACGGAACAGAATAAAAGATGATCCTTGCCCCCAACGAGCTTAAGGAAGGAATAAGCTAAGTATACACGGGTGCTGCAGCTCTTCGGGGGTGGGGAGGTACATTCGGTGGGGCGCATGCATGTGTGTTTCTCTGCACGTCCATGTAGACATGGGCACGTGCATGTGAGCTTGTGGGTGTGTTCGTGTGCCCGTCTGTGAGGAGATCCTCTGCAATAAGCCCGACCACATATGTACATGGATGATGCTTACACAGGCATCACACAACCTTCCATTCCATTCAGCACCTGGTAGTGTTGAGCCTTATTCTGAACACAAAGTACAATGACTTCTGAGGTGCACAAGCTGCAGAAGGCTGTATATGCTGCAGCTGCTTGTCCNAGGAAGGGAAGAGGACGGGGAGGGGGGAGTGAGGGGAAAAAAAAAATCAATCTACTATATAAAGAGAGCTGTCGCATGGCACAGCACCGTAATCCAATGGAGCTGGGGAGAGCGAGCGGGTGAGACAGACAGATCTGGGACAGAGGAAGGAGGGGCGGTGGGGACGCAGCAATCTGCAACCCTCTTAAAACCCCAGCGTGGAATAAAGCCCTCATTAGTGGCAAATAAGGCTGGGGGAGTGGCAGTAATAGGCTAAATAAATTCCTATAAAATCAGGGATGATAACTGCAGCGAGCGACATCAGAGTCGTGCCATAAACACGCCAAGATGAGATGGTTCTAATTGTAAAAGCCCAATCAGAGGGTCCAGCAGGCATGAAATGACGGATTAGTTCAGAGACATTAATGCCAGCCTCTCGCAGGGAAGCTGCATGTGCCCCCTACCCTCCTCCTCCCTTGGAAGGGTTTGATTGCGTTTTAATTGGCCACCTTTTGGAAATTTGCACTTGGGAGGCGGGGCGGGGGGGAAAGGCAAAGATCAAGGGCAGAAACCCCCTGGCGTCAGACCTGCTGCTTGGCAGCAAAAAATACAGGTTCGTGGCTTTCCCTTGCATACGGTGGGGCCTCTCTGGGACATGTGCATCCATCCATCCTTGTTAAGGCTGAGGCAGTTCAACCCAAGGGGGCATGTGGATGTTTATGTGCATACGTGGCAGGCGCCATCTTGGCTGATGCACCAGGGCTTGAACTGGGGAACCTCCAGAACTGAAACCATGGGGGGGGGGTTACCGCAGCTTGAGCTAAAGCTCTGTAGCTGGGCACGGTCCTGGACTGTCCTCCTTTGTGGACTGGCACAGAGGGAGACCTGCACCAAAGACTCATAAGTGAGTCACCTGTGCACCTCCGTTTGTGTGAGCACACATGCCTTAGTGTAGGAATGTGTATGTCTGAGCAAGTGACCACAGGCATAGTCTCATTATAGTAGCAGTAGCACAGTAGGATCTAGGCGCTCTAGTCACTGTGCTAGGTGCTGTACAAACACGGAACAGAATAAAAGATGGTCCTTGCCCCCAACGAGCTTAAGGAAGGAATAAGCTAAGTATACACGGGTGCTGCAGCTCTTCGGGGGTGGGGAGGTACATTCGGTGGGGCGCATGCATGTGTGTTTCTCTGCACGTCCATGTAGACATGGGCACGTGCATGTGAGCTTGTGGGTGTGTTCGTGTGCCCGTCTGTGAGGAGATCCTCTGCAATAAGCCCGACCACATATGTACATGGATGATGCTTACACAGGCATCACACAACCTTCCATTCCATTCAGCACCTGGTAGTGTTGAGCCTTATTCTGAACACAAAGTACAATGACTTCTGAGGTGCACAAGCTGCAGAAGGCTGTATATGCTGCAGCTGCTTGTCCCGGGAGCTGACCTATCCAGGAAAAGATCCTTCTGGTTTAAAAGAGGGGAAATACATTTATATCCCACCCAGGAGTAGCAGAGCTATTCAGGGAGAGGGAGTTTATATACATGATCGCCAGGATCTCAGAGCAGAGCCACTCCTGATTCAGGGAGTGGCCACATTCTGCCAACTAGGGCTCTGTAGTCTGAGAATTACTAGGTGGGCAAAACCCAGTCCAGGTTTGCACTAAAAAGATTTGCTAGTATAGCTCTGCCAGCAAACCCTCTTGGTAGAAACATGGCTTAGACTCTTACAAAGGAGTTCTTTTGCCAGAACAGTTTATATCAGTTCCCCAAATGAATTAAGCTAAACTGGTAAAAGGATTTTTTTTGCCAGTACAACTGGTGTCCACACTAGGGCATTTTACAACATTTTTATAGCAGCAAAGAATCACACCTCTAACTGACATTATACCTACAAAACTTTCTCACGTAGACCTGGCCCAGACATAACTTTAGTTTTGTAAAACTTTGGCAGTCAGGCTGGTTCAGAACCAAGTCCCAATTTGTCCAGGTCTGAGGATGAGGGAGTCAGGAAGATGCAGGGTTGTTGGATAAATGCTTTTGGATGTGTCTCATTAGTGCAACCCCAGAGCTGTCATAACTCCATCTGCATGGCTCCGGTTGGAGAGAAGCAGAGAGAGTCCTGTGCTGATCCTTTCTAAAATAAAACAAATTGCATAGCCCAGTTCCCCCGTGGTATAGCTCCTTTCCCAATCATCACTGGATGAGGTTTGTAAAGCAACAACTTCTCCTAACAAAGGAGCATTCCTTTAGTACTGTCCTTTGCAGTTTCTAGGTACCCAAGTTAGAAAAACATTGGCATGGATTATTAAAACTAAAATTATTTTACAATCTCATTTATTTTTCATCCTTTATGCTGTTTGTTTACTTTTGGAAGCGCATTCATTTCTGGACAATGAAAACTGACTAGTCAATTTCACTTTTGCTCCTAGTCAATTTCACCCTCTGGCTCTCATGGTCTCTCACAACCCTGTTGCAAACACTCCAGGGAGAAGGTTAATTTTTTTAAATGCCACTGACACTGGCCTAAAAACCAAGTAAATATGAGATCGTTTCCATTGGGTGGAGGGTTGGTTTTGCGAAAACTACCCGTGGGACTGATGCTGGTTAACATTTTTTAAATTTCAAAATTTTGTCAAAAATAAAAAATTAGAAAAAAAAAATGACAAAAGGTTCACAGATGTTGCCCTGTTTTTTTCAACCAACTATGGAGCTGGTCAAATTTTGTTGAAGATGTTAAAACTCACCCCTCCCTACCTCCCCACTTTTCAAGCAGTTCTATTTGGACCATTAGTTGATGTGTTATCTCTTTAACAACTAAGAAAAGTCCAGACCAGCAAACAGAACAATAGCAACATGCAGCTGAACTTCAGACTTCTCAATACAGTAGAACCTCAGAGTTACGAACACCTGGGGAACGGAGGTTGTTCGTAACTCTGAAATGTTCGTATCTCCGAACAAAACGCTATGGTTGTTCTTTCAAAACTTTACAATTGAACATTGATTTAATACAGCTTTGAAACTTTACTATGCAGAAGAAAAATGCTGCTTTCCTTTCTTTTTAGTAGTTTTTGTTTAACACACTACTGTACTGTATTATTATTATTATTTTTGTCTCTGCTGCTGCCTGATTGTGTACTTCCGGTTTCAAATGAGGTGTGTGGTGGACCGGTCAGTTCATAATTCTGAGGTTTTACTGTACAGCAGAAGATAATCTCATTACGTCTTATCAATTTTATAACTTGTCACAATTTACAATAGCAACGGTGACCGCTAAGTCTGTACATTGTAATTGTTTCTCTCTTTAGTAATGTTCATGCTTTAGAGCAGTGACTCTCAGCCTTTCCAGAGTACTGTACCCCTTTCAGGAGTCTGAAAATACAAAAGTGTCACAGCACATTATTACTGAAAAATAGCTGACTTTCTCATTTTTACTATATAATTATAAATCAATTGGAATATAAATATTGTACTTACATTTCAGTGTATAAACAAGTCAGTGTCTGTATGAAATTTTAGTTTGTACTGACTTTGCTAGTGCTTTTTATATTGCCTGTTGTAAAACTAGGCAAATATCTAGATCAGCTGATGCACCCCCTGGAAGATCTCTGTGTGCCCCCAGGGGTACACGTACCCTGGGTTGAGAATCACGGCTTTAGAGCCTTACCATCTTGAGGATACAAATTCTGCACCACTTACGACCTTGGGAGACCCTTTATACTCTGTAAATCCCATCCACACACATGTGAAAGATGGCGTTTCCAGTGGAATGGAAATTCCAAGTTTCAAGCAACTCTAACATTTCTACATTTGCTTTTGTTCTGTATTGGTAATGAAGCAATTAAAAAAAAACAACAAAAAACCTGTCCCAGAAAATGAAATTTTATAGGGGAAAAATATTCATTTTGGGTCAATCGAAACATTTTTTTCTAATTTCCAACTTTTTCCCTCCCCAATTTTGAATTATGACTTGAAAACAAAGTAATTTTGAAATGAAAAATCAGAATGGTGCGTTCTGATAAGTTTTCCACCCCCTCCAGTGGGAGTTGTTGCGGTTTCTGATTGGAAGTCGCACAGCATCTAGCCGTCAGCTCTTAGCGTAAGTTGAGTTTTGCATAACTTTGTTCACAAATATTGGTTTGAATTCCAAAAGGCTGCTTGGTCCAGCTGTGATTGCAGTGTTTATTATTGCCACTCGTGAATATTTGTGGGACGATGTTTTTGTTGGCACAACTGCCGTTAGGAGGGTGTTTCTGAGCAATGGGGCCCAGTTAGGGTCAATGCTGGACCCTTAATCAAATCTTTCCACGCTTTTCGGCATTTGGGATTTTTTTGAAAAGCTGGTTGTAAATTCACTGATTCGCCAATTTACATTTTACATCTTGCCTTTCAATATCCTGACTTTCAAATAATGTGGTTTTTGTTTGTTTTTTAACATAACTACAGTGTTCTAATTATGTTGTTGGAAATTAATTGTCTATTTACCAGCTAGTTACCACCTTAACCTATTTTAACGAAGATTTTGCTTGGGAATATATTACTAATGGAAAAGCGTTGGCATCTTAATACTCACATGGGTAGATCGTTAAAATAGATTCCAAATGCAATTAAAGGACTTTTTTTTTAAAAATGACTGTATTAGCAGATAAATAGGTGCGGCCTTCCTTTTGAATAATCGTTTACAACTTCACAGAAATTCCATTATCTCCATGCTCCTTGCTGCAAATGTGTCTGCTGCAGATGGTAATGGGGGGATGATGGTGCGAAAAGGACAGGAGCAGCTGATGGAGGGAGTTTGTTTTTTCTGCTGAGGAATGGAGAAAAAAGGAATTCTCCAGAGGCGGCAGCAGCAGCATGGGGGGCTGCAGGGAGGAATATTGATCTGGGCCAGGAGAGTTTTAAGTGAATTGCTGAAGGCAATTACACTACCGGAGAGAGCAGCATTCTGGGAGTCCTGGGGAAGATGATGTTTCGGGGGCGTTCATTTGCATTGCTCCTTGCTGCTTTGAGTCACAGCGGCATCGGTGACTGCAGGGGCTCTCGGAAAGGCACGGGGGACACCTGGGTTTTCGCAAGTGGTAACAATTGCATTGCTGGCAAGTGAAGGGACTTCTGCATGTATAGACACTTGAGCCTGGCTGTGTGTACAAGACTCACTAGTGGGCAGGGGGAGGCAGATTCTTCCCTCCTCATTCTCCTCCCCTCTCAGTAGAGACCTCAGCATCCCACCAGAAGTACCGCCCCACCCATTCACAGGGGCCACGCGTTAAGAAAACAAAAGGCCCCGGAGCACTGACTCCCAATGGGGCACTGCACGGAATTCTCCGATTCCAAGGTCATCTGGTCTGGTCTAGTCAGATATCTGGTGTGACCTTCTGTAAAACACGGGACTGTGCTGCTCCCATGCCCTGTGCCTATCTCTGTACTTGAGACACAAGCACATGTCACAGGGGACACGGCTCAATGGGTGAAGGATGAAGCTTCAAGGAATACGGCATGTGCTCAGCCTCTGACTCCACTGAACAATAGAGAGTGAAGGAGTAAGGCTGGGGTGGCTGGTCCGTGGCCTCGTGTCTGCCCCAGCCCTTTGAGAGAGGCTGATCAAAGTGGCACAAAGCATGGGGGTATGTCCAGAAACCCGTCTTTGCTCCCTCCTGGCGGTAGCACCCATTCTCTTGCATTTCCCCCACTCTGTACTTCCCAGAGGTGTGTGTCACTATGGGGCTGCCTGGGAATCTGGCAGTGGAGTGGCAGCCTTCAGATCCCAAACCTCTCCTTTAGGGATAGTGCGAAAAGAGACCGTGGAGCAGGGGAGTTTGGAGCAGGCCCCAAGTGCCTGGATTTGAGCTGGAATTTCAGAGTGTTGCCAACTCTTGTGATTTTTGAGTCTCACTATTTTGGGGATTTTCTTAATGCCCCCAACTGCTGGAGTCATGTTATTGCCCAAGAATCTCAGCTGGCTTTTACATAAGAGAAATTTCTAGCCCTCATGGCAGCAGCAAAAACTTGAACATTTGAACCCTAAAGTCTCCAACTCGAAGACAAATCAAATGAACCTTACATTCATTATTTTTTTAAATCTCGTTATTTTTCAACTGTCTCATCATTATTTGGACTGTAACTCATGATTTTTGAAATACTTGCAGTTGGCAATACTGTTTCGGTAACCTGACTGCAGCCCTGGGTTGCAAGGGTTTGTAATGATGCACTCTGTTCTCCTTGCTCCCTGGCAAGCCATCATTGCTCCCACAGATGCATCTTGCATTTGCTGCAGCCCCCGAGATGCCAGTTTCCCTGGAGCAGCTTTCAGAACCGGTTAGTAACAGCAGCATGGGGATTGAGAGGCAGCTGTCCTCTGCAGGGAGCCCCATTCTCCAGGGCAAATTTCACCCTTCTTTCACTGTTGGGTCATAAGAACAGCCATACTGGGTCAGACCAAAGGTCCATCCAGCCCAGTATCCTGTCTACCGACAGTGGCCAATGCCAGGTGCCCCAGAGGGAGTGAACCTAACAGGTAATGATCAAGTGATCTCTCTCCTGCCATCCATCCATCTCCACCCTCTGACAAACAGAGGCTAGGGACACCATTCCTTACCCATCCTGGCTAATAGCCATTAACGGACTTAACCTCCATGAATTTATCTAGTTCTCTTTTAAATCCTGTTATAGTCCTAGCCTTCACAACCTCCTCAGGCAAGGAGTTCCACAGGTTGACTGTGCGCTGTGTGAAGAAGAACTTCCTTTTATTTGTTTTAAACCTGCTGCCCATTAATTACATTTGGTGGCCCCTAGTTCTTGTATTATGGGAACAAGTAAATAACTTTTCCTTATTCACTTTCTCCACCTCACTCATGATTTTATATACCTCTATCATATCCCCCCTTAGTCTCCTCTTTTCCAAGCTGAAAAGTCCTAGCCTCTTTAATCTCTCCTCATATGGGACCTGTTCCAAACCCCTAATAATTTTAGTTGCCCTTTTCTGAACTTTTTCTAATGCCAGTACTGTATCTTTTTTGAGATGAGAAGACCACATCTGTACGCAGTATTCAAGATGTGGGTGTGCCGTGGATTTATATAAGGGCAATAAGATATTCTCCGTCTTATTCTCTATCCCTTTTTTTAATGATTCCTAACATCCCGTTTGTTTTTTTGACTTTTTTGACTGCCATCTTTCTAAGGTTGTCAGCTGAGAAGTGCACAGAACCTCCAGCAATTTGCCCTGTGGGTTCTGGAACCCGGTGGGCACCTGATGCCAAGCTTGTTGCATCCAGTTATCATCTGGTCCTGCCCCGCCCTGCGTGTGGATTGACAGTCTTTCTAACTGATGGCAGGTTAACATGGTGCTGTGCGTGGCGGGGGCACCTGTAATAGTACTGGTCGTTATCACATTCCAAGTGCTTCACGCGCATTGACTCATTCATTCCTTTGGGGCAGGAGGTATTTATCAACCCCTTTTAATGGATAGGGAAACTGAGGCATGGAACTTGTGATTTACTCAACGCCACAGAGTCAGTGTCAGGTATCAGAACTTGGGAGTTCCCACACTAGATCCTCCACTGGTGCAAAGCAACGCAGCTCCGTTGACATGTCGATTTACACCAGCTGAGGGTCTGTTTCCCCCAGCTCCGTGCTCAGACCATTGGACCATACCTCTCTCTTCTATATGAGGCCCGGCTGGAGAATGACCAATAAAACCCCCAAATGCTCCTAACCTATGGAGATCCAGACTGTGTGGCTTTATCCCTTCATTAGCCCAGACACACTGACAGCTGGACAGTGTCCAGCTGGGCCAGTGACACAGTTTAACCCAGCAGATGCTAAGGATCTCACTGAATCTCTGAGCTCTGCTGCAGGGAGGGGAATTTTAATAAGGAAAGAGAGAGCGAAAAAGGGACACATTGCAAGGAAACTGACCTTATTTCCTGCAAGTGTGTGACTAAATTGTATGGCTAAAAATAGGCGAGTGATTTGCTTTGGTGCGGGAAGGTTTTGCTGATACTAGTGTTACACACATAAATATAGAGATTTAATGTAATATTTCCCTGGTTGCTTTGCCTGCTATCAAGATATTGCTGAATTCTCAAGAGTGGCAGCTTGTCTACTGCTTGAAGCTGGCAACTACAAGGACAAACTCTGCCAGGTTCTATTCCTAACCTGCCACTGACTTTCTAAGCAGCCATTGACCAGACACTTGGGCCAAAGGTTTCCGAAGTGGACGTCGATTTTTGAGTACCTTCATTTTCTGGGTGCCCAACTTGAGCACCTCAATACCCGAGGCAACCAAAATCAGTGGCCACTTTGGAAACGTTTGGCCTTAAACCAGTCTGTGCCTCAGTTTCCCCCTCTGTAAAATGGGGATAATGCAACGTACCTGCCTCACAGGGGTGTTGTGGGGCTTGATTAGCAGATGTTTCTAAATGGCTGAGCTGCTGAGAGGAAAGGTGCTATGAAAGGGTGAATATGAACTTCTGGGGGAGCGCAGGTGGCTGTTTGGGAGAGGATAGACCCAGGATCATGTAACTTTCTCCATCCTCCTGCTGTTCTTATCCTCAGCCTCCCACTTCCTGGATGAGTCTGAGGTCCCCCCATCTCAGCTGGGAAACCCTGGTTTAAAAAGATGTGTGGAGGGGACCGAGGACAGAGTCCTGGAGAAACCCAGCACAGAGAGGGATATGGAGGGGAAAGAGAAGCCACTCAAGGAGCAGCCTGCAAGCACCCGGAGGATGGATCATGACAAGGTTTCTTCCATGTAGCTGGGTTTTTAGTAGAGCGGCTGGTTTTATCCCTGTCTGTGATTAAATGGAGGGTGTCTGGGGTTTGAAAGATACAATCTGAGAGAATTATTTAGTGCTAAACAATTACTCTGTTGCATAAAGCTCTTACATTTGTTTACTGAGAATCCGGCACTGAATTCAAGCCCTCAGACATAACTGTCAGGGAGCCGGAGAGCAGAGGCTGGAGTTTATGTAAATTTGACGTCTTGTGTTTCACAGGTGACTATCTCTTAGCTTTCGATTGCCTTCTGTTGTTTTCTCCTCTCCTTTATTTCAGTAAGACTCAGTGCTCTGGGAGCCTGGCTGTCAAACTCCCAGCCTGCCTGGTGAGTCCTCAGCCATCCCTTTCAGCACTGCCACCTTCGTCTAGATCAGGGGTCAGCATACTGCAACATGCATGCCAAAGGCGGCATGCGAGCTGATTTTTAGTGGCACTCTGCTGCCAGATGAGGTCTCGGCCACCGACCCCGCTCAGCCCGCTGCCTGCTGGGTGAACGGAACCCCAGGCCAGCAGCAGGCTGAGCAGGGCGGGCGGCCGGGACCCCGGCTGGCAGGAGCCAGCGGATGAAACCCCAGACCGGCAGCGGGCTGAGCGGCTCAGCCCGCTGCCGGTCTGGGGTTCCGTCTGCCACCCTCGCTGCCAGTCTGGGGTTCTATCCGCCGGCCCCTGCCAGCCGGCGTCCCAGCCGCCGGCCCCACTCAGCCCGCTGCCAGTCTGGGGTTCTGTCCGCTGGCCCCTGTAAATGTAAAATGTATGACTGGCACGCAAAACCTTAAATTACAGTAAATAAATGAAGACTTGGCACACCACTTCTCAAAGGTTTGCTTCTCAAAGGGGTCTAGATCCCTCCCAGTTCTGCTTCTGACTTCCTCCTTCCTCCACTGGACCTCTTCCATGGGAGGATCTCAACCTTACCGTGCCCCTGATAGGTAGGGAAATATTTTTGATTTAGTTGGGGTTGGTCCTGCTTTGAGCAGGGGGTTGGACTAGATGACCTCCCAAGGTCTCTTCCAACCCTAATATTCTATTCTATTTGTTGTTCCCATGTGACATGGGGAAACTGAGGCACACAAGGAGGACGTGACTAGTCAACTCTCACGCAGGTTGGCTCTCTGTGGCAGAACAGCACACAGAGACCTGGCTCCTAGACAAGTGTTTGAATCCCTGCATCTTGGCATCCATCTCCGTTTCTCCTAGGGTGACCAGACAGCAAATGTGAAAAATCGGGACAGGGGGTAGGGGGTAATAGGTGTCTATATAAGAAAAAGACCCAAAAATCGGGACCGTCCCTATAAAATCGGGACATCTGGTCACCCTAGTTTCTCCAGCTGTAGGGTTTAATTCGCCGCTGCTCCTGGCTGCCTGGAAGAGCTTCGGAGGATGCTGCTGCTATCCCGTCTCTTGCTTCCTTCCCACAATCCAACCAGCCCTTGACAAAGAGGAACGTGTGTGTTAATGAACTGTGCTCCTTGCAGGGATTTGAATAGATGAAGTCAATCTGCATCTGGCTGGAACCCTGCTCCAGACAGGCCCTGTTTTTCTGAACCAATTCCTTGCTATGGGCTAAGTTAATTTCATTTACACCAGAGATCTGTATGGCCTGGTAAATCTGCCACGGAGACACCAGGGTAGAATTCATTTGCAAGTGTCCTTTCACAAGGCATTCTCTGAGCACTGGCTCAGCTCAGCAGCTCAACACAACGCTCTGCCTCTACTGCAGGCAGCCTGCTTGGCTCAGGGGGACTCTTAGCTACCACAAA
This sequence comes from Platysternon megacephalum, assembly GCA_003942145.1. NCBI lineage: Eukaryota > Metazoa > Chordata > Testudines > Platysternidae > Platysternon > Platysternon megacephalum. Next base: position 3,835,567 of record QXTE01000070.1, on the reverse strand, counting down.
ATGTGCCATTAAAAACCCCTCCTACTTCAAACGGTCTCAGCAGACTCCCAAGCTAGGCAAACATTAGAGCTGTGAAGAGACGATCGCGCTTTCAGCCTGCAGCTGCAACTCGGCTACCCAACCCAAATCAGCGTTTGCAAATCAGAGCACTAATCCCCATCAGATGACCTGTGTGCGGCATCCTTCAACCCTGCTGACAAACCAGTTGGCCAGGCCCACACTAATGGGGTCCCTACTATCTTGTTGCTGAGCTTGCACTAGGAAAATTAATTTAGTGCTTCTATACAGCCTCTTGGTCCAGTTGCTCAAAGCCTTTTATAGACACTAATTGAGCCTCACAGTTAATGAAGACTCACTAACAGGCCTGCAAGTTGAGGTATGACTTCGTTGCACATAAAGAAAGGGGGGGAGGGTGTTCTTAAGTTGGATTAGTTAACTTGGGTTAAAAGAAGAGTGAAGACACAGCAATTGCTTTTAACTAGTTCTAGCAGCTCAGAATCATAGAATATCAGAGTTGGAAGGGACCTCAGGAGGTCATCTAGTCCCACCCCCTGCTCAAAGCAGGACCAACCCCAACTAAATCATCAGGGTAAAGCCTATAGGAGAGGTTGGACTTTAATGTGAGTTACAACCTTGCCTTGTCCTCACTGCTATTTTAACTCATGGTAGCTAGACTGAGTTAAGAACACACTTCCCCCCGCCCCCAGGGACAACTTACCCTCATGAGTGTTTATTATCTCCATTTTACAAAGGTCATATGCAGAGCCAGTTGAAGATTTTTTGCTCAAAAACTATACATTTTTTTTCATCAAAATGGAAATTTCCATGGGAAGTGTTCTGATTGTGGTGATTTTTTTCAAGTTTTCCATGAAAACAGTTGAATTTTGAGAATGAAAACTTTATTTTTCTTTAATCAGAAATGTTCACAGGAACAACCCCTGCCCCCCCTGTTTTCCAATCCGCTCCAGAGATATGGGGGCACAAGTAGAGATGAGTTCTTTGGAGCAAGGATGATGAGATATTTACTGGGAGGTGCCTGGTAAAGCTAGCCGGGAATTTTTCATTGAAAAATGCCGATTCGTCAAAACTGAAATTTTGGGCAGAAACATATTGGTTTTGACAATGTTTGTTGGGAAGGTTTCTCAGGTCTGGGTTGGAATTTCTGATCAAACCACAGAAGAGAGAGAGAGAGAGAGAGAGAGAGAATCAGGAAGAGCAGGGATTTGAATCTGGGTCTCCCACATACGAGGTTATTGGCTAGTGAGGGCATACTCTTCCCTGTTCTTTCTGATTTGTTCATGAAACATTTCGAAAGGTCTCATTTTTGTTACAAGGCAGAATGAAAACAAATTTTGACAGCTTGAAATTTGATGTGAAACAGAATTCTTGTTTTCTGGCCAGCTCAAGTGCCCAGTGTGCTTGTCAGTGCCATCCAATGAAGAATAATAGATCAAATATAAAAATGAAGTGATTTTCCAAAGGTCACAGAGTGACTCGGTGACAGAGCCAGAGTAGGAGCTCATGGTGTCCTCCTCTACCCACCAGCCATGCCTCCTCAGTTGGGGCCAGATATCCCCAAGAGCTCAGCTCTCCTCAACTCCTACCAAGGTCCTGAAGTGAGGACAGATTTTCAAAAGGCCTCAGTGCCCAGCAGCAATGGAAGCTAGTGTTGCTGAGCTCTGTTGATAATGGCAACTTGAAATGTTAGATGCAAAACCTGTCCCGGATAGGATCAAATTCTCATAAGGGCTTAGCACCCAACTTAAATAGGAACTGAAAATCTAGCAACTTGCCCAACATCATACGGTGAGTCTGGGGCAAAGTCAGGAATTAAACCTAGTCCTTGACTCTCTCAGCCACCTGTCCTACCTGAGTTCCCTTTCCTCTCCACTTCCTGTGGGCACAGACTTCGCATCCTGTCGGAGCTGACCCAGTTCTCATTGCATCCGGCACTCGGATTCCCCTGCTGCAGGATTGCTCTAGAACAGCCAGTAGTGACTTTCCAGTGGTGGGATCTGCCCCACCCACATCCATTTTCTTCTGGTGGGAGCTTGTCTCCGGTCACTGTGCCCAGGGAATGGCGCAGCTGCAGTTTCTCTTCCACCGCAGCGCTGGCGATGCAGAGACCAGAGATCTCCCTGCCATATGCTCCACCGGGCTCAGCAAGCCGATCCAAAGCACCCCCCTGGGAATCTGAGCACTCAGTTCTGCCTCCACCGCCCCCGCCTCCTTCCAGAGGTGAAGTTTAATAATTGCACATGGAAACTTTGCTGATGTGTTTTTCCTTCTGCGCCCTCTTCAAACGGTAGCACTTCCTCTGATCCATCACAGTCAGCATCCTTATCAAAAGGGAACGTCTGCCGTGTGGAAACTCAGATAATCCAGCAGGCTCCCCACACCCCCACGCCCCCCTCTGCAAGACGGAGAGAGAAATCCTGCTGTCATTTCCGTCTGCCGTCAGTGGGACATATGCATACCCCTGCAGTGGGAGGGTTTGGGCCAAGAGTTATCACCCTGACGAGTGATTTCGAGGGCCTCTGACTTTGGATGTCTACCTGGAGACATCACACACCAATGGGGCTAGGTGTATTTAGACCAGCTGAGAATCTGGCCCCTAAGTCTAAATTTGCAAGGCACAAGAAGGGAGTGTGGCAAACAATTAGAGGGAAGGGAGGGTGAGGATACTGAGAAATGGCAGTTGCTCCGGTTAGCGATGTGCACAATGGGATGTTCAGTTGCGTCTGCTCTGTACAGATGCACTGGTTTCAATCGGATAGTGCCCAGGCTGGTTTTGGTCCTGGTGGGATGGAACAGCGTTACCAGTTGTGCTAAGGCTCCGGGTGGAATGATTCGGTAACATGGTTAACATGTTTTAAGTCCCGTCCGTGATGGCAAGAATTAAATGCCTTGGTTAAACATGTTGGACTCAGCTGGGCTGCACGTGGGACCAGGAGCATGGCAGACTTTCAGGGCATGTCTGCACTGTGATTAAAAAACGCCACGGCTCAGAGCCCAGGCCAGTTGACTCACGCTTGCGGGGCTCGGGCTGCAGGGCTATAAAATTGAAGTGCGGATGTTCGGGCTCGGGCTGAAGCCCAGACTCTGAGACCCCTCCGCCCTGCCCCACCCCCGAATCGTGGCATCTTAGATCCTGGGCTCCTGAGGAATTGTTCAGGCTGCATTTCAGGGCCCCTGACGTGTAAAGCTTTATCTGTGGGAGGGAGCCAGGCACTCCCGATTCATCTACCTCTCTAGAAGGGCACTGTGAAAAGGGTCCCTCATAGCCTCCCACTGGCTCAGCTGGGTAGGGCTGATTTTCACCCAAGCCAAGAATAACAGCACAAGAACGAGGGCGTGTGTGAAACTACCGAGGTTGTGTCAATGCCGTGAACCTCTTGGGAGCAATCTCAGGGGGAGGAGGCCAGCCCATAGGGATGTCCCATCAGGCTTGAGGAGCCAAAGAGCAGCCTCTCTCATGCGGTCTTGACACTTCAGGTCACATCCTCCTGTGATGTAACTTAGTGCAGCTGCTCTGAAGTTAATGGAGTTTACACCAGCTGAGGATCTGGCCCTTCCTGGAGCCCAGAGGAGCAGACCCCCAGCAGCAGGAGAGAGAAGAATTAGCTGACCAAACTTTTTCAAACCTCAGTGAAGAGATTGAGTTTCCCTGCGGAGTCCAAGTCGAGCTTTGGGGACAGGTGCCCACGTTGTCTTAGAACCGGCGCGACCCTCTCCCTGGGCTCTCACCACCGCCTCTTCCAGTGGATCTCAGACTGACGGACAGCCAACACTTTGGAGCTGTGAAGAGCTTCAGAGGTAAAGAGTCTGTAAACTCCTGCGTGCTGTGTGCATACCTGGCAGCTCCTAGCAATGGCCTGGAGAGCCGTCCCTGCTAGGATAAGCACTCCCCGGGAGGGGATCTGGGAGGGTTTTTTGTTTTTTTTTTCAGCTGATGACAGGCTCGATTCTGTTGTTCCCATGGATTCAGAGATCCCCGTTTGCACTGCTGTGTGGTGTGAAAAGGCAGGAAAATGACTCCGTTTCAGAGAGCTGCTCACAGCAGGGGGCGTCAGAGCTCCATGGCAGAGACCCGGGAACAGACTGAATGGCGCTGCGGAAAGGCTGGAGGCGAGCAAAAGATCAGCCTTGAGAAAGCAGCCTGGCAGGCCAGGAAGTTCATCCCACCCCCACCCCCCAGCACTGGGAGTTCTTCTTGCTTGTCCGATTCTCCTCCTAATGACACTGGCCTTTCCAATGTTGCCTTCCGTGCAAGGATCTCAAAGCATTGTACGACTTCATGGAGTGGGGATTCATTACAGGCCCTTGCAGCCGGCGACTGTTATTCCCAAATAAAAATAATTGGGGGCATTTCACAGAGAGCTGGCCAACGTCCATATAAAAACCTAACCAACACTTAACCACAGAGGGTGTACAGCTTCCAGAGACTATCGAGAAACAAACAGCCGGTTCCCCATGGCAACAAACCCTCGTCTCCCCCTCGATTCACGCTGCCCATCTAACCTTAACTCTGCCCCCTCTTCTGATCGGCACCGTCCACGATGGGGTTCTGGTCCATGAAGGGGGATCCTTGATGCTCCTGTGATACTAATACAAGAAAAAGAAATGAGAAGAAATCATTTCATTCTGCAGTGCTGTTGGAAGTGTGCCACTGGGTTTATAGATGGTTTATTAAGGATTATCACAGGAGCCTGCAGGAGTTAGGGAGCCCACTACGGTATGCTCCCATTCATCCAAATCCCTGTCATCTGAACCTCTACATTATCTGCAGCCCTCTCACGCTGTGGGACAAGGACGGGATTGGGATAATGTGGAAGTTGGGATAACAGACCAGATATCCCCAGACAGGGCTAGGAGGAGGCCAAGCCCCCGGCCACAGGGAGGACACCTTGCTGCTGAATGGCGCGTGTGGCTATGCAGGAATCCCTCTGCAGTCCCGTTGTCATGGGAGTGAGTGGGGCTGTGACTGCAGAGCTGCTGAGAGCTCCCTGCCCTGCCGCAGGGGCGGTGATGCCTGTCCGTGCAGGTGCAAGGTGCAGGGAGGGCTGCGGTCCTGGCGGGATGGAGTCCTGGCTGGGGGGTCTCTGCTTTGCACCTTGCACCTGCGGGGATCTGGTGTCACTGGATATGTGGCAGCGCAGAGTCCCCTGCAGCCTTGCTATCACCGGGCAGAGCAGAGACCCCTGGGCAGGACTGCGAGGAGGAGGAAGACGAGCCCCCAGCCATAAGGGAGGCTACCTCACTGCTGAATGGCTCCTTCCCTCTCAATTATCTGAATAAAATCCCTGTCCCCATTGCTATTTGGATAACGGGGACGGCGCTGTATTTCAATGAGGTATATGCCTTTGAAATGCATACCAAAGCTTTGAGAGGGAATGCAGTCTCAATGTGCATTAATGCAGAGTGCTCACAGCACAGGGTGTGGGCGGAGCAGAAGAATATTCCTATAAATAGAACTGGACAGCTGTTCCGTCCGGTGTTCTGACATGTGTCGATCAGCTGGTGGGTTGGGTTGGGTTTGCGTCAGCACATGGGGAGCTGGCTAGGGGAGCTGAGTGAAAACGAGGAATTGTCAACCCACGAGAGGTTCCCAGATTCTGGAATGTTGTTTTGTTCCAAATCAGAAGGAAAAAAATTGAAATTCAGCATTTCCGGCAAAATAGAAGAATGCGAAAAGTTTTGTTTTGAGCTCAGCGAAACGTTTCGCTTCCATCAGGTCGACCAATGGTCATGTTGATGAAATCGAAAATTTTGTTTTGACTTAATTGTGTTAACTCTTATTTTATATTCTCTTATAAAAGAGTCAAAAGCAAAATGGAAAAGTTGAAAAGAATAGTGTTGGGTTTTTTTTATCCTAAGTGCCAATTTCATTGAAATTTTGTGTTTCCACAGAGTGTTTTCATTTAGTCAAATCAACATTTTCTGGTGGAAAACTGTTCCATCAGCTCCACAGTGCCACGTCCACCTTAATTAAATTGGCCTCATTAGCACGGACCCCCCACTTGGCAAGGCAACTCCCATCTTTTCATGTGCATTAATATATATACTGCTTACTGTATTTTTTCACTCCATGCATCTGATGAAGTGAGTTTTAGCCCATGAAAGCTTATGCCCAAATAAATGTGTTAGTCTCTAAGGTGCCACAAGGACTCCTCGTTGTTTTTGTTCCATCAGAAGATCTTGCCTGGCTCTACTTGCTGGCTTGTATTGGTGATAACCAGCTAGTGGGCCAGCTGGCTTATGTAGTTTTCACATTGTGTGTAACCCAGCAATAAATGTTAGTGTTGTAGGGCTCAGTGCTACAAGATGACTGCTCTGGCCTTGATCCAGCAAAGCTCAAGTACATGCTTCACTTTAAGCATGTGAGTAGTCGCATTGAAAGCAGTAGGATCTCTTGCAGGATTGAGTCCATAGTACGTTGGGAATGGCTCCCTTGAATGGGGAACAGCATGTTATCTCATACAGCCGGATATTGCTACCCTTTCTCCGTGCGTAGACCCCTCGGAGCCAATGGCAGTCCTCGAGGAGGAAGGTATGTGCAGTGTGAATAAGGGGAGGAGATGCTGACCTTTTGGCATTTGTTGTTTTGAACTTGGCAAATTTCTGTGTGCGCAAATTTTGAGGGCCAAATTTAAGGTTGGGTGGGTGGTATAGAACTGGGGAAGGAAGGGGGAAGGTAGTGAGGGAGGGAGGGTTATATACCAGAGGAGACACTAGCTGGATCCCTTAGGACTGATCTACACTAAAAAATTAGGTCGACCCAGCTATGTCACTCATGGGCGTGAAAAATCCACACCCCTGAGCGACATAGGTAAGCCAACCTAGCCCCTGGTGTAGACAGAGCTAGATGGATGAAAAAATTCTTCCGTTGACCTAGCTGCCTCTTCTTGTGGGAGGTGGATTACCTACACCAATGGGAGAACCCCTCCCGTCAGCATAGGTAGCGTCTACACAGAGGCGCTGCTGTAGCCTTTCAAGTGTAGGCAGTCCTTAGATAATCATGTCCACCTTTTTTAGCCTTTGGGCTTTATTTATTTCAATTCAGAACAAATAGATACAGGGGAAAGGGCCGCTCCAGGCGCCTTGACTCAAAATTAAATATACAAGGAGGCTGTAGATTTTGTTTTTGTAAAGAAATTATTCCAGTAGTGCCTAAGAGCTCCAATCAAGGATCCATACCCTGATGTGCGAGGTGCTGTCCACAGCCTTGTTAAAAAGAGAGTGCCTACCCCCAACGAATTGACAGTCTAGGTTAGTGGAATACAAAAGGTGGATTAAATAGACTGCTGTTGGAGAGGAAAGGGAGGGGAAAAGGACAAGGAAAAGGACACACATATCTTAGGCATATGATGAGCAATTGCAGCTGTTCTCTGTGCTAACTATTGTCAGCTGGCAATGTAGGCATTGTGTTAGCTAGACTCTAATTAACTGCCCAGGAACGCCTCTTCTCACAGTCCTAACTGCACGTGGCTTGCAGAGTGCACTACAATGCGAAATGTAGCACAGAGCAATGCTGTGTCATTCTGCATAGCACTTTTCCTAAAATCTCTATCCCAGATCATCTCACAGGGGGAGAGTGAAACGAATCCTCCCAGGGGATGCTGGGAATGAAATGATGGAGGGGGGCTGTTCCAAGCAGCAGGAGCTGCAGAGGAGAAGGCTCTCACACCGATACCGGGGAAAGGAAAGAGAGGCCAGTGCTGGGTGAGCAGAGAGACCATGGAGCAAATCCCAGCTGTGCCTTCTTTCCTCACACACATCTCCATCCCTCTTGTCTCTTCTCTTCCCATTCTCTCCCCTTCACCTGTCTTTGCTCTTCCTGTCCTTCATATTCTCCTCTTTTCTACCTTCTTCCCCATCGCTGGTGACTCCTCCATGCAGAACTTCCCCATCTCTGCCTACTGGATCCCTACAATGGCCCTGGACCCCCTCTATGACCAGCTCCCCAGCGCAGTTAGGCAAGCGGGTGGATCAGCGGCTGGCTCAGCGGCTGTGGTGCTACCATGGAAGATACAAGTCTGGTTTCACCTCCCCCCTCCTCCCCGCCAACACAAATAAATGGAGCAAGGGAGATTCTGAGGAGAGCCAGTGAGCCCGGTGTCTGTGGTCTAGGAGACAGGCCCTTGAGATGTGGTTGGGCCTTCCTGTGAGAGAGAGACGAGAACGGACTCCATGTCAAGCAGTGAAAAGCACTGGGAATTGTCGAACCGCAGGGCCTCATGCTGGTTGGAAAACAGCCGCGCTTTGACTGGAAGGGGATTGGCACTGAGCTGTTGAGCTGTTTGGCTCCTGGGTGCTGATTCAGATCAACCCAGCTCATTACAGACCCAAAGTTGTTACCAGCTCTTTGGTGGCTTATGGGAAAAGAAATGGGTCTCTCCCGGATGGAGGGGAACCTGAAAAGGCTTGGAAACCATGAATGTTTCAATCCCCAAGAGGCATTTGAAGGCCCACTGTGACCTTGCCACGGCTCAGTGTGCCAAGGAGGGCTGGGAAGTGTTGCAGGAAGAGAGGGCCATGTCGGTGTGGCTCTGTATGCGGGATGGGGGCTTAGTGGAGGGTTCATTTCCAGAGGGCTGGAGCGGCAAGGGGGCTCGAGTTTCTGAGGCTGGGACACCCAAGGCAGGGGAGCATCCCAGGGCCATAAGTGGGCAAAACCCAGTAGAGGTTGATTCTGTAAGTCAATGTTCACAATAGCATAGCAGATGTGATGTTTGTGGACTCAGCCCCACGGCTGGTTCTCTCCGTAGTCCCATTTCACCCAGCGTCCAAAGCCACTGGAACCCAAAAGATAGCTATTGGGGGCTGGGGGTGTTACCGCTCTGCACTTACAGCCAAGGGATGGGTGCATAAGGGATGGGTGCATGAGGGGGAGTGAAAAGGTGCAGGGGGGCAGTAGGGATCTGGTACTCTGAAGCAAGGAGCTGGAGAAGCTCAGCTCTGAGAGGTCACCTGGTGGTCATTTGCTTCATGTGCGCCATGTGTCTCATGGCAGATACAGAACTGCCATTAGGCAAATAAGCCAGTCTGAGGGAGGCTGATAAGACAGAGGAAGGGCCGCCTGAGCCTTCCCGGAGAGCAGCTCTTTGAAGGAGTTGTGAGGCACTGGAATTGCTGGCAGGAGATATGAAGGACCTTGAAAATTAACCAAGTGAAGGTCTGTTCCCTAATACCCTCGAGCTTAACTTTATCAGGGAGGCTGCTTGTGCCGGCAGAAAGCAATAATCATTCACAGCAAAATGCAAATGCACTGGGAGAAGGCAGCTCGCCAGAGATGGGCTAACTTTCCTGTATCGCCACTGCGGCCAACTTTCTAACTGTATGGTCATCTTTCCCTCTGCCTTGCCTTCCCCAGCAAGGGTCTGTACCAGAGTTCCACACTGCACTTCTGCCATTGTGCCCTTCCTGGGAAAAGTGCCAACGTGAAAAACATTGACGCATCTAAATGTATGATGTGGTAGAATGTATATGTGTAGCAATATGTCTGTGTGGCACATGTATGTATGCATAGATTTGTATGCGTGCCTTTGTATGGGTCACTTTTCTTGGGGGTGTGGGTGTCTGTATGTATTTGTCTGTGTGTCTTTCTCTGTTGAGCAGGAATTCACACATGTTTGTGTGGGGTTGCTCTGTATGTATCTGTGGGTGAGTTGAGTCTGCATGTCTGTGCTCTTGTGTGGCTGCATCTGTGTGCCTGAGTAAGTTCGGCTCCTATGTGTTAGACACAAACTCGCACTCATCACCACCCAAACATATCCTATCTGTGATATCGTTGGGTGTGATCGCGCAGATGTCTGTTTGGGTGTTCCTGCAGGTGTCCATGTGTTGTGGGGGGGAGTTCTTTCTCTTTTGGATAAACATTCTGATTTTTACCTTGTGATGCAATTTATTTATAACGAGGTCACGGCAGTCAGATGATGCCGGATCCCAGCAGGATGCTGAAAGGAACTAGTCATTGCAGTGGCCAAAGTGACAGTCATACCAGCTGCATGGGATTGCAAACTTCTTTGCTCAGGGGGAGGGATAGCTCAGTGGCTTGAGCATTGGCCTGCTAAACCCACGGTTGTGAGTTCAATCCTTGAGGGGAACATTTAGGGATCTGGGGCAAAATCTGTCTGGGATAGTACTTGGTCCTGCTGTGAAGGCAGTAGACTAGACTCAATAACCTTTCAAGGTCCCTTCCAGTTCTATGAGATAGGTATATCTCCATATTCCCTACTTTCCAGGTCTCTCTTATTCATGCTTCTTTCTGTGCCTGGGACTGGCATGACCTGACATGTTCCAGTTAAGAGAAGGCCTGGAATTTGGAACACCATTCCAGACCTGAGTTTTTCTCACAGTGGTGGAAAACGAATCCAGATGTGATAGAAGCACCAAAGCTTCCTCTTGAGGTGGAAGTGGGTGAGAAGAGGGAAGGCAGTAGGTGGAAATCCAGCTCTGGACTCGCACAGAGACCAGGAGAGGGAGGGAAATCTGTAAGATAGAGAAGAGAGAGTTCTCCACTGTAGTGAATACAAAGCTCGTGCTTTATTTAGCTTGTAGGATGTAGAATGATGCCCCAGTGTTTCTCCAAAGCTCTCAAGCAGCCACGATGTCTAATGCATCTTGTGATGCCTGCTGTCTCCGCATGGGGCCTGAACTAGGTATTCATGTGCAGTCACCACCTTGTACTGTGAGCGCCTCAGCTCCTGCAGGGGAAGTGGAACAGGGTGGCTTGCCCCTGATGGGCTGGAGCTAGCCACTCCTGATTACAGAATGGAAAGATTGGGTGTGATTGTGCTATAAAGAGCAGCAGGAGGCTGCTGTGAAGTGGATGAAGCTGAGGAAATAGCTGAGAGGCTACAGAGAGTAGGGAAGGCTCCTGAGACCCAAGGGAGCTGAGACAGAGAGGACTTCCTGTGATCAGGAAGCTCCTGACTCAAAGAAGGGTTTGGGCCTGGAAGCCAGAACCAGAGGGCTGAGAGAGGCTGAGCTTCATTCAGGGAAAGCCTGGGAGTACTGGGCCCAGCTCCTGCTAGAGACCCTGGCTGGAGGAGGCTTTAGGGGCCTGGAAGCCAGATGGCTGAAGAAGGCTGAGCTCCAGCCAGGTAAAACCTGAAAGACTTTGAACTGAAACCGCAGGAGGAGAATGTTTTAATTTACCTGTGGACTGTGAGTTACTAAGGGGCTCTGAAGTGGGAGAAACTGATAGCAGGGCACCACAGAGAGACCTCTAGCCATGAGTGGGTGCTCATTAGGCAGCCATCTTGCTACTAGAAGCACTGCAGGGCCTGGTCAGTAACTGGAAGGCAGGTCTCCAAAGCACTGCAGGTAGTAGTGCTGATTCCACAGACAGATCTTTCTTTGGAGTCTGTGTGGGACCAATGCCCCAAAGTGGGACCAGTAGGTGCTGGACTTTCAAATGTCCAATGAGCCCATAGCCACGTGTGGTCATTAAAGACTCTAGGGTACTTTTTGTAAGAATAAGGGTGTTAACCCCAGGGTCTTGGCCAAATTCCAACTCCACTAGTTACATTTTGCTGGCCCCTGCTGCGCTCTGCAGTTTCCATTTGATGCAGCCTTCTTCCCGTCCTCTCCTGGACTATTGTGCATTGCTGGTGTGTGCTGCTTAAACATTCTCTGCATTTCAGGGTGGGTGGAAAGGGCGCCAGATGTCCTTGACCTACCTCATAGGGGGGGCTTTGTGAAGCTTAATTAACATTTCAAAAGAGCGTTGAGTTTCTGAGGAGAAAAGTGCTAGAGAAGAGCAAAGCCTGATTCATTTATTATTATTTCTATAAATTCCCACTTGAGATTCCCTTGGATACTGGGACTGACTCTCCTCTCAGGCACGCTGGGTTTAAAGCAGCAAAGCTCTGTTGGTTTCAGTGGGGGTGGTTCTTGATTTGCTCTGGTGTAAGTGAGAGGAGAATCAGGCCCCAAATTATTTCCTGACTGCCCAATGGGCATTGCTAAATACCTGCAGTTCTGCACCCCTGAGGGGGCAGTGTTCCAGAGGGGGGCGGGGGAGCCCAGTACTGTATATCCCTTACCAATCTCACTTGCGGGGGGTGGGTTCGGAGGCTGAATTCATTCATATTAAATATGTGAGATGTCAAATGAAAATCACTATAACAGCCTGAGCAAAAGCCCCTTGCAGTCAATGGAAAGAAGCCCACTGAATCCTGTGGGCTGGGGATTGGGTCCTAAAAGAGCAACATATTATGATTATTTGTATTACTCTCGCACCTAGGAGGCCTAGTCCTGGACCAGGACGCTGTAGTGCTGGGTGTATCCCCGGAACAAAAGGACGATCTAACAGAAATCCAGAAAATCTCTCCCTGTCATGCTGCTGTGAGTTCCGATCCAGCCCCCGTCCTGATAATCAGACCCCCCCCCCACCCCTATGATAAAAGGGGCTTTGCTCTTTTATTGTGCTTTCCATTGTACCATCTCAGATCATTTTACAGTCCAACCCTTCCCTTCCCCTCACGTGGTGAGTACTAACCCCGCTTCACAGGTAAGGAAACTTAGGCACAGCGAGGCAAAGTGACTCACCCAAGGTTACACAGTGGGTCAAGTGGCAGAGCTGGGCTAGAGCCTAGGTCTCCTGACTCCCTTTCTGGTGCTTCAAGCATAAGCCTGTGTCTTGGATACTGAAGGATTCCCCCAACCCCCTTCTCTGTGCATGATACGAGTCTGCTTCAAATCACAGCTGCTCTGACGTCTGCTATAAATCACACACTTCTTGCCTCTAGAATGACTTTGCTCCCATCCCTGGGCATGCCAGGCTCCCTAGTTCTTCTAGGCTGGGGTGCTGAGTCAGCATCATTTGCAAACCTCAGGCTGTGTTTTACGCCCCCGCCCAGCTTTGCCTTGCCATTTGTCATTGAGCTTTGCCTGCCTGCGTGATGGGAGCACTGGAAATCCACCCTCCCACCCCAACCCGGTTGTGAGCGTTGGTTTCCAAGGGGGAAGAGGAGGATGCTTTACCGGGAGCTCACCCTGTTCATATATCACTGCCTAAACGCTGCCGACAAACAGCGAGATTCATTTCGGTGCCAGCCGACCATAAATTTATTTGCTTGTTAATGCGGCTTCCCCAGTTCATGTTTTCCCTAACTAGGAGCATCAAAATGTCAATCTGTCCTCAGGGGTGTATCAACCTCCTGAACTGAACTTGATAACAAGATTAGAATCTGTGCCATTCAAAAATGCTGTCTCTCTCTCTCTCTCATTTTTCCCTTCTCTGTTTTCCCCCCCTCTCATATTTTCATTTCTCTTCGTCAGTTCCCAAGGATGAGGAGAGTTGAGGCTCTCAGAAAGTTTCTTTCTTTCTTTCTTTCTTTCTTCTCCTCCCCAGGAAAGAGAGTGAATCCAGAAAGAGTAGCCTACTCTGCTGCAAGAAGCCAGGGCTTGTATCCAATTCACCCCCCCCCCCCCCCCCCCCCCCCNGCTGTCTCTCTCTCTCTCTCATTTTTCCCTTCTCTGTTTTCCCCCCCTCTCATATTTTCATTTCTCTTCGTCAGTTCCCAAGGATGAGGAGAATTGAGGCTCTCAGAAAGTTTTTCTTTCTTTCTTTCTTTCTTTCTTTCTTTCTTTCTTTCTTTCTTTCTTTCTTTCTTTCTTTCTTTCTTCTCCCCAGGAAAGAGAGTGAATCCAGAAAGAGTAGCTATGGGGGTGTTCCTAGACAGCCTACTCTGCTGCAAGAAGCCAGGGCTTGTATCCAATTCACCCCCCCCCCCCCAGCTGGATGCAAAATAACTCACTACGAGTTAGAAGGGGTGAGCACGGAACACACCGCAGTAGAACTGGGGCCGTCGAGAGCGGGCACCTCCCTCAGTGCCGGGTGTTGGTAACCACGGGGTGAGGAGAAATGCCACGTCCACGCTGCTGTAGGTCTGAATGTCTTAGAGCTGGAGGGAGGGGATGAAGAGCAAGACCCCTCCATTTAGTGTGGGAGAAAGGGGACTCTGGGGGAGAGGGTGTTACAACCCTAGAGACAGGCCCTTTCCACTGTGAGGGAGAGGGGGCTACATATGTGGAGGTGGGGTTAGAAGTGAAGGGACCTACATTCCTATGATTCCATGTGGACCTCAGCTCCCCCCCCCCCTTGTCCTGTTGTGAGATGCAGAGAGCTCAGGGGTGGGGTGGAGGGGTTAGTGACTCAGTGGGGCAGAGTGAAGTCCAGTCCTGAGGGTCCTTTCTGACCTTAAAGTCTATGAGTTTATGACTCTACAGAGCCCCTGCTAACGTGGGATGAGGGGGTGTCTCTTATAACCTGGCCCCAGCCCAATAGCCCAGATCTCTCCACGCTGAGCGGAGAGGGAACATTACCTTTCACCACCCTTTATTTTTAAGTTTTATTTCCAGCCCCCTCTTTATTAACTTGTAGTCACCTGCCATGGCAGTGAGCAGCGGGCGTGATTAATGGCCCCTGAAATATTATCGAGTTTGAAAGGCTGCTTGTTTGAAATTTATCCTGAATGTGGTTAGATAGGATTTTTCCAGCCCGGCCTTCATTTCACACCATAATTGCGAGGAGTAGATAATAAGGACTCAAGCAAGAGGTGAGCACAATACGAGCGGTGCTCCTATGCAGCAAGCAATAACTAGGACCAATCAATACCTTCATCAGAGCAATGTCCCCTCCTAAGCAGCTTCCTACACAGCAGCAAATACTGCTTGGAACAATATCTCCTACCCTCCACCCCGTGCCCATTCGCTGCAATGCCCCCTCCCGCCGCCCACTACTTCAAACCCTGCTTGAAATGACTACTCTGTGTTTGCAGACTCTGCTGCTACCAGAAATTCTGTTCAGAGGAATTGCCTCTATAAAGAGATGGCTCTTATGCTAAGGTTAACCCCTTTGGCGGGAAGAGCACCCCTCACTGCTGCAAAAGGGAGAACAGAGACCTGGTGGTTGAAGTGGTCAGTGAGAGATGGCTGACTCACAGGCGAGGGCAGTGAGTCTCAGACCTCCACTATGCCTGTAACCGTGTCCCACTCCCTGCAAGCCAGGGCTCCCAGCTTAGAACAAAGCAAAGTCCAGTAGCGCTAACATCCACCTGTAAAATGCGGTTGCTGAGCTGATGTCACTGCCTGGTCACTTACGCGACACTAAAAAACCCCCCACTACTCCACGGGCTCGTCCGCATTTTGCGCCAATTATGTAACTTCACCCGGTGTGAGTGCACTGAACTGGTTTAAAACAGGGCTTCCGGCATCATGGCTTACACAGGTTTGAATAGGCGTAGAGCTGGTTGAAATGTTTTGGCTGAAAGATATTCTGGACACGATATGGGGTTTTGTCAAAATCTAAAGCTTCCTGTGGATTTTTTGTGTGTGTGTGGAGGAAATAAGACAAAACATTTTGTTTTGACTGAAAACGTGGCACATGTGCATTTTGACATTTCTCAAGCTGCATTTTATGGGCACGGCTCAGTCTGTGAAAATGTTGATATTTTGACTTCCCCTCCTGTTTCAGGACAAACACCAATGTCGAATTCAGGTTTTTTTGCTATTCATAGTGTGATAGAACCCAAGAGTGGGGACTCATGGACTGGGGTCCAGCGTGCTAGGCACAGTACAAACAGAAAAACGGTCCCTGCCCCAAAGAAATTACATTCAATGTAGGATGGAAATTCAATTTTCTGAACAGCTCCCATTTTACACTGGCACAGACTGTCCAGCCAGGGGCTTGCACTGGGGTAGCTATGGCATTGCAAAAATCCCCTGGACACAGAGAGTCAACAACATCCTCTGCATCTCCTAGAGCCTCGTGTGCTGTCCACTGTAAGCTCTTTGGGCATCTTCTCCTCCTGTTTCCTGTATGCATTGTTGGGGCTTAACAAAAGGGTAACACAATCATCATTAATAAAAACACCGTCTGGGTGTCCACATCACAGAAACCACTGGCACTAAAGGGCATCTTCATGGTCAGGGAATCCAAGGGCTCTGAATTGGTTCCAGACCCCGACACGGTCCCTTTTAGCAGCAGACACTGGCCGATCAGCCTGGGCAAGCTGCCCCTGCTGTAGATAGATAGGACCACAGCCCCTAGGTCTGCAAAGCCAGCACTAGGTTTATTCAAGCTATGAGTAGAGACCTGGACTGAGGCCAGCAGGGGAGATATAAGGCGACCTTGGGGACAGATGGTAGGAAGATTGCCTGTTGCCCCTCCCTTATGGGTGATAAGGCATCTTTCTTTTATTCCTCTCACCAGGTTGCCTCATAGGGCTGCAAACCCACAAGCTGGACTTGGAGCTAAAAATCCTGAGACCCTGCGTGGCCTCTGCTGGCTGGAATGTTTGTGAGCGTGAATGTAGCCCTCCCTGGTGGGAATGTGTTTTCCTAGCAGCAGCCCAAGTCTCTGCCTTTTGCAGATTGGCCCATTTTCAAGGCGAAGTGGCGTCTGGAGCCTCATGGAGATGGGCTCTTGGAAATCTCCCTGCTGCTGCAGAGAGCGACTTGCTGTGCATGTAGCAGGGAGCTAGAGCCACGGTGCAAGCCAGCCTAGGTTCAATAGCAGTGAAAGGGGGCCAGTTGCCGGATAGCAGGTACTAACATGGCAGCAGTCTTAGTTTCACGTGATCAGGCTGACACAGTGTGATGGGGTTTGACTCACCACCACGGCACCTCCTGCTGGCTGTCCTGGGCATTAGCTTGGGAGTTGCCAGTATGCCCTTCTCAGGTGGTGTCTCGCCCGTCATCTCGTCTTTCTCCACCTCCAGGACCACATCGCTTCCCGGACCACGTCGTCTTCTTCTGGACACAGCCCTCCGGCGGTGTCCCAGTCTGTCCTTTTGCCCCTTCCGAGGGACCGACAGTCCCTAGTCCAACCACTTGCCTCAGTGGTGAGCTGCAGTCCCGATTCCAGCTGCTTGTCTGTGTCCAACTGCAGTCCATTCACTGGCCACTCCCCTCAGTGGCAAGTGGAGGGAAAGTGGGGAGGACCCAGGCCCGCCCGCTACTCTGGGTCCCAACCTAGGGACCCTATAGGTGGCAGCAACATACTGCCCCTCCTCCAACTCCACCGTCTCCTTCCCTGGGCCACTTCCCCGCAGCCTCAGCACCTCCTCTGTTCTTGTATCAGGGCCTCAGTTTAGTAGCCATCATCCCAGAGCTTTCTCATGCTCTGCTGACCCTGCCCAGGACTGCTCTGTCCATGATGCTCCAGCCCTCTAAGCCACCAGTCAGTCCTCCTCCCTCCAACTCCAGGGAGTAACTGCCCTCTGCTCTGCTTAGCAACCTCTTCTTATATGGGTCAGCCTGGCCCTGATTGGCTCCTCCAATAAACCTTCCCCTAATTGGCTGGCACTACAAACCTTTTCCTTATTGGCTGCTTCCCGTGCAGCCTCCCCAGGGTTGCTTTAACCCTTTATATGCCAGTGTGGGGGCAGCCGCCCCATCATACACAGATACCTATAGAGAGAGTTGTTCTTTGCAGCCTGTGGCCATGGAGAATCCTCCAGATCTACAAGGGGTCTAGGCCGAATGGGGATGGAGTGGAAGGAAGATACCTGCTTTGCCAGAAGGTCTAGAGGCAGTGGTGGATTAGCCACTGGGCCAACAGGGTCTGTGCCCAGAGGCCCAACTAATTGGGGGGGGGGGGGCAGAAAAATGGTCCCCCCCATGCCCTGACTTGCTCCACCAAGCGCTCCTCCTGGGGAGCGGGGTCAGGGTGCGGGGGCTTGCCCTGCTCCACCCAATCGGCCCTCCTGCAGGGGGTCGGGGTCTGGGGGCTTCCCTCGCTCCCTGGCAGGAGTACCAGGCAGGTGGAGTGGGGAAGCCCCTGTGCCCTGACCCCATTTCCCTGGTAGGAGTGTGGGGGTGGGGGGATTGAAAGCAGAAGGGGTTGGGAGGGGCTTCCACTTGCTCTGGCCCAGGGCCCCACAAAACCCTAATCTGCCCCTGTCTAGAGGGCAGTGGGGATTTCTCTGCGCTCCAGTGCATCATCCTACAGACCAAAGAGCGTCCTCTGACAAGGCCAATTAAGAGCACTAGGGATGTAGCCGTGTCCTAGGATGACCTGGGATGTCCCCAGCTGAGTGGGAGCTCTCTTGGGCGTGACAGTGCAGGTGGGTATGCCACCCATGCAGTAAGAACCCTGTGGCCCCCCTCGGCTGGCCAGGGACAATCTGACCGGTGTGTTTTCCTCCGAGTAAGAGCTGGCACCAATGACCCGGCTCCAGCCTTTCATCCCTGGAGCGCTGAGTTCCAATATTGCTGAGGGTCAGAAGTGGAGATAAGTTCGGGGGCCTCCGTTCTTAGCGGACTCTTGTTCACACTTCAGGAGCACGACGGGCAGTCGGGAGCAGGGGCTTTTCACTGCTAGAGCTGTAAGCAGGGGCTCCGGGCTAGACTAGGGGGATGCTCTGGATCATGGGTACGGTGCATTGCCAGGGACGGGGAGGCATGCACAGAGCCTGCCTGCATTCTAGAAGAGTTGGGCCAGAGCCGCAGTCTTTGGACGTGGGACCTGGTTTGGACAAGGTCTGTGTTTAGAGCCAGGATTACAGTTTGGGGACATCCCTGCAGACCTGGTTTGAGCCATTACTCCCTCACTTTGGCAAGCGTGAAATTCACCCATGAAATGAAGGAATTAAGGAATGATCTATCTCCGGGACCGTATGTGATTTGGAGCGGAATAATAAGCTGAAGGCACAGGCTGGGCAGCTGCCTTTCTAACGATCTTTTTGGTACAGATGGGCCTGATCCCAGAATCGTTTATCCAGCACCTCCCTTCCAGAGCCCTTCCACACTTGAACTTCAGCAGTTACGTGAAAGGGGACCCAGATCTCACCCCTGATTTTTTTGCAAAACCAAACCAGGCCAATCGTTTTGAGAGGGCGCATGGTCCAGCGATTAGGGCATGAGACTAGGAGCCAGTGTAACCCTGTGTGTGTTACAGGTCCCTCTTTGGTGCCCTGAGTCTGTTAAGCCCTGCCTAGGGAGCTCTAGTTCCTATTTTTTTCATCTTTGGAGGTCCCTAGTTCAATCCCCGGTGTGTTGGCTGGGTAGGCCACTGTCACGCCAGGACTCCTGGGTTCTGTTTCAGGCTCTGCCTCTGCCCTGCTGGGTGAGTTGGGGCTACTTATTTCTCTGTGCCTCTGTTCCCCTCTCATCTCTTGTCTAGTTAAACTGTGAGCTTTTTGGAGCAGGGACTTGCAGCCCTGGTCTCTATTCTTTGCCCAGCCAATCCCAGGTCTTCCCACATCACCCCCCGCTTCCTAGTCAGAAACAGTCTCCAGTTTCCTTGTCCCACTGGGTCCCAGTCCCAGTCTCCTTGTCTAGCCAGTCCCAGTCTCCCCAGTCCTGGCTTCTCATCTGACCTCCGTTTCCCTCCATGCCAAACGACTCCCAGCCCACCCTTGTCATCTTCCCTCCCTAGCTCTAGGTACTACCATAATATAAATGATAATATTTCTAAAAACAAACTGTTCCTGGTTCTGTCTACTCTGTGGGACCTCTGAGGTGACTGGTTAGACAGGGATAAACGTAGCCAAAAGTTCTTCTATACCTGACTGAGGTTCTGACTTGCTCTATGACCTTAGGTAAGTCACTTGACCTTCTTGCATCTCAAGCTAGCTAGAAAACTAGCTAAGGAAAGTCAGCTCCACTGTGGGAAAAACAGCTGCTGCATCTGAGTTGAGCTTTCCTAGGGTAAATACATTACAAATTTACTTTAAAATATCTTTTTACTTGCATATAAAAACAAGGAAATGAACGTCCCTTGCATAATTGCTGTAAAGGGCCCAAACCAGCCGTTTCCATTTGCAATTTCATATTTCAATAAACTTTTATTTATTTCCATTTACAAGTGAATGTTTCTGCTCATGAAAGGACGGGACTCAGAGGGCTGGTGTGTGAAAGGCAGGCAGTGCACTGAGCTTTCCCAGGGCAGAGCGTTGATGATACACCTCTCTCTAGGCCGAACCTCATTCCCCACTGCTGTGGGGAGGCCACCACTTGCTTTTGGTAGGGATGTTAGGGTACACACTTTGGAAACAATTACTTATGATACCTACCTTTTATGTAGCACTCTTAATCACTAGATCTCAATGCACTTCACAATCCGTATCCTCACCACCGCCCTGGGAGGTAAGGCAGAGCTGTTAACCCCATTGTACAGATGGGGCATTGAGGCACAGAGAGACTGAGGCAGCTCCTCAAAGGTATTTAGGCTCCTAACTCCCATTTGATTTCACTTGGATGTGGATCTACATGACTTACCCAAGGTCATACAGAAAGTCTGTGGTACAGCAGGGAATTGAAACCAGTCTCCTAAATTCTAGGTTAGTGCCCTAACCATTGGATCATCCTTTCTCTCTGCCTTCCAGCTTCCTCTCTTAAACTGAAAGCCATTCAGAACCCTTTTTGAGTGGAGTTAAAAAAATCATAGGTCTTTCCCTCATTATTGTTCTTTTTTCTCCTTTAATGGAGACTCAAGAGATGCAGAGACCCATCTCTACTTTGGGATGCCGAGTTGAACCAAGCCATCCCTACGTCTATGACATAACCAAAATAGGAATGGGAGGAGATTGCTCCTGCTTGTTTTCACTTCTGGTTCATAGATTTTTAAGGCCCTAAGGAATCATTATTATGATCGCTACTCTGACCTCACCAAGTAACTTCTGCATCAAGGCCATAACTTCTGTTTGAGCTAGGCTATGGCCACGCTAGAGAGCTTACGGCAGCTCTCTGATGTAGCTGCTCTAAGCTAATGGGAGAGAACTCGGGAGGTGGCTAATTCACATTCCTGAGTGATATAACTTATGTCAACTAAAACTGTGGTGTAGCCATAACTCTCGAGCATCTCATTGATCCTATGGAGGGATTTGACCTCAGGTCTCTGGGAATGATTGCACACGTGTGTCACTCACATGTCCCAAGCAAGGCCAAATCTAAGGAGCACTTGGTGCTTGCTATCGGGCACGAATCCCCCTGTAGTATAATTAGGCAGGTCAAAAAAAGAATTAGAAGAGCAACTAGCAAAAGACACACAAAATAATAGCAATTAAAAAAAAAAAGTAAATCAGAAGCAGGAAGCCTGCCAAACAATCAGTGAGGCCACTGGACAATCGAGGTGCTAAAGGAGTACTCAGGAAAGACAAAGCCATTGCGGAGAAGCCAAATGAATTCTTTGCATCAGTCTTCACTGCAGAGGATGTGAGGGAGAGACCCACACCTGAGCCATTCTTTTTAGGTGACAACTCTGAGAAGATGTCCCAGATTGAGGGGTCACTAGAGGAGATTTTGGAACAACTGGATACATTAAAGAGTAATAAGTCACCACGACCAGATGGTATTCACCCAAAAGTTCTGAAGGAATTCAAATATCATATTTCAGAACTACTAACTTGGTATGTAACCTATGTACCAGGTGACTGGTGGATAGCTAATGTAATGCTGACTTTTTTAAAAAAGGCACTAGAGGTGAGCCTGACGATTACAGGTTGGTAAGCCTAATTTCAGGACCAGGTAAATTGGTTGAAACTATAGTAAAAAATTATCAGACACATAGATGAACACAATATGTTGGGGAAGAGTCAACATGGCTTTTGTAAAGGGAAATCATGCCTCACTAATCTAGTAGAATTCTTTGAGGGGGTCAACAAGCATGTGGATAAGGGTGATCCAGTGCATATAGTGCACTTGGATTTTCAGAAAGCCTTTGCAAATGTCCCTTACCAAAGGCTCTCAAGCAACTAAGCAGTCATGGAATAAGAGGAAAGGTCCACTCATGGATCAGTAACTGGTTATAAGATAGGAAATAAAGGGTAGGAATAAATGGTCAGTTTTCAGAATGGAGATAGGTAAATAGTGGTGTCTCCCAGGGGTGTGTACTGGGACCAGTCCTGTTCAACATATTCCTAAATGATCTGGAAAAAGGGCTAAACAGTGAGGTCGCCAAATTTATAGGTGATACAAAATTACTCAAGATAGTTAAGTCCAAAGCTGACTATGAAGAGTTACAATGGGATCTCACAAAACCGAGTGACTGGGCAACAAAATGGCAGATGAAATTCAGTGCTGGTTAAGGCAAAGTAATGCACATTGGAAAACATAATCCCAACTATAGATATAAAATGATAAATTAGCTGTTACCACTCAAAAAAAGTCATTGTGGATAGTTCTCTGAAAACATCTTCTCAATGTGTAGGGGCAGTCAAAAAAGCTAACAAAATGTTAGAAACCATTAGGAAAGGGATAGATAATAAGACAGAAAATATCATAATGCCACTATATAAATCCATGATACGCCCACACCTTGAATACTGTGTGCAATTGCAGTCATCCCCTCTTAAAAAAAAGATATATTGGAATTGGAAAAGGGCAACAAAAATGATGAGGGGTATGGAACATTCAAAAACAGGAAAGATTCAAAAGACTGGGATTGTTCAGCTTAGAAAAGAGACAACTAAGGGGGGTATGATAGAAATCTATAAAATCATGAATGGTGTGCAGCAAGTGAATAAGGAAGTGTTATTTACACCCTTCATATAACACAAGTCCCAGGGGTGACCCAATGAAAGTTAAAAATATACAAAGGGAAATACTTCACAGAACGCAGAGTCAACCTATAGAACTGGCTGCCAGGAGATGCTGTGAAGGCCAAAAGTATAAGTGGGCTCAAAAAGAATGAGATAAATTCATGGAGGATAGAGCCATCAATGGCTATTAGGAAAGGTGGTCAGGGACAGACTCTCATGCTCTGGGTGTCCCTAAGCCTTTGACTGCCGGATGCTGGGACTGGATGTCAGGGGATGGATCACTTGATAATTGCCCTCTTTTGTTCATTCCCTCTAAAGCATCAGGCATTGGCCACTGTCGGAGACAGGATACTGGATTAGATGGACCATTGGTCTGACCAATATGGCTGTTCTTATGGTTTTATGTAGGAGTCCCTGTTTTGATTTTCCTATTGAAAGGATTTTTTTTTAGTGCAGTTTGTTATGGGCTGTCCCTCACAGGCACCTGGATTTTTCTAGTATCAGAGGGGGAGCCGTGTTAGTCTGGATCTGTAAAAGCAGCAAAGAATCCTGTGGCACCTTATAGACTAACAGAGGTTTTGCAGCATGAGCTTTCGTGGGTGAATACCCACTTCTTCGGATGCAAGTTTTTTCCAGGCATCCACAGGGCTGGTATAAAGTAGGCATTGGCCATGTGAGCTTCCCATAACCTGCCCCACTCAAGGTGAGAGAGTAACTAGGTCTCTGAGGGCTCTGAGCTGAAGCATCCAGTTGCAGCGAAGGGTTTTCCAATAAGGTGGATACTTGTTCAGTTGGAACCTGGACTGAGGCCAGTCCATATTACATAGGAGACTCAGCGGCCATCAGATGGTAACATCTAGCAGTCATCCCCACCTGGGCTGCATGAAGCTTAGAAGGGAGGGGACCATTCACAGTCCCGTCTGCCATCCATTCTCCTAAGGAGCCGGCATGTTATTGCCTGAGGTCGCTTCACGTGTGAGCTCTAAGATGCTGCTCCACGCTGGTGTGTGAAGGAGAGGCAAAGGCCTGCTGCCTGGCACAGGAGGATGAGGGGGCTGGCAGTTGGGGAGCGAAGGCTGCTGGAGTGAGCTCCGTCCATATGGCCGTGGGCGTCCCTGCGACCGGCGCAATATGGAGCACTTCAGCTTTTGATGAATGTTGTCATTAGTGTTTACGGCACTTACAGGCCTCCATTTATCCCGATCGACAGTGATTTATGTCCGGGGCATGTGTCTGGGAGGGGGGAGAGAAGAAAAGACTACAGAATCTAACTGCAGTGTAAAAGAGCCAGGGGGCTGGTACGACGTGAGGGAGCCATCCCCACCCTGCCTTCCCTCTCCCGCATCACACAGCCCCCAGGACACACTGGCCAGCACTCCCTCCTCACACAGCCCTCCCTGCTCTTCGTGCTTTCCCGTGAAGTTACATGTTGCTTCCAGAGCTTTGTGCCCATTGCCAGGCCAGCCCATCACCGGTACCCGCCCCCCCCCCGCCAGCAGTCCCACCCTCACTGTCACCAAAAGCTGCTCTAGCTTTAGAGCAGGGCAAAGCCAAGAATACTGCTACCACCCTGGAGAAGTGGCTTTTAAAGGCTTTTTCCTTCTCTTCTCTCAACTTGTCCCCCTTCCCTCTTGCCATTTCTCTTTCTTTCCCTCTCTCTCTCTCTTTCTTTCTCACGTCCCTTCTTTTTTAACATAAGAACGGCCGTACTGGGTCAGACCAAAGGTCCATCCAGCCCAGTATCCTGTCTACCGTCAGTGGCCAATGCCAGGTGCCCCAGAGGGAGTGAACCTAACAGGTAATGATCAAGTGATCTCTCTCCTGCCATCCATCTCCACCCTCTGACAAACAGAGGCTAGGGACACCATTCCTTACCCATCCTGGCTAATAGCCATTAACGGACTTAACCTCCATGAATTTATCTAGTTCTCTTTTAAACCTTGTTATAGTCCTAGCCTTCACAACCTCCTCAGGCAAGGAGTTCCACAGGTTCCACAAGTTTTCATCCACCTCTCTCTGTCTCCTCCTCCCTCCCCAGTCCTGTGCTTCTCAAAAGGGACATCACAAATGCATTCATTGACAAGCTGCCTTTTCATGGTACCTAATTGCACCATGGTGCCGGGCATCCCCCAGTGGTGAATGCCTGCTGAGAGAAGCTACTGGTCATCGGTCCCAACCAGTGGTTAATGTCATCGCATTAGTCATTTCAACTTGTGTAAATCAGGAGTGATTGTAGCGCTATCGACGTAGCTACACTGGATCCGATTTTTCCCATTGAGACAGCTAAATAAATGGCCAGATTTTGAAAAGAGCTCAACGAGAAGGGTGCAGGTTGGGTGTGGAGCCCTTTTGAAAATTTGACCCTGATTGTGGGAAGTCAGAAAGTGGGACGTCATTTTTACAAAACATTTTGAAAGAGAGACGAAAACATACTGGAAAAAAGCTGATTTATTTATTTGGTTTTTTTTAATGCAAACGCCCAAACTGATGATTTTTTTTTTTTTTTTTTTTTGGTTACCTTTTTTGCTTTTTGGATGTTGAGAAACTTTTTTGTTGTTGAGTGGAAAAAATAACATTTTGAATGGAGTGAAAATTTGAATTTTGGGAAAAATGTTTAGATGGAGAATGTTTGACCACGTCTAATGCTGTCCCCTTGACAAGCTATCCCTGAGCTCCTGAGGGAACCTAGCCCATTGGTGTAATACCAGTGTAAGTGAGAGGAAAGTCAGGGTCAGAGACTCTAGATGCTTATTTTTTTAATCCTAATATTGGTTGGATTTGATTCTAACCAGGGGTGCAATATTGGCCTTTCCTACAGAAAGCATGATGGCCTGTTTGGTTGCATTTTCAGACTTTTTTTTTGTTCATTTCTATGGCATCTTTCATTCAAGAAGCTCACAGTACTTTACAAACATTAATGAAGCTCCAGAGCACCCTCTTTTGCAGGGGCAGATCTGGATTTCAATGCGACCTGAGCACCTAAATGCCTTTAAAAATCTGGCCCTGTGTGATTTATCCAAGGCCGTGCAGGAAGTCAGCAGCTGAGCCGAGGATAGAACACAAGAGCCCCACGTCTCATATCCTGACACAGGCTAGGGGACCATATTCCATCACGAAATATGGTGCCCACCACAAACTGTATGCTGTGAAAATACAGCTCTTTACCCAAGGGAGAAATGTCGTCCATTTGTCTGCTGTCCCCATGGGCTCATAAACTATGCCCAGGGCCTGGGCTTAGCATAACTCATGCTGGCAGATGTAAGTTTTTCTCCCCTTCTGGTGCCTGGACCACATAGAGAGTCTCCCTTAACGCACAGACTGTAGCAGTTCATTTTAACTCAAGCAGTAGAGGCTCGTGCTTTTAGAGCCAAAGGCCAAGGCTTTGCATCCCACAAACATCCTGACCAAGGGCGTCTAATGACTGCACCGTGCTCCCTTTCTGCAAACACACCATCAGAGTCTCCTGAGCAACTCCCGCTGCCATCGCTAGAGACCCCTTTTTGAAGGTCCTGCCATGTTATTGGGGCAAGATAGCCCAGAGCCGAGAGGTGGCAGCCCCTGAAAAGGAAATACGTGTCCACCAATTGGATGGCAGGGGGAGCGCGCTGCTGTGAAAGGAAAGCAAGGCAGGCTTTTGAAGCTTGAAGACACACCCCTTCAGAGGCTGTAATGAACGGGCTCTTCTGGGCATGCATGGCTGTCCCCTGCTGGGGGATAGCTCAGTGGCTTGAGCATTGGCCTGCTAAACCCAGAGTTGTGAGTTCAATCCTTGAGGGGGCCATTTAGGGCTCTGGGGCAAAAATCTGTCTGGGGATTGGTCCTGCTTTGAGCAGGGGGTGGGACTAGATACCTCCTGAGGTCCCTTCCAACCCTGATATTCTATGCTTCTATTGGCTGGCATGTGTCATACCACTCCCCAGCATGCTCTGCAGTCACTTGGGGAGCTACCTGGGTAGTGAGTTCTATTCCACATGCATCAGTGGATGGCTGAACATTAGCTGTTTGAGGCTGTGGCTTGTTAGTAGGTGGGCTGGCATGGAAGGGTTGAACCCTGGTCTTTGGGGCTGCCTTGAGTGAGCAGGGACTGGCTGGCTTCTCTGCCGGCAGTGCTGCTATTTTACTTCGGCTTGTGAATGAACAGTAACGATCTCATTCATTGGTTCTAGCTTCTTTGGTGCGAGCGTGCGGGGAGGAGGCAGGAGGAGAGGACGAGGTGTGTGTTAAACTGTGCATTCTCATTTTGATTCACATTGAATATGAAAGGCAAGCAGAAACCCAATTAGTAACCTCTGAACTAGCCCAGTGTTATCTCCTGGAACATGTACCATCTGCCAGCTGCTCCCCCCGCCCCTGCCTTCTCTTTCCCGGTGAATGAAACAGGTGATGGAGCCACATCCGGAGCTGGAGATGCCCCAGAGGGGCCATGGTTTCGTGAACTATCTGCATCTTCCTGGGCCCCCAACACCCCACCTCCCACTGTCTCCACACCGCCCTCTCCTCCTGCATTCTGGCTCGGAGTAGGAGAAGGGACCGAAGTGGCTGATCAGCATCTGCAATGAGGTTTGTTGCTGAACACAGACAAGGGGGCTGCCTGGCTTATGCTGAGATGGTGCTACAGACACAGCCAATGCTTTCCTACCTAGTATGACTGGAGCAAAGCTATCCCAGGCAGCACTCTGGATGGCATGGGGAGGGCATTGTTCTGAAGAAGCTTGCGCTGCTAATATGGTCTGGGCATTGCTATGGGGAAATACACTGCTGGCATCCACTCCGGCAAGGCGCAAACGCTGCTGCAAAGAAATACTCTGCTGGCATTGTAGCTGGCATGGATAGGAGGAAGATTTCTCTGGTGCAATCCCGGCCCAGGTGGATATGACACTGCTGTTAGGAAGCTCACACTGGACATAAGATGGCACGGACATCAGAACGCATCCTGTCCGGCACAGCCTGGGGGTGAAGCTCATTCTGCTGGCATTCTGGATGCCATCAGTGTGGCATTGCCGTGAGGAGACTCACGTGGCTGGGAGTTCTAGCTGACTTGGCCCGGCACTGCTGGGAGGAAGTGCACATCCCCGGCTACTTGGGGGAAGGGGTAGGGCTCTCCAGCAAACAAGCCATGAGGGCTGTCAGGGGGGGCTTTGCTTTAAGCTGTGATGCTCAGGGCTCTGCAACTGCCAGTGTGCTGCTCTGTTCCTTTGTGTTTAATTCCAAGTTCACGTCCGTGATCCCTGTGCTCTCCGAGGCCCCCGGTACGTCAGGAGAAGTCAGCGAGGTTAATAGCGCTGATTCCCAGCTGGGAGGAAGGATTCCGAGAGCCCCATTAAAGCAGAGCAGGAAAGGAGGGCACAGACTCATAAGCGCCAGAGCACCTTGCTGGAAAGGAGTGAGATAACGTGTAGCCAGGGTTGACCAGCTCCCCGGCTTGCCCGCTAACCTCCAGGGGTCGGCTGAGCCTTTTCGGCAGCTCGATAATTGTGTGTTTACAGTAAAATTGACAGATGGGAGTTTCAGTGCTTCACAGAGGCAGATGGTCTGAGAGGAGGGTGGGAAAAGTCTGGCAAGCGAATGCCAACCGGATCTCCTTGTGCCAAAGCCGCAGCATATGTCTGCCTTATGCAAAGCACCCATGTTTCCCCCCAGAAAAGTTAGTGCAGCTGAGCTGTGGTTCGACAGTGCTTTTGCCTGGATCTCCTCTGCCTAATGCTGCACGCTGCAAATGATCAGGGAGGGGGTTGTCCCTTTCCCAGCTGGAGATGGGCCCAGCTTTGACACTCTGCCTTCCCCCCCACAAGAGTTGAGATTTGGAGTTAGAGCAGAACTCTGCATCTGGCCCTAATCTGCGTCCAGTCAGATTGAGGCTGTAGGTGCCCACCGGGGGAGAGACCCTGCAGAGGGGGATGGGAAGGAGGTACGCCTCCCATGCAGCTGCACAGAGGAGCATGCTGTCCACAGAAGTGGGCAGCGGTGCGAATATTTCCTCTGCAGTCCTGGAGCAGGGTCCATCTGCAATGATCAATTCTTGTGCCAGTCAGACCCAGCCCCGAAATGGGACGGCCTCCCTGAACTCATTCCCCCAGCCCTACCCTGGCCGTGTTGAAGTCTGCTTCACAGACCCATGTGCCGTGGTGAAGCAGGCTGACACAGATACAAAATGCCTAGTGTCAGTCCCCTAACTTCCATCTGCTTGTCTGAGTGGCAGACTGTGAGCTCCCTGGAGCAGAGACCGACCTTTCTTCAGTGTTTGGAAAGGGCTGGTCCCATCTTGGGTGCCACCATAAAGAATAGTATTAATAGGGGGAAGAGACAGACAGAAAGCTACAAACGCTGCTGAAATGAGCACCAGAGCTGTTGGCATCTTCAGTGAGGTGTCGCTCTCACCCACACAGTGTGTCGCTGTGGCCCTTGTTAACCACATATAGATTTGGTTGAGCTCCTACCGCCTCAGCTAACAGAGCCGGTGTGGGTAACTCACGCTTTTAGAGCCAGACTTTCTAGGTTCAATTTCCACTGCTGGCGGACTGGGTGCCATGCTGAATTCAGCATTACGTAATTGAAGGACCAATAAGAGAAAAACTATACAGGTCTGTCGCATCTTAGGCGCATTTAACATGTGCGATTTCAGCTTTCTGCGGTCGGCAAAAACAAGAAAAAAACAAAACAAAAAAAAAGAGAAAAATAACAATTTAAATACTGTTTCTGTAAGGTGGGCGATTCCGCCTGCCATTACACTCAATGTAATTTTGACTATACGCGGTTTTCGCTTTAGGCGCTGACCGCAGCGCGTAACCCCAGCGTAAGATGAGACAGACCTGTACTGGCATTCCTAGAACTCTTGACCTCCAAGCCATCGATAAACATGGGTCACACTTTGTATTAAGGATCCGTTTGTAGATGGATTATAAAGGGTTAATAGGTGTTAAAAGCATGTTACAGCATGTGTTACAGATGGTTATAAACACATGCGTACAAAGCATTATGAGCGATTAACCATTTATCGTCAGCTTTTAATCCTTTATTAACCTAGTCCTACTACAAAGAGCGATCCAAGCATGCATGATAATGAGTACATCCTCACAGCTTCCCTGTCAGGTAAATACATCAATATTATTCATCCCATTTTACTAATGGGAAAACTGACACACAAATGGCTAAATTAATTGACAACACTAAAGTTACACCACTGGAATGAAGCCACGTCTGGGGTGGAATGGGGCAGCTGTTGAACAGCATGTGGCAACATTACTTACAGAACAGTGTAGGACAGAAAGTGAAGGATGCTGTACCCATTCACAACTGTGTGGAGAATTTAGGTAGCTAGGTAGGGTAGCTGAGTTGAAATTTAGCCAGGACATTGCATTTAATGCCATATCTTTATAAAAAGCAGCATGGGATAGTTAATGACCACAAATGATCGGGGCCTGGGTTTTACGTCTCCTCTGAAAGCTGTTTTTCTCCAGCACAACTGACAGAAGCACAGCTGCTGGAATCCAGTTTTTCAAGATCTTTCCAGGTTTTCAATATCCTCTTCAGAGCCCACGCTATTAAGTTGTCAACCAGAAGCCCGTTAAGCGAGGAGGACTCCACATTTATGAGGAGGAATGGTAGATCTGGGAATTATCAGGCCACTCAAACAATAGATAAATCACAGGAAGCAGTGGCTATTTCACTATTGGGGGGAGACCACACTTGCAAGCAGTAGAGGCTAAATACAAGGGAAATGACAGGTGTAATGCAGTTCAGGGGCTGATTGCTTAGTTCTGCAAGGTGCTGAATGCTCTCAGCTCCCACTAAATCCAGCTGGGAGCGGAAGGCTCTCTGCACCATACTAGATCAGGCCCTTAGTTGTTGCTTGGGCTGAATCCTTTAATAGGAGTCTGAGAAAACTTTCCTGCTGCGGGGCCCTGAGGGACCGTGTGATTGATAGCCGCCAAGCAAGAAGATTGCATCCGTGACAGTTCAGGAGACAGAGAAGTCAAACGCTGGTGTTCTGTATGGAAACACCGTGTGCCCTGTCACTGCGGACGTCTTGCTGTGACAACGTCGTCAGGTTTATTAACCGGACTTTGGGCAGGAAAGCCTGTAACTGAGTCCCGGCGTCCGGCCTTGGTCGCTTGCATCTGAATCGAAGAGAAAACACCAGACCCAAAAAGGGCTATGAACGCCCCTTTGCCTTGCACTGTATAATCAATGGAGGTCAAATGAGCTGCCTATGCTGATGCATCAGCTGCAGGGCAGATGCTGAGTCCATTTGTTATATATCTGGGCCACGGCTAATGAAACGTGAGCAAATGGCCTGATTTACTCCATGGTGCTTGGCAGACTTGTGGTGTCCAGAGAAGGTTTCACAGGGGGTGAGGCCGGTTCCTTCTTTCTTTCTCATTTTTTGTCTGGCGTAATTAACAAAGCAGAGGCACTGGCCCATGAACAGGAGAGTGGTTTGTTAGGGTTACACATGGGAATTGCAGGCAGAAGAGTGAATCCCCTTCTGGAGCATTCATTTCCTTCAGCGGACTGGTTGAACGATGTAGAGAGGATTCCTGGTCCTTGAAAGGCCTAGCCAAGACACAGCATATCTGGGCACTTCTCATCCAAGCTGAGTTATGGAGTGTTAATAAGTCAGATTTAGGGGTACTGCCCTTTTAAGAACCCCTTTGTGATTCTGATGGGGATTTTGGAGCAATTAAAGTTCAGCCAATTCCTGAAGAATCCATCCCATGCTGGGATAGGACTGAGGGAGATTTAGGGCATTCCCCACAGACAGCTATCCTGCTAAGATGCATTGAACAAAGCTGTAACTTCTTTCCATGAACAGAGATTCTTGGCATATGCATTTCAGGCTCTCTGAGACACAGCAATCCACAGGCATTAGCCACTGCCGGATCCCCACAGCCTCAGCAAATACCCACAGGATATTCAGACTCCACTAGTTCTATTCACAGCTTCCCTCTGCTTTACCTTTACCAGGACTCAGTGATATCTAGCCCAGGATGTGGGAAGCTGGGTAGTATCAATGGAGTGGCTTAAATTTGGCACTGGCCAGACCAAGGTGATGCAGTGAACATCATGCTCTGGACTTGTAACACTGAGGAGTGGAGGAAGCATTCAGCGAGGGTCAAGGACCCTTTCGAACACCCTCAACTTACAGGGCTCAATGCATCCTTGATGAAACTCTATTGAGTTACATGGGATGAATCTGCTCCCAGTTGTTTTCCCTTTCTGGGTATCTATCTCAAAGCCAGCCAGCTGCAGCACAAGCCATTCATTCCCCCTCAACCCCATGCCTTTAGGAACCGTTGCTCTTAGCCCAGGGCAAGGTGATATGTGGGCATACCACACTGGTGAATATGGAGACAGAGATATCATTCCACTGGCCGCATGGGGGTAGATGTGATGTTCCCACTGCCATTGGACCAGGGAGCAACTTGGCCAGCTTGGTAGACTGATCTTCTGATAGCCAGAGCTGTTGTCTGTCCTTTCACCTCTTTCTCATCTGCGGGTTTTTCCCTCCCCTGTATTCTCCTCTTCGTGTCCTTATCTGGCAAGGTCCTATTACCTGCTTTTATCTGCGAAAATGTCTAATCTCTGACAGCACCTGGCATTCGGCGAGATATGGACAGAACACGCTAGCTCTCTCTCTCTGTCTCTTTTTTTGTTTTGATGTGAGACTTTAAACCGTCTCCTAGGTCCCAGGATTTATTTTTTTAAATTTTATTTTCCTTCTTTTCCGTAACGTTTTCTCATCTCCTTTGCTCGCAGGGAGAGGGCTCTGCGTGAAGGATGAAGGGCTGGAATGGACTGTGCATTGGTAACACTTTGCTTATTTGTATGGATACGTGTCAGCCTTCTGAACCCGCCTTAGCTAATTAAGGGGCCCCAGGGCTGCTTGCTAAGCAGGTGAGGCCTAAATTGAGGTGGCAGCATGGTCCAGTGGGTAGGGTGCTGACTAAGACTCAGGTGCCTAACTCCCATTGAGTTTAATGAGAGTTAGGCACCTAAGTAACTTTGTAAATCA
This sequence comes from Platysternon megacephalum, assembly GCA_003942145.1. Lineage (NCBI taxonomy): Eukaryota > Metazoa > Chordata > Testudines > Platysternidae > Platysternon > Platysternon megacephalum. Next base: position 3,803,062 of record QXTE01000070.1, on the reverse strand, counting down.
CGCCCTTGGGTTCTATTCCCAGCTCTGCCACTGTTTTGCTAGGTGACCTTGGGCAAGTCACTTTACCTCTGTGCCTCTGGGTACGTCTACACTGCAATCAGGAGGTGAGATTGCAGCATGTGTAGACATACCCATGCTTGCCTCGATCTAGCTAGATCAAAGCTAGCTCAGGTGTGCCTACATGTGCTACAATCACACTTCCCAATTGCAGTGTAGACGTACCCTCAGTTTCTCCTCCCATCCTTTGTCTTCTCAGATGGACGGAGCAACGACTCTCTTATTTCGTGTATGTTCAGCATCTGCCACAGCTGGGCTCTGGTCTTGGTTAGGGACTTGCGGCGCTACCATAATAATCGTAAAAATAGCACCTTCCTTACAGCTGTTCTGACAAGGAGCAAGAGTTGATGTTTCTCTGGGTTCCCGCTATCAAGGTGGTTTTTGTACTGAAAGTTTAATTCTTTAATTTTTTTTAGCGGGTGTGGCACTGGGGGACGGTGCCAGACTGAAACCTGGAAAATGACCCCCACTAATTATTCACACAGCAGATACATCTCAAATCCCAGCAGTGTAACCATCCCCCCAAACTGTCCTGCACATGTCTGAGCTTTCCTCACCGGTTAGGAGTAGGGGACACTTCTGTCTAGCTGCACTGTCTATCTGCGTGATCCAGTGGACAGGAAACTGGATTGGGAGTCAAGGGAGCTGGTTGCTAATTCCAGATCTGCCACTGACCTTGGGCAAATCACTTCAACGTGTGTGCCTCAGTTTCTTCACCTTTTAAATGGGAGAACAATACCCTCCCTTCAAATCTATGTAATAAGTATCATCGACTGTGCTCCAATCCCCAAGTTATCCAGGTGCTGTCACAATCCCATTCAGTCTTTGACATTGCTTTAACCAACAAGGAGGCAGACCGGATCTGTACTTTATGGCCCTTTGAGTCACCAACGAGTCTGATCTGAACCTTATATTAATGCATTACAGGTCTGTCGCATCTTAAGCACATTTAACATGTGCGATTTCAGCTTTATGCGGTCGGCAAAAACAAGAAAAAAAAAAAAGAGAGAAAAATAACAATTTAAGTACTGTTTCTGTAGGGCGGGCGATTCCGCCCGCCATTACACGCAATGTAATTTTGACTATACGCGATTTTCGCTTTAGGCGCTGACCGCGGAACGGAACCCCAGCGTAAGATGAGACAGACCTGTATTAATGTCTCCGTTACTAAAGTAAAACCGCAGGAAGCGGGGTAAGTTTTGACTCTGTCCGGTGCATGGACTTTGGTTCAGAGCAGGTGGGGGAAGTCTTTACTCATGGGCAAAACCTTTCACCGCTCCGTGCCTCAGTTTCCTCAGGTATGGCATCATTATTATTATTTATTATTAAAGTTCCTTTTCAGCTTCTTTCCTCTTAACTCTGCAAAAATAATACTAAATTAATTAATTAATATGTGTTGCCAGAGCACCTACGAGCCCCAGTCCTGGACCACTGTGTTAGGTGCTGCACAAAACCGAAAGACTGTCCTCCCTCCCCCCCCACTTGCTTGATGGGAGTGTTGCAAGGCTACATTCATTGTTGTTTGTGAGGTGCTCAGGTGTTACAGTGATGAGCCCCGCAGAGGAGCCAATAAAGAAACAATGCAGTTTTTGGACGTTCACCAGGTGCATCCACCGCTTTAAATTTGACCCGGCGTCTTCAGAGATGCAACAAAAGCCCTGAACGGCTGCTGTCTCTGTAGCTGGTCCCCCTGGAAAGGAATGTGGTGAAAGCTGAAATGAACGTGGAGGTTCTTGTTCAACCTGGCAGCTGCAGCAGCTGTAAGGGAGGAGTACATCTGCCACTCTGGGAAGGAAGGGTGTTTTAGAGAAGAACTCTACTGTTTGTGACTCGACGAGGAGAAGAAGAGAAAGACAGGAAAAAATTTACACTACCTCAGTGGTGCTAGAAATTCATCTTTCTTTGGTGGGTTCCTGGGCAAATACAGAGCTTCATTCAGTGACTCAAAACATCTGAATTCAATATAATATAATACTGGGGATGGCAAAGAGATTTAAGGGGGGACAAGCTGAAAAGGAGCTTTGATCCACTGGATGATGGAGTCAGCAAATTGATTGACATGGGGGCGCACAGATGGACACACACACTGGATCTGATTGGTTCCCTCCTCCCCCAAGGCAAAAGTCTGCTCCCATCTGACTTGATGGGAACAATCTAAGTGGTGAGAGCATTAAAGCAAACTGAACAGTAGGAGGGAGCAGAGGGGTGAAGGAAAACAAGCGAGAGGGAGGGAAGGAGGCGTACACAAGCCAGCAAGGTGGGCAGAGAGGCCTTGCCATGGTAGACGAAGAGGAAGGTTAAAGTCATATTGATCCATGCAAAGAAAACATATTCTCATGACTTTTCATCCTCCTTTCAGATGATCCTGTATCAAATAAAAACGGGTCCATTTCTAAGGCAGGCTTTAGAGATCTCTCCAATGATACAGCCGATAAACGGCCGTTTGCTGATAAAGTGCCAAAGGGATTTTGGATGATACAAGCTGAGCGGAGGGAAAAGAGGATGCTGAACATGATCAAATGCAGAGAAAGGTGATGCGCAAAGCAGGAGCCAAGGACACCAGCCCGATAGGAAGCAAGGCAGCTGAGCTCAAAGTGAGAGGGGGCAAGGACGCAGGTGAGAATCAGAGCAGTAAATTCAATGAATTTCCACTTTGCTATTACTTCTAAGACTGTGTATACTTGGGAGTGTCATGAGGACTGCTGGATGTTGGAGTTTCAGTATAAATTGCACCTGTATTCCCCCTCCATGATCCACCCACTTAGGGATTTCCAGCTCCCAGTAGTCACCTCTCTTGGGCAGAGACCCTTGTCTCTCTCCCCCCCCAAACCGGGCTTTTGAAGGCTGCGTAGTTCCCTGTGTTACACTGTGATATTCTCAGCAAGCCAGACTGCCTAAACAGGCTAGCATCTGCACATCACTGTCTCTCTGAGAGCTCTGAATAGTGTGTTGCCAGCAGTTACAAGTTACGGCTCTTACTAAGCAAGCACATTTATTCTTAAGGTGAAAGCATTACAAAGCAAACATATACAAACAATAAAAGTTCCTATACAGATGCTAGAAAGCTTACCAAAGATCAGTCTTAAGGGGTACTAGTAGGTCAAGCCCTTTCAACTCTTCCGCAAGTATTGCCCCCCCCCCTTGAGGATCCTGTGTGATTGCTGGATCAGAAAGCAGGCCCTGAGTCCATTTAAACTCAGGCAGTTCATCCAAAAGACATTTATCTACCTGTTGGTCTCTGGAGAATCCAGTTTGAACTAGTGCGTCTCCAGGGGGTGATTCCTCTTGGAATGGGAGGGGGTGTTAGGACCTGGCTGATTGGGTGTAATCACTCCCCACTGTTTTTAGTTCCTGGAGGAAGTGGGGTAGCCCTCTCCAATGGACTAGAACACAATCACACACAAACTATTCATTTAAACCGAATGACCACAAAGGTATTGCAGGAAGTTGCCCTGCCTGTCCCACTGGGTATCCAGGAAAATGTACAGCACCTAGCACTGCACAGCAATGACCTTGGTCTCTAGAGTTGGTTGAATAACTGATCTTTTGGTTTGGTGGCAATTCAGAAAAAATAAAAAATAAAACCACAGGTCAAACCTAATCTGACAATTTTTTTTTAATTTTTGGTGAATTGAAATAGTCTGTTTTGGATCTCTTTCAGAGTGGGGAGTTGAACCTGGGAGATCTCCCAGAACCCATGTGAATGCTTTAGCTGCTGGGTGAAAGGTTATAGGATCAGGGGTGGTGTGGGGGTTTTCAAGCAGCAGCAGCTGCCACCTCCTAATGCTGTTTTATGAATGGGCAAATCTATTCATGTCAAATTAGTAAACAGTTTCGGGTAGACCAAAACTCTACTTTTTGGCAAATGAACTATTTGTCCAATTTTTTTTTTTTTGCCCAGCTCTCTTGCTCACTCATTTTAGCACCAGTGATTATTTGGCTGCAAATTCACCCCAGACAGGGCAACGCTCATTCGTTTTTGTTAGTCTCCTTTATAAAGAATTTTCAGTCATCCAATCAGGGAGCAGAATCAATACCATGTGATAAAGGTGGCCAACCATACAACACAATTAGTGAACCGTAGAAGCAAATGGTTTGTGAGAGGCCGCTGTAGCCCCATGCTGACAGCAGCAGCTGCATGTGCCTCTCCAAGGAGAAGGAACATCTGGGAAGTCAGTCTCTAGCAGGAACTGGAAATGAAAGATACCACCAGCTAAAGCCAACAAGGCCAGCCCATAGGCCAAAGCATACAATCAGGTAGATGAAGCCAGTCCCGCTAGTGATACCTTCCATTGCCCTGTTTCTGATGCTTCTGCTGGAGGGTAACAGCCTCAAGCTCTTGCTGCTGAAAACAAGATCGATCACCAGTAAAGCCACCACTATGTGACTTTGGGCAAGACCCCCTCCCCCCTCCACTTTACATCACTGAGGCCTGGTTGACTGTCACCTCTAGCCCAACTGGTCCTCGGAGGCTACTCAGTCCAACACAAACGAAAGATGACCCCAGGACAAGACAAAAAGCAGAAAAGAGGAGACAGAGTAACAGAGCCATTCCAATCTCAGATGTAACTGGCACCCCACCCCAGACACAAATGCCTTTGAATGTCACTGCATAATCTACATAGTGAAGAGCAAAAGGAACCTTTGATTCTTAGTGGGCTAAAGCTACTCAGCAAAGACCCTGTCTGACACTTTTCTAGAGGAATTAAGGTACCTATTGCCCAGCAGGCTGTTGGAATCCCTTAGTTTATCGTCTTTAGTGACCAATTTCCATGTAGACAATACCAAGGGCACCCCAGCCTCCAATCTCCTATCCCATATGGAAACCAGGAGTCTCACTCAGCGCATCTCCAGACTCACACACGTAGCTGCACATGGACACTGCAGCTGATCTTCAGCCAAGAGTGGGTACTGGGGCCATCACAAACTTTCCTCTACTTTCAAGCTGGAGACAGTTGATTCCCTAAATAATCTGCACCTTTGAGAACGCTCTTCATGCCTTCTACATCAGTTGGGAGAAGGACCTTGCTTTTTTCCTTTCAAGCTGAAGGTTAAACCCTGGGTTTCCTTTGAAAGATCATCTGTGCAGTCAGGTAATGGTAAAAAAAAAAGGAATACATTTTAATTTAGATGGAATATATAGGCCCAAAGAGTCAAAGGTGTTAACAGAACCCAGTCACTGTTATACAGCATTAACGTATAAACAGCCAACGTTATACAGCATTAAACAAGGTTCAGGGTTTGGGGTACAGAGCTCTCAGCCTGCTTAGTACCCTGGCAAACACCCCATTAAAAATCCTTTTAACTATGTATTAAAGCTACAGAAAAGAAGGAAAACCAAGTAAAGCATTAGAAAGGTAAAGTATTCAATAAGGCTTTTGTTTTAACAACATCCCTTGTTCTCTTTCCCTTTAGCTGGAGAGAGTTTTTAGAAAGAAGAAAACCCTTGTCTGACAGTCTTTTGGCTGGTATCAAAGGTGCCTTTGAGGAAAAGAGAAGAAGTTAGTTGAGATGGACTGGAGCTGTTGTTATTGCTAAAGTCCAATCTCGTCACCTAGAAGACAAAACAAGACAAAGACACACAAAAGGGGAGTGAAAAAGAGCAGCAAAGGTAGAAAATGCAGCTTCTGTTTCTGGGGTTGACTGACTCTTGCAACTTCACAGAAAAACACAGGTACAGCTCATGGTCTTATCAGGGCCGGCGCTCCCATTAGGCGACCTAGGCGGTTGCCTAGGGCGCTGCTATTTTGGGGGCGCCTGCGCGCCCGCCTCCCGTAAAAATTTGGGGGCGGGACCTTCCGCCGCCGCTGTTGGGGGCGGGATTTCGGGGGCGGGACCTTCCGCTGCCTAGGGCGCCAGCAAAGCTGGCGCCGCTACTGGGTCTTTATTGGACCAACTTCTGTTTGCAAACGTATACCAGCATCGAACTGGTTAGGGCATTGCTTTCAGCTGCCTCTTTCTGGTCACAGGCTCACAGCAGTGCTCCAAATATACAGTCTTGGCCGGCTATGCCAGACTCTTATTAGACAGAAGGGGAAAGAGGAACAATAGGAAAGAGAAGAAATAAGGTAGGAAAGGAAAAGGACACACTGGGAAGATAACGTCTCACATTCCAGATGGTGTTCGGGATTTAGCCGGAGCTGGTGGAGGGGACGATGTTAGCCGGATCTTTCTCTCCCAGTCTAGTCAGGACACAGCTCTCAAGATCAGGATGACGAAGGCCTGGGGTCCCAAGAGAGGGTGGGAGTGGCAGCCATGATGGTGAAGCTCACATCAATTACCAATTTTTCTCCCAAAATCTTTCTTTATGGACCCAAAAGGGAGTGGTGGGCAGAATAGCCCATTCCCTCATTATTGTCGCCACCAATTAAGCCTAATTCAGACACACCAATTTTGGATCTCTGATTTCCGGTTCCACGCTTTTCTTGTTTAACAAGCATGATCTGAAAGCATACCTTGAGGCCTATTTGTTTGGAGTAATTCAGTCTTTCAGTCTCGTTTTTGCCCCTGTTCCTATCTACATTTGTTGTCATAGGTTATTGTGACATTTTATGGACTTTCACTCACTTTTCCCAGTCGAGCTCACAATTAGGGTAAATTTGTAGGCCCAATTATCACAACAGTCCCTGAGCTGTAGACATGCTAGAGAGTATGTAGACTGGAGCCAGTCTGGTGGCTGTCTATTAATGGTCACGAGCCGGGCATTGCAGACGCTATTATGGGGAGACAAATTCTGAGTGACTCCCACTCAAGAGCTGTGGTAGCCGTGTTGGTCCCAGAATATTAGAGAGACAAGGAGGGTGAGGTAATATCTTTTATTGGACCAACTTCTGTTGGTGAGAGAGACCAGCTTTTGTGCTTACACAGAAGTCGGTCCAATAAAAGACATCAGCCACCTTATCTCTCCCACTGAAGAGTGCAGTTTCCTGGCTGCTGTGCTCTGTCATAGGTTCTGCTACAGTACTATGCATTTGGGCAATTCATTTATGTCTTCTCTTGTGCCTCAGTCTCCCCCTTTGTAAAGCAGGGATGATAGTGCCCGTCTTTATAAAGCACTCTGAGGTACTCACGTAAAAGGCGGTGTTGTTATTGCACACCTTTTGGAAAGTGCCTTGAGATGTCTTAGAACGATAAGCTGCTGTAAACTGGAGAAGTTGTGCAATAAATTCCCTGTGAAATGTGTTTTGCTAGAGACATTGATGTAGCATATAATCTTATCAAGGAACTTTGCCCAAGAAACAGACTGAAGCCCCTTTATACAGGTGACAGAATTGAACTGTTGGCTCACAGTTTTGGGAACAGAAATCCTGGGGAGTTGTTAAGGTTCTCCTGCCAGGAGCTGAGGTGGAATATAATCAGCAACGACACAACTGTCAGCCTAAAAATATAGACTTAAAAAAAAAAATCAATCCACCTGAGCCAATGCTGGAATAACGGGGCGGAGGTTGATTTGCAAAGCAGATGGCTGAGAATTTGTAGGTCAGAAACTGTCAGATTGGCTGGACCAAGAAGGGGTCTGGTCACCATATGGATGAAGGGTAAGGAAGTGTGTGGGATGCAATCCCAGAGTGTGGGATGCAATCCATTAGCCCAGAGAAGTACCTGATACTCAGAAATAATAATTGTTCTCAGGTATAGTTTACATTATCCGGAACCAGAACAATTTACTGCGACCCAGAATAAAACTGGCGCTAATTCAAGGTTAGATTGTGACTTGGATTACAACACTCATCTGAGAGAGGAACCCCCTCTTACGCCACTGCCCAGGCTCCCACGCCCCATCCTGTCCCTAGCACACCCCCTCCCATGCTTGACCTGCCCCCCCGACGTGCCCCTGTGTCAGAGCTTGTGAGGAGGGGACCACACACCCGACTTCACTGTGTCTAGGGAGTTCTCCCCACAGGCACTTGCAGGCTCTTTATGGTCCCTTTACACAACCCAATAGCAGAGATCTACCGCCCATCCCCCAAAGCAGAGATGTGAATCACCCCGCCCCAGGGTAGACTAGTTTCAAGTAGCGTGTTAGGTGCCTGATGGCAAATTTCAGTGTAGGGGTTTGCACTGGGAGAGCACTATCAGCTACCGCTGGCTGAAATTCCCCAGCCCAGCCAAGGCCTCAGTTCCCAGAGGCCGGGAGCCAGCTGAGTGACTGTAAAACAAGACAATTGCTGAGCAGGAACCAGTCACCAGCTCAAAGGTTGAGCCCACGCTCCCGAGTTGCTGGAGCTGATCTTTATTTTCCTTAAACTCTACAGACAGCATCTTCAGAACTTAATTTGATTTTGATTGATTTTTGAAACTTGAAACACTTCTAAACTAATTTTCAGTATATTACTCTTGTCAACGCTTAAAGATTTTGTCAGTAAGAATTTGCTGAACAGACACAGTAATTTTGTTTCTCATTTTGGCAGCTCACCCCTAAAGAGGAAAGTGGGGTGGGAGGGGTGTTATTATAGCAGCAGTTATTAGAATATACATTGCAATTATTCTGCTGCTATTTATGGGACGTTTAGAGCAATTTCTCACGGCAACCACTAGGAGATGGATCTGAGCTGACACACAGAGAGAGGGGAAATGAAAGGAAAGGAAGCAAGTTCCCTTAATGTCTCAGGCCGTGCATCCCCTAGCCCAGGGGTAGGCAACCCATGGCACGAGTGCCAAAGGCAGCACGTGAGCTGATTTTCAGTGGCACTCACACTGCCCGGGTCCTGGCCACCGGTCCGGGGGGCTCTGCATTTTACTGTAATTTTAAATGAAGCTTCTTAAATATTTTAAAAACCTTATTTACTTTACATACAGCAATAGTTTAGTTATATATTATAGACTTATAGAAAGAGACCTTCTAAAAATATTAAAATGTATGACTGGCACGCGAAACCTTAAATTAGAGTGAATGAATGAAGACTTGGCACACCACTTCTGAAAGGTTGCCGACCCCTGCCCTAGACAAAGCAGAGGTTTACCTCTGGGATGGGCCCACGTCAGACCCCTGGGATCTGAGCTCCTCCAAACTTCAGATCCAGGTTTGAATGGCATAGTTCTAGCCTACCTTGATAATGGTCTGAATCAGAAGACCCAGGGGTTCTCAATCCAGGGGTTGCAGCCTCCAGTAGGGTCATGAAAAGCTGCCGGGGAGTCACCACCACCCTGCTTTCCCTAGATCACTAAATGGGACAGGAATCCCGGCTTGATCCAGGTTCATGTGTAGGGGCGATCTTGGGGAATGTGTTCCTAGTCCACGCAGTATTTATGTTGTGCCTGGAGTGCTAACGATAGGTGAACTGGGCCAAACAGATAGCAGGTTCCTGCCTCGGGCAGCTTACATTCTGTACAGTCCAGCACAATCCAAAACAAATGCAGGATGGCCTGTATGCGTCATGGAACATGGGTATTTAGAAGACAGAAGCAATGGAGCTTATACTTTCTTTTATGCAGCCCTGTCTTGCTGACACAGTTTGCCAGTTAATATAGGGTAAGCCTTGAGTCACCTGTCACCCCCTTTGAGAAGTGGGGGCAGATTTCAGGGCCTTGCAGGTCAGTTTCCCATTGGAGAAATCAGTGGGGTAGAAGCTAGGTATTTTCTTAGTGTATATTGTTCCATTTACACTATATACACCAGTCCTGGAACAGAGATGGTCAGGCAGCATACAGCCCAACCCTTCTTTCAGGAATCTCAGCAAAAACACCAATACCCAAGTCCCAGGGAGCAACTTTGCTCCAAGAATTGACTCTAGTTAGAGAGATTAAGGCAGAGAATAAACCCCCCAGCCGTTTGCAACAGCTCCCCAAGCATTCTTCAACAAAACTAACAACAATGCAGCATTTCTTCTAAGAGTGAACAGTGCTCACAGGCTAAGGAAAATCACTTGGAAAACTACATGCAATAGTGCCATCTGGTGACTCCCACCATACACAACAATGCCCTTGACCTTAGGGAGTCATTTAACCAGCGTAAAATTAGCATACAATGCTACCGAATCACTCATGTTACATAGGTGTAAATGACTACACAAAGTTGCAAGACAACTGCAACCAGGGCCCACAAAATCTAGTGAGGGCAAAAGCCACAAAAAGAGTGGTTACAAGAGAAGTATGGCCAAACTGAGAGAGGTATATGTGGAGGGAAAGGAAGAAATGTGTGTGTTACTTTGTGGCAATGCAGCCATCTCTGAGGAGGGACTTGACAGCTATTGAACAGCCCAGTGTGCATTAGGCCAGGAAATAAAGAGCAGCCCAGTTGCTTTGTCTGATGAGATGAATGGGTTGTATTTTATTTTTCCCTTTGATTTGTGGATGTTCTTCCTCGTTTGTGTGTTTAATTGCATGGCACTGCTAACATATGAAACCCTATAGATACAATGACCTCCCTGACCTGGCCTGCATTTGTATTCATGCGCTCCGTTTCGTCGCAGCTACCGGCAGCTCTCAATTCAGCGCTGTGCCTGGCGTTCCGTGGGAGCCGTATCTCTTGGGCTCCTCGGGGATGGCGATATTAAAAGTCCATCATTGAGCAGCAAGAGAGGAATAACATTAGGGTTATAAAACGCGTCTCCCTTGCTGGCTCAGGGATAAAGATGAGCAATGGCGAGAAAAGGAGCACGGGGCGAGAACTCCGTGCTGGCACCACAGAGACGGCTGCAGTCCCAGACAGCAGAAGGCCTGTTTGATGAAGAGCTTAATGAAGGCGACCTTTCCGTGATGCTTCTTAGCCTTGGACAGCTCAGTACATCCATTGCTTCTACTCCTGCCATCTCCTCAGGCCATTTATCTCTGTCCCCTGGTTTCTCCTGTTGCATTCCTACCTGGGGGAGTTTGCTTTAAACCTTTGCCTCTTGGGCTGCACTTTTCTTGCTATGTTTTGACTAATGCCTGATTTAATACCGGGTCGTCTGGGAGAGAGATTTTTTTTTAAATCCTACAATCGTTAGATTTGCCTGCTTAGAAGATTTTTATATCTCACCAGCACGCACCGTCCCCTCATTCGCCCCCCTTCTTTTTCTCTTTCAACTTGCTGCACAGGGAAAGACTTTTAGACTCAAAGAGAAACATTAAATGCCCTGATTTGCTTGGACTGTTTGCTGTTTAGAGGGGGGGAAAATGAGCCAACTTATTTTCTGCATGTTATGGTTTAAAAGTGCCAGTTTGAGCAAACAAACCAACCGGCAGGGCCTGTGTTCTACACAGCTAGGGACTTCCCGCTAACGGGGCAGAGGATCTGCTTGATATTCACCTCCTGCCTCTTGCATCTATCATGAATGACCATCATCTGGGGGATCGATATTGAAATGAAATGGCCGAGGGATCGATAGGAAGTAGAATAATGGAGGAGCGTTCTGTATGAACAATATTTGTGTCATTTCGGCTGGAGGGGGCCAGGGTGTGTGTGGGGAGGACTGAAGGAGGGAGGGCCTTAGAAACTGCATGTTAACAGCAGCACTCATGAAACTATTTTCAGTGTAGAACCACAGCTTTATTTAACCTCCTAACTTTCAGGCAATGCGTTGCATTCATATGTGCCTGCAGATGGTGCCCTTCCTATTAACCAATGTAATGGATAGGAATAGAGTGGGTATCTCTAGCTGGGAGCTCTCTGGTGGGGCTCAGGTTGGTCTGTGTCTTTAGGCATTGACAGAGACCAGTGGGAGCACCAGGATTTATGCTATTAGGCCTGGTGTGTTTGCAAACAGTTAGTAAGGCACATTTGGGTCCCAAATAACCATGCTATGTAGTTTCTTCATATTATTTTTGTAGCAAAAAGAACAAAAAACACAACAGCTAAGTACACATATCCAGGGATAGCTCTTTTAGAGAGCACGCTTGTAACAGAGTGTGTGAGGGGGAGGGATGGGAAGTTTAGGATCTTGAGCACAAATGTGAACCAGCAAAATGTAATGTCCTAAAACATTGGGGGGAGGGATAGCTTAGTGGTTTGAGCATTGGCCTGCTAAACCGAGGGTTGTGAGTTCAATCCTTGAGGGGGCCATTTAGGGATCTGAGGTAAAAATCTGTCTGGGGATTGGTCCTGCTTTGAGCAGGGAGTTGGACTAGATGATCTCCTGAGCTCCCTTCCAACCCTGAGATACCAGGATTCTATGGTTATAAAGTGTGTGTGTGTGCTATGATAGTCTATACAACAGTCCATAGCATTATACTGTAGCTTACCCTAGTGTTCCTGTGGTGAGTTGGGCTGTTACTCTGCAATACTGTTATTTTTTCATGAAAGCAACGTGAGGAAATAACCATAGTATGGGGAAGTTTCCCAGGGGCTGGGTTTTTGTTTGTTTTGGTGAGAGTCAGATGAGGTAGTGGGTGGGGTGGGGTGGGGTGGGGGGGGGTGAGGGGCTCTCTGGGCCATTAAGCTCCTTGCTCTTAAATTAAAAAAAAAAAAAAATCTCCTGCAGTCCTGAAGCAAAACGCTACAGCATTGAGCTTGCCTGTGAGAACCGGGAAGTGAAACTGACTAGAAACGGGGTGTGAAACTGAACAGCAAAGTTTCCCAGGGGGGAGGAAGGCAAATAAATGGCGCATGTTGAATGAATGGAATAATTCATTAATATTTATACTGCGGCAGCACTTAAAGACCAAGCTGAGGGCCCCATTGTGCTAAGCGCTGTACAAACCTACAAGGCCCGATCTGCACCCGAGCTCAGCTCTCAATGAAGCACTTAAAGATTTAAGTCTCTAGATTTTCAAAACTGCTTAGCCTGCAGCAGCTCCCCTTGCTCTCAGTGGAAGCTGGAGGTGAGGCTTTTTATAATTGGAGATATACCAATCTCAGTTGTGCAAATCTGCCTCATGGTGAATGATAATCCCTGCCCCGAAGATCTTACAATAGTACTCTCCTTCCAGCTGCCTATAATGTAAGCCATGGGGGAGGGGGGGGGCACGGGGTGTGTGTGTATTTTAAATACAGGATCATATTCATTCCTGAAACCACTCCCCAGAGTTAAAGCAGGGATGAATTTGGCCCAGAGTGTTTCATTTTTATTCTGACAGTTTCCCTAGGTGTCCTTCATCCTGGCTGTCCCGATGTCCCTCCCTTGCGAGGGACGCTCCAGCATCTGCGTGACACTTACACAGTGTAATTATTTGAAGCTGTTTCCTCTAGTGCTGATTTTCCCTTCTTCTCTGTCTTCATTTTGTTTTCAAGGGCTCTCTCTCTCTCAGGGAGCTGGAGACATGTGGAGATTTGAGCTCACTTGAGCTCTATCCCTCTATTTTTACAATACTTGGCTGCCATTGTGCTCAGGGCTCCACGCTTCTCTGCCCCTTGGAGGGGGGAAGCAAAGCCTCCTCTCCCGTGCCCCCTCCCCACCGGCTCAAGGATGCATTATTGTGAATAACCATTAACCTCCCAACGATGGGGGCCAGATTCTTCTTATAACTCAGTAGGTTTACTGCAATATCTACCTATCTGTCTCGCTTTCCATCTCCTCCCCACGCCCATTTTTTAGTTGACATATATACTCCCTTCCCCGTGAACCTAATATCCCCTCTGCCTTCCATGGCCCACTGGAAGATGATGGCAGTAAAGCAGTTTTTTATTCTACTTGCCAACCCCTATATCAGGAATGTGCATTCAACAGAGCCAGCTGACCCGCCAGTTGCATGGACTCCCATGCACCAGTGCCCTGCCAATACCATCAGTCCCTCTAGGTGTGAACAATGCCTTGCAGCAATGCCCTGCACGTGTGGACTAACGCTCTGAGCAAAGAGAGCGACCGTGCATCAGAGCAGAGTTGCCATGAGATGGGTCGGCCACAGAAATGGAAAGGGTGAGGAACGTTGTCTCTGGGATCCTGAATCTGCTTTGGCAGAACCAAACTTTATGCATCAAAGGCCCTGCTCATTGTGGAAATCACCAGCTCCCATTGCAGGTGGGAAGTTGCTGCGACTCAGCAGCCAACCTCCCAACTTAATCACCCGCGTGTCTGAGATCACACGGCCGCAATGTACATGCAGCAACACCGATGCCAGTTAAGGAGCCATAAATAGTGATAGTGATCACCGGTGATCCGGGCTTTCCCTTTGGACTGGGACATCCTATCTCACTGTGCCAGACACCCCCACCCCAACAATAACCCCATTCAAATACCATCTGCAAACTCCCTTCTTTTGTGAACCCCCCCCGACACCAACACCTCTGTAAAAACACCCTCACGCACCCATTGCCCCAGAAGCTGCGCTCTGAGTTAAAACTTTCCCGGGGGGTCGCTTAGTGCCGTTACGGTGCAATTTGTGCTGTCCATCCAGTGAGATCAAAAGGTTCGTGGGGGAGGGTCCTTCTCCCCCTTTTGTCTAGCGCCAAACATGCTCTCAGCACTCAGGGGTCTGCTGGAAAGTTCACTGAAGTCAGTGGGAGTCTTTCCTTCCACTCCAATAGCCTTTGGATCAATCCCCATAATCAATAGCAATTGAGATTGTCCTGAGGTATATTTGTACCCCAAGATCACTCAGTATGTGCTCTCACGGTGCGCAGTGCCAGCAGACCCTTGGCGTGAATCTGAGCATATTAATCCTGAATTAACTTGCTCCCTGGGTCCGACTGACACGGGCCTTGCGTGCAGCCATCAGGGTGCTGTCAGTGAATCCCATTCCCAGCCCTTGTGTTAATTCTCTCTGAAATCCGGAGAAGTGTGTGACAGCAGCAAACCCTTTGAGTGAATCCTAGCCCTGTATTAATTCGCTCCCAGGTCCAGCTCTCTGATCCTCTGTCAGCTGAAAGCGATGCTAATGCCAGGTTTCCATATGCGGCCTCCTGCTGCTCCTCCCGCTGCAATCTGAGTCATGCTGGGAGGGATCAGCTCAGCCTGAGATGGGTGAACCAAGTGCTTTATTTCAGACTGAACTGAATAACTCAGAGGCGAGGGGGGGGGGGGCGTTGTATTGAGTGGGGCAGTTCTGCACTTGTCTTCGGGTGGAGTGGATGAATAATAAGACCTAATCGGTCATTTCTAGCTCTAGTCTCCCTGAGTCTGTGGTACATTCTTGGGCTGTATTCCTCCTGGTTGTCCTGCCCTCGTGGTACATTCTTGGGCTGTATTCCTCCTGGTTGTCCTGCCCTCGTGGTACATTCTTGGGCTGTATTCCTCCTGGTTGTCCTGCCCTCGTGGTACATTCTTGGGCTGTATTCCTCCTGGTTGTCCTGCCCTCTCCCCTCCTATTTCTTCCTGCAAGTTCCAAGTGTCTTGTCCAGACTGTACCCGGCTCTGGGCTCTTTGCAATACAAGGACAAACGAATGACAGTGCCTGTGACAGTCTAGGTTTTGGGAATAAGGATGACACCGTTTGCTGCAGGGCTCAGTGCTTTGTTAACTACAAGTCTGACTCTGTGCGCTACCCCTCACAACACTGCCTGGCCCAGGAATTACCAGGTATTTGTAAGGCCCAATTGTCATAACAACTGCCTGGCAATACACAGATTGGGCAGGCTGTACAACTCCCCTGTAGGCATCACTGCTGGCCTCTCACCAGGGGACTGGAGAAGGGACTAATCTTGTTCCTAAACATGTAAAAGCATCTAACATCCACCCGAGGAGGTGAAGGGAGAGGCTTTGCTCTCCCAGTCCTCCGGGCTGCTTTAATGTTTTGTGGTGTATTGAGGATTGTTGGAATTGCATGCTATCGCTTTAAGACCAGGTGTGTTTCCTGGTCCTGTTTGCAAGCTAGGGGACTCTGTAGCAAAGTGTGCAGTGTAAGCAGAGAAAGTTACTCTGTAAAAAGCCAGCTTAAACAAGGTGAGGTGAGTTGTGCCTTACTTCGAGAGCAGCCTGTTTTCTCTCTCTCTCTGTTTTGGGGTTCTTGTGTATTATCATTCTAAGACATAAAGTAGTGGTACACTGCAACCTTCTAGCAAAACTATTTTTTTTAAATTTTCTCCTCTCTGTGTATGCTGTAAATATACCATTTTTCACTCGAAGAGAAGAACAAACATAACTTGCGATAGAGAGCACTGCTCATCCAAAAAGATCCCAAAGCCCATTACACCCCCACAGCCCACCAAGGGGCAACCAAGAGGAACCTCTGTGCCACACAGGAAAGATTTTGGCCAAGGACCTGAGGAAATTGTCGGCTTTTGGAAGAGAAGGGCTGAGGTCTTTTAGTGCTAGGCAGGGCAGACAGGGGCTCCGCTTTTAGCAAATCCACATGACATATGCCAAGATTTCCCCCAAGCGATTCATGATTTTGGGTGCTTTGTTCTATTTGTGACACCTTAAAGGACCTAACTTCCAGAGGGGTGCGTGCTCATCAATTTCTAAAAATCAGGTCTCTTTAAAGTGTCCCAAATTGGGCTCCCAAAAACGGAGGCTCGCCCAAAATGCTGGTCACCTTTGACAATCTTGGCCGTAGTGCTCAGTTTACCTACCTGGGAAGGGTGAAGAGCTGAGATAGGATCAGGGCCTGTGGCCAGAGAGCCGTGAGCATTTCGAACTGAACGCTTGAGGCACGGAGAGCCTCAATCTGCCCCCCTTATTCACACTGAATAGTCCCTTACTCCTTGAGTAGTCTTATTGGGTCTACTCAGTGTGAGCAAAGGTGGCAGAAGCTTACAACACTGTGACTGTCCCTCCAGGGCTGAGAAAACATCTGCCACACTTTTTCATTCCTCCTGGTGCTCTGCTTTGTAAATGACAGGAAATCAGCCGCTACCAAATGCTGGCCCTGAATTTATTTGGCTTTAATTTCCCTTTATGACCCCTTTCGCTAATCTCTAATCCACAGATAAAGAAAGGTAACCCAGGCAGCAGGCTGCCGTTATCCATGATGTGGAGGATTTTGTGCAGTTCAATTATATATATATATTTTTTTCTTTTGCATCTGGAGCAACAGAATCTCTCTCCCTTTACCTTGTTCTCATGTTCTCTCTTGCTCTCCAGATTGAGTTAGGTGCCTTTGCAATGTGTTCTTGGCCAATGTGTGTGTAGAAGTCAAGGCAATTGTCAGTGGAGCTGAATATTCAATTGTATGCGTGTGTTACTTAATTCATTTCTGGAAGGTGCTACTCCCAAAGGAGTAGTATACACCAGCGTGTAAGACAACTCAGGATGACCACTTTTCTTAACACACAGCACTTAGCTATATATACATAGCAAAAACAAGAATAAGTTTATTATCAAATAACAGAGATTCATGTAACAGAGGGTGAGAATATTGGAAACAAACAGTTACATCTAAAACAAAATCCTAACATGCTTTCTAGAGACTAAAATTAACTAACCAGTTATCCTCTTTGAAGAAATTTATCTCACCCACATTTCTTCCCAGCATTTTCAGCCAAGCCTGGCTGAGATCCCTTTTCCATTAAGCAAACCCACTGTCAGTTTACTGCCTCAGTGAAGGATGCCAAGGTGTCTCTTTGCACCCCCAAATATACCAGAACAGGCCGTTACTGTTCACATGAAAATAAGGTCCCGTCCAGCCCCCGCTGTTTACTCCTTCCTGTTAATTTCTTTCTCAAGTCTTCACCAGCTCTTCATTAGCATTTGATTTAGTATGCTAATAGACACCTATTGTATGACATATTCACCATGGAGATAAGTGTCTCCTACCTTCTGCCTGGAGACCTGCGGTCTCAAGATACACTTCCTTTGAGTAACCTGCTTTTCTCTACAAACCATGATAACATAATTTTTTAGTTTATCTACATAATTCCTCACACAGACACACACAAACATTATGATGACCAGTGTGACACAGGCTTTCAGTAGAGATCTTACGTATCATTCTTTTGGTGAACCCAGGGGATCCCTGTACAGTAGTACCTCAGCGTTACGAACACCTCGGGAATGGAGGTTGTTCGTAACTCTGAAATGTTCATAACTCTGAACAAAACATTATGGCTGGTCTTTCAAAAGTTTACATTGACTTCATACAGCTTTGAAACTTTACTATGCAGAAGAAAAATGCTGCTTTCTCTTTTTTTTAGGAATTTATGTTTAACTTTTTTTTTTTTTTTTTTGGTCTCTGCTGCTGCCTGATTGCTTACTTCTGGTTCCAAATGAGGTGTGTGGTTAACCTGTCAGTTTGTAACTCTGGTGTTTGTAACTCTGAGGTTCTACCGTACCTCTATATACCTCTGTGCCCTCTGTCAGTTGGCACCCACAGCTTCTTGGGTCACATGTGGCTTGATCCATCTCTAGTTGGAAGAGACTCTGGTCCATTTCACCACATTGCGGCAGGGTGGCTTTAGTTATTGCTGAATCACCCCGATAGACAAGCATCAGCTCTACAGCCTAAGTCATAGCCATTTGGTGGGGACCCATTACCACGTAAGGGTGTTATATCTGTAAGAAAACAAAACAGTCTATCAAGAAATAAAACTCTTGCATTCTCTGACCACCTCATTCTAGGAGTCTCCCGTGTGCAGCAGTAACTTTTACTGTAGCCAGCTTTCACAAACCCACATGCCAAACCTCATCCTCAGGTGCTTCATCCAATTTCGTTGCAGGATTAACTTCTTTGCCATGAGATTGGCCTATAACATCTAATTCTTCCATGCTTCTGTGAAAATTTCCCCTTTCCTAGAACCAAAACAAAGAGACTCACTATGCATCCTGTGGGGTTTTTTTAATGATCCTATCTCCATATCTGTTGCAATTGACAACAAAATGGTACTCTGAATGGCATATTTGTCAGCACAGAGAAAAGAGTGTGACTAGGAAGCAGATTAATCTCGACATCATGAAGATACCTCTGGAAAAAAAAATTGGGCCTGATTTTT
This sequence comes from Platysternon megacephalum, assembly GCA_003942145.1. NCBI lineage: Eukaryota > Metazoa > Chordata > Testudines > Platysternidae > Platysternon > Platysternon megacephalum. The sequence goes on along the minus strand of QXTE01000070.1, from coordinate 3,784,284 downwards.
GCAAACCTTTCATGTCGGACTTTTGTTTAAGTCAGTAATAAGCCCATGCATGGAGGCTCTTAGGTACTGTATTCTAGGATCATAAGAGTCTGTGTGTGTGTGTGTGCGCGCGTGTGTGTGTTCTCCTGCAGTAAATACTGTGGGATATTCCTTCCTTTAGTGTCAATGATTCCTTCTATAACCTTACGCTCATGAGTCGTTATTTCTGATGCAAAGTATTTTCAATAGAAAAAGTGAAGGGGACACTAAATATGTGAGGAACATAGATAACAGAGGGACTAAAATGAGAGATGTCCCTTGAATGGAAGGAAACCGGAAAGTGTGTCTATGCCTGAGCCTTATGCTCCCTTTCTTCCATGCAGGGAGCTGCCTTTTTGGGACAGAAAGACATGGGTTCTAGACCTGCAATTACCATGAAGTTCCAAGTTATTATTATTATTCTTTATTGTTACTGCAGTATGGCCTAGAGACCCCAACCAAAAGCAGGGCCTCATTGTGATGGGCACTGTCCAAACACAGGGTGAGAGACAATCCTTGCCTTAAAGAACCTGCAAGCTAAATAGACAATGGGTCAGAGGAACAGCCAGAATACACAAGCAGAATCAGTGCAGCCATGGCTTGCAAATGCTATGTTGGTTCCACACTATTTTAAGCTTTTAAGCTTTTTGTGTTTGTTTAATAATGGTTGGGAGGGATTTCTTGGCCCCAGTTTGCAGCATGGTGACTGTTGTGAGGTCCTAAGTGGTCACATATTCTTGACAATAACCCAGTTATTAGAGCTAGTTGAAAAATTGCAAAATTCAACTTCAACTACATTTTTGGTCCCACTTTTGTATTTTGGTCCAAGAAGTAGATGAAATTTTTGCAAAAAATATTTGCAAAAATTGCAAATTCGATAGTCTAAGGATAACAGTATCCATGAATAAAAATAGCCTGCTTGGGATTCAAGTACCTGCTGAAACTGCTCTCAGCTTTCTGTCCATGGACTCTGCACTCCTCAGTCCATCTCTTGGTAGTGCTGCCTTGTTAAATCTAGAGCCAAGGAGTTATTTGCAATAATGACTCCAGTAACTAAGGGTGGCTAGGCTCCTGCTGGAGGATCTGTTTAGCCATTCCCTGCTGGCCTATGAAAAAGCACTGAAGGCAGCATTGTTTTGTAGGTGCTGTGATGCTGGTGGATTCATCTGGACTGCTGTTTTTTTTGTTTTTTTTTTTAGTTTAACTGATTGCTTAAACCAGGCCTCACTGGCCAGCCACCCAAGGGACCAGCCAGGATCAGTTGCCTTGTCGAGTTGGCTCTTTAATGAGAGGTCAAACAAAATGATAACAAGACCCCTGGAGATATTTAAAAGTGGACTCTTAGCACAGAACACTGCCTATTTGAGAATGCTCCTGAGGCAGGGTTTTGCTGTATATTTTGCTGGGGTTGAGTTTTATCCCACTGCAGGCTGTACAATGCCACAACCACATTGTCGGCACATGGGTGCGTAGCACCCATTAGGCTAGGCGGGGCCCTGGGCTATATACCCAAGGAGCAGAGTAAGGGTGGAAGGTGGAATAGAACCTTCCATAGAGACCTGCTTGGCTGGGGCTGCCTGGACCAAGCTTAAGTGGTCTTGCCCTGGAGCTGGTGGGTGAGGGAAGTGGGAGAGGGATGGAAAAAGGGACAGAACCTCGACTCAACTTATGCCAACCCCCAAGTGCAGGCAGTGCAGTTAGCTCCCTTTCATCAGGCTGGCACATCTTAATGTACTGGGGATAGAGGCCAACAATCATGCATTAACATCCCATCGCTTTGAAGCAAAGGGATAGGAAATTGTGTCTCACAGGGGTGTCTCTTAGGTTACATCTACCTTGCACACCCTTTGAGGCAGAGTGTAGGGCCCGGGTAGCGACACGCCGCAGTGAAAAGCAAGCTGTGTCCACACTGCAGCCACGCATCAGTGAAAAGGTATGGCAGTGGGGTGGCAGCGGGACACTACACCACTAAAAATAGCAGTGTACATGTGAGGCAGGGCTTAGGTGTGTAGAGAGCGGCGTAGGGTACACACCCACAGTGGTCAGTCATGTCTTTATTCACCTAAGCAGTGCCTCACTGTCTACATTGGTATTTATACCCAGGCTGTGGCAGGCAGCATCCATACTCTCTACACCGCCATAAGGAGTGTGCAGTGTAGACACACCCTTAGGCCCAGGGCCTCCCAGAAGCACACTCCAGCCCATAATTAGTATTTATTATTAATTATCATTAGTAATCATGCCTAATGATATATACAGAGCAATGCACAGCACCATTTTTCTCCTTAGGCAGACATTAAAATACTCTAATAGGAAAATAAAAGAATCATCATATTTCACGTACACCAGACGATGCCGGGATGTGTGCCACAAGATCCCAATAGTAATCTTTTAATTAATAAAACTGAAAATGGATTCAGGATTTGTACTTAATAAGTATTCATCAAGGCAGTCCCTTAATGGGCTATTCAGTGACTTAAGGTGGAATGCGCAGCAGCTGACATGTAAATATGTAACACCAAAAACAACAACCCAACTCTTTTCCAGATATATACTGGTCTAATAAACATTGGAAGGGACAGTTCTGCTTTCTCTGTTGCGTGTGTCTTTCAGTACAGATAAAGCTTATAAAACAGAACCCTATCCAGCATATACTGACAGCTCCCAGAAACCAATTTTTCAAAAACTGTCATTGAGAGTCATTAATTATCTGCAGGTCCCATTCATCCTGAATCAATGGCAGACGGTGTGGACTCTTTGATGGCTTTAATTAATTCATGAATATGAGTTGTAATATACTTCCTGTTTGAACAGTTATTATGCTGGCAGAACCCTTGAATTAAAGGACTGTGAAAAGCATAAAATACAAGTAAATATGATGCTGCAGATGCTCTGTCTAGAATCCACCCATAGAGGAACATGTGTATCAATATAACTGTTTGAGACTGAGCCCTGATCCCGTAATCAGACTCTTCCATCTATTCAGAGCCCAACTGACTACGCACATCCCATTGTGGGACTGCAGCCAACACTAGCATCACATGAGGGCAATCAAACATTTTCTGCTGGATGATTCGATGCCTAAGGTCTCATGCAGATGTTTTTTAAATTATTGAGACGAGTAGCTTAATTCAATGAAAGCAGCATTTTTATCTAAACATTGCCCCAGCATAACTGAAAGCCTAAATGCAATAGCATTGGGCTAGTGAAACAATGAAGAAGCGAAACTCACCAAGCTGAGGACTAAGTACCAGTTTTACCAAGCTGAGTACAGTGTCTATTTGTTTTACTGGACAGTCCCAGTGTCCCTGTTTTACTGGACAGTCCCAGTTTTTCAGATGATGCCCCACTGTCCTAGGACCTTCCTTCAGGACACTGTAAATGTCCCGATTCTTCGTGGCACCTTTCAAAATGTGTGGGTTTTTTTTATAACCACAAAACAATTATTCATAATGGTCTGCGTTTAACAGTCACGGACAGTCACGGGGAAGGAAAAGCAAATATAGTGCGATGAACAGCATTGGAGAGAAGAGTTGGATGGGGGTAGACTCAGAGCTGCTCTTCTGTTTAAAATTAATTGTAATGACACTTGTTTGGTGATTTACGATAAATGGAAAAATCCTCCACTGAGGCTTGGGCTATGCACTGTCTTTAACCAACATAGTTATGCTGGCACAGAGATGCCATTTTTTTTCTGATCTGGGCACACCCCATCCCCAATTAAATGAATGGGAGCTTCGCCATTGATTTCACTGAGGCCAGAATTTTACCCATCTTGAGAGCACCATTATCCTTCTCCTGGATCCTGTTTAATTTTCAGACCTTATCTTCACCTGCCACATTTTTGTGACTAGACAGGACCCACTGAATGCTCGCGAATAAGGGATAACTTGACTATGACTTGCAGACGAGTCAAAACCTGGCGATTTGTTTGCGATTTTTTTAACATTATTGTTTGATTTTTACATCCCACCAACTGTTGTTCGCAATCATTTGGAACGCATTGACCGCGTGTGCCTTTGTCGCCACCTAGCAGATGAACTTCATAAGAGCTTTATAAATCTGTAGCCGTGACAAGGCTAACGGAGGGGGTTGTTTGGCTCAAACAGTGCCACCCCTGCTTTTAAATGCAGCGATCAGTCACAGGTTCACTCCCCATTAGTGATATTGTTATAAATAAATGAGAATCAAAGAGAGAAAGCGGGTCAAACTCTTTCTCTCCTGCCTTGATGTACTTTCATGCGTTTCCCCCCTGACACATATGAGGAATCCTTAGCTTCCCCCGTGGAGCATGCTACCATTCTGCGCATTACAGCTTTGATCAGAGCATAATGCTTTTTACAAATGCAGCCCTTCCCATCGACAAACTGCCCAGCTCTCTGTGTTCTTCAGAGAGCCTGGGGAGAGCCAGGCATTGCACATGCCTTGACATGTTACACACAACCCATTGCATGTTTCACATTGCCCATACGGATGTAGTTGAATCCTCTCCCCTTTGCGGCAAGAGCCAGGCATCAGGGGATGTCTGAGTACATGCTGAGCGTCGGTTTTTCTGGTAGGCAATGTGCAGTATCACACCAGCCAGCTGTTTCATGCCAGCAGACAACCTAATTCTCATTCAGAGCTCAAACGGAGGTTATTACCAGCCCGATCCAATCACTGAGGCCTGAGCAATACCTGGGTTTTCCTTTGCAGCCCCTTCTTGGCTGGGTTCGCCTTCTGCCTGTGCATCCCCCGCTCTCTCCTCTCTGTCTCTCGCTCCTTCATTTGTTGGCTTTGGGATTTCCAGCAGACCTTTCACCTCCCCGCTCCAAGCACCTCTCGGTTATTAAAATGCAGCTCAGGATGGTTCACTTTGCCTGGTACATTATCATTCCTCGTTAGAGACCCCTCCAGGGCCTGTGATATGCCTGCACCGACTTTATAATTACAAAGTCAATTTCTAAACAGACATTTGCAAATAAGTCAATTTAAATACCGAGATTTGCAAACAATAATTAAGCAGTAGCTTCTTTTTTAATATCTATATATATAATTAATGCCTGCGGGCTTTTCATTTTACCTTGCGACTGTGTAGTTTGCAATTGTTTGTCGAGCTAAAGCGGTCTCGGAAAGCAAATCAAAGCACTGATGGGTTTTAGATGCTGTTTAAGGAAGTGCTCCACCTTCCCCGCCTGCCACTTTCTATGCAATCTTCTGTCCCCCGAACAGCTCCCAGCAGAGCAGCTGACCTGGGGCTTTCCCCCTTCAGTGTATGGAGAGAGGCCCTGGGAATGGGATGGGCAGGGGTGGAGTCAGTAGCAGTGCTGCTGAGGGGCTCCACAAGCAGATAGGAAACCAGGCCTGAGAGGATGAATGGAGTGAGAACAGTCTGGCCAGGTTGCAGCTGCTGGGCAAAAGAGGTGCAGGGTCAGGGCATGGGCGAGGAGGAGGATGTGTTCAGGGACATGTGTGCAAACTGATGCCTCCGGGGTTGGAGAGGGGGGTCTTCCTCTGTCCTTTGAGACAGCCTCAGAATTTCCTTGGGGTGTTCTCTGGTCCTGGTTGTTCTTTGCAGGCAGCTCCTGCCCCATGTGTGGTTTCTCCCAGGCCAGGGTGTTTATCACTCATGACCATTAAGGGTGTGGCCAGATTGCCGGTCAGCACTAGGAAAGGCAGTACAAGTGCCCTCTTGAGGTCCTACATTTTGGGGGTCTCCCGTGGCCCTGTGCTAGCTTGGGAGCTCACAGGAGGCCTGTTCCTTCCCTCCAGCAGGAGGATTGGAAGGGGAGACACCTCACTGCTGATGCTGCTCTACCCTTCTGGCAGCAGGGTAAATCACAGCCCAAATGACACACCCCTTTCTGGCAGTTTGGGGCCTGCAAAGCACAAGCCCCACCCTGGCGGTGGTAGTGGAGATGGGATCTCCAGCCTGCTCCCACTCCCTGCCTCTGAGGCCGAGACGGAGAGGATCTGCTCAGCCATCGGCAGTGACTGCCCCTGAGGGGCCAGCGTGGGAACCGTATGCACTAGCATGCCCACATCACTAAGGCATCAGCTTTAGAGCACCGTAGGAACAAGAGCAAAGGATTGTGGGATGCCTCTTGGGAGGAGTGGGTGTCACTAGCTGACCGTGCCGTTGTGGGAGTGAGGCTGAGAGCGCCACTTCTCGGCACCTCTCTTTCACGGGCTCCTTGGCTCCCAGCTTGCCCACACTATGCTCCTCTCACCACAGCCTGCAGCCCTGTCCTCTTTGCCTCCCTCTGGAGCCCCTGCTGGGCTGCTGTCAACCCTCAGGTCTCTTCCGATGTTTGACTTCCAGACTTGCTCCAGCAAGTTTCCAGAGTCTTGGCCTTCCCTCTAGGGCTCCTCTGGGCCTCAGGCTGCTCGGTGAAGCTGCCCTGTGCTCTCACGAAGCCTTATTCTTCATTTCGCCCAGCAGGGCCCCAATGGCTTTCCAGCTGAACCAGTGACGAGATGCTGCTGGTCCTGGAGCCTCCCTCAGCACTTGCGACCCACTGGCCAGCAGCCCAGCAATGACCATGAACGACCCGTTTCTGTCCCTGCTTAGTAGTTCCCAGCCATTTTATAGGCCTCCTTCCTTTCCACAGCACCTGGCCCAAGCCAGCCTCAGCTGTCTGCTGCCACTCGATTGCCTCTCCTGCCCTAAACCTTCCACCCTGCTGAGCCTTCACAATTCCCTGCTTGGCTTTTTCTCTCCAGCTCATAAGCCCACCAGGCTGGGTCAGAACTCCCCTTCTGGCTCAGCTCTCACATGTCCCATGTGCTTCTCAGAAGACTCAGCAGCATATGGCTTTGTTGCATGGGCCACCCGTAGGCCTGCCTCCCCCTACAGCCTGGCAACCGTGGCTTCCAATGGCGTGAGACAGCACGTGCTCTCCCACACTGCTCGGTGAAGGCGCCTGACCTGCAGCACCCTGCTCAAGGCTGGAAGAAGTGCTCTGTGCCTCTGCCCAGGTATCCAACCGCTTCCCTGCAATACTTGCTTCCAAGACTGCTGATAACAACACGACTGAAGTATAGGTCTATATTTGGTGTGGACAAAAATCCACGGGGGATCAGGCTGAAATAGGAAGTTAGAGTGTGGGCTTGGCAATGAGAAGAGAGCAAAGCTCTAGTGCTGGCTCGCCCAGACGTGTTCCGTCATTTTATTTCATCGTGCCTCAGTTTCCCTATCTATGACATGGGGATGATGACGGAGATCTGACTCGCGGGGATAAATGAATTGATTTTGGGGGAACCAGTCGGAGAGCCATGGATGGAAGTTGCTGCAAGTCGTGCAACCCTTTAGCACTATAAACTCCAGTTCACTTGTGATGTGAGGTAGAGACGCATCTTTGGCCTCATTCTGCCTTCACAGCAAAACCCCAGGGATTTCAATGGGGTGACGCCTGATTGACACTGACCCCAGATCACCGAGCCTTCTTGTGCCTTAATTCTCCTAGCTCCCCATGCTAGCCCATGGGGGGAAATGATCCCTAGTCTTACTCTACAGCAGGGATGCATTTTGCCCACAGCACCTTATCCAAATATTACCACCCCAACAGACACTAGCGGCCAGCATATTTGCAAGCGGCACAGGCCCTGATGTCAGCTCAGGCGAGATTGCTGATAGCAGACCCGCTGGCACCTTGCTACCAATCGCTATAAATACCAGTGACAATTATATAACCCTCCTTCTCCCTTTTTATGGGTCTGTGAGGCCAATAACTTAAACCACTTGCTGCTGTTCAGCACAAAAACAAATAACAGAACAGCTCCGGCTGTGATGCATTCCACCGGCGTAACTTGGGCTTGCCACCGTTCTATTAAATTATAAATATCTATCACTTGACGAAGCCGGGGCTGTTCAGCGTGGAAGGGAGCGTCAAAAATAAATAAATAAAAAGCCCAAACCCTGAACTGCAGTTGCTATAGCAATTAACAATGGGCATCCTTCTTCGGGAGCCAGAGATGCTGATGCAGCTAAAACAAATGTTTGTGTACGGCCGTGGTGGGGATGGAGACGGATTAGGGAGTGCTGGCCTTGAGCCTCGATGTAATCCAATTCTAAATAAATCATAAATCTAAGTGCAGACTGGCAAGCAGGAGAGAATACCAATGCGGGGAGGGTGATGGCAGGGCAGCATCGATTAGGAAGGGAGAGCGGAAGCAGGGAGGGAGCCCAAATGGGCAGGTCAGCGGTTTGGTTCTGCAGGCCCATCCAGCACTCGCTCCTGAGGCTCTGATCCTCTCCTGTAGCAGGATGGAGATAAGTCCCACTGAGAGCTGCCTGTATCTAGCAAGCCCCAGAGCCGAGCACTCCCCTTGTCTTAGGGCCCTTCCATTGAGGTCAATAGCAAAATGTCCATTGACTTCAGCAGAAGCAAGATGCATGGGTTTGCAAGCTGCTTCCCTTGCCTTCCAGCCGGGGACCCTATTGACCAGCTACTCCCACGAGTTGGACTAATGGCCCCCAATGCTGCTAACAGCCAAGCGGAGCCCCTAGAGCGGATGCTGCCTCTGTGCTTGGTCTCAAAGCACCAGCTCTTTCCCACGACCATTTAGTGGCTGAAGCTGCGCAGGGCCCAGTGTTCAAGGCTGGTGCTCATGGGCCACTGGGTTTCCATTTGGAAATGTGGGTCGGTTGGAAGGAGTTTTCCCTCTGCTTCCCCTCCCTACACTGCTTTCCGGAGCGACTGTCCTCACCTTACACCTTTGCTTCTCCTGCTGCATTCTGCCTTCCCTACTGACCCCCTTCCCGGAGTGCTCCTTCCCATCATAATGACGGAGGCAGGGCATGCTCCAGAGAGCCACCCTGAAAGGGATGGTAGCGGGGAGGGAGAGCGATTGTTGGCCTGCAGTGGTAGAGCTTCCTGCCTGCAGAACCCAAGGGGGAGCAGAGCCAGAGGGAGCAGAGGAAAGAAGATGGGGCCCTCATGCCTAACCTGGCTTGCAGGTCACACGAGGAAAAGGCCTAAGAGTCACCTGGGTCCATAAACCAGGATTCATATTAGCGCCTCTTGTCATTCCATACACCAGTGGCTGCTTGGCTTGCCCAGTGCCATGATAAAAGCCTGCCCTCTCTGGGGGAGCTCACCCGATTCACGGGGTTCCAGGCTGGGTTACAGACCAGAGCTGCCGTCTCTCTGGAGAAACCTAGAGCTCTCCGGCATCCTTCTACCCGCACTGACACGTGGATTCAGCCTTGATGTGGGGTGAAAAATTGAAATGAGGACAGTTCAGTCAACAGTATGTCTGTGAAATTAATGAGCCCTTTCGCCTCCAACACCTGATAATTACATCTTTCAATTAAATGAACTCTCTCGCTGTCCAGGATCTTATAAATTAGCTCAAAGTGCTGCATCTTTGTGGGCTGCCAAACCTTTCTTACGGGAGAGAGCCTCCGGATCCTCACAGTGCGGGAAGGCCAGAGCCTTAGGGGCCGAGCCCCATCCTTGCTCCCAACCCCAGAGGAGCAAAGTGGGAGGAAGAGCCACTCTCCTGTTGAATGCAGCATGATAGTGCCAGCAGCACATTCCAGTTGAGTAAAAGGAGTTTCATCCACTAGCCGGCACTGTCTTTCCCCTTGGAGAAGCATGTGGTTCACTGGCTCAGACAGCGGACTACGACTTAAAACACTTGAGTGTTATTCCACTCTGGCTCTGCCGCTGACCTGTTATGTGACCTTGGGCAAGTCATTTCCCCTCTCTGTGGCTCAGTTTCCTCTCCCCAACCTTTCTCTGTCTTGTCTATTGAGACTGTAAGATCTTTGGGGCAGGGACTGCCTCTCACGATGTGCATGTACAGCCCCAGGCACGATAGGGCCCTGATCATAGTTGGGAGTGCTAACGTATTATAAATGATAATTACTGTGGCCACTGCTGCTGGGATCCATGAAACCTGGCCCCTCTTGGCCTTTACTTGGGAACTACAGAAGGGTCATAAAAGGTTTAGAAAACTTGGCCCCTGAGGAAAGATTAAAAGAAACTGGGCATGTTTAGTCATAGAATCATAGAATATCAGGGTTGGAAGGGACCTCAGGAGGTCATCTAGTCCAACCCCCTGCTCAAAGCAGGACCTAATCCCAACTAAATCATCCCAGCCAGGGCTTTGTCAAGCCTGACCTTAAAAACCTCTAAGGAACGAGATTCCACCACCTCCCTAGGTAACCCATTCCAGTGCTTCACCACCCTCCTAGTGAAAAAGTTTTTCCTAATATCCAATCTAAACCTCCCCCACTGCAACTTGAGACCATTACTCCTTGTTCTGTCATCTGGTACCACTGTGAACAGTCTAGATCCATCCTCTTTGGAACCCCCTTTCAGGTAGTTGAAAGCAGCTATCAAATCCCCCCTCATTCTTCTCTTCTGCAGACTAAACAATCCCAGTTCCCTCAGCCTCTCCTCATAACTCATGTGCTCCAGCCCCCTAATCATTTTTGTTGCCCTCCGCTGGACTCTTTCCAATTTTTCCACATCCTTCTTGTACTGTGGGGCCCAAAACTGGACACAGTACTCCAGGTGAGGCCTCACCAATGTCGAATAGAGGGGAACGATCACGTCCCTCGATCTGCTGGCAAAAGTCCTGAAAAAAGAAGACTGAGGGGGGAGTTGATACAATCTTCAAATATGTGAAGGGCTGTTCTAAAGAGGATGGGGATCAAGTGTTCTCCATGTCCACTGAAGGGAGGACAAGAAGTGATGGGCTTAAGCTGCAGCAAGGGAGATTTAGCTTAGATATTAGGGAAAATATGTAACTGTGAGGGTAGTTAAGCTCTGAAATAGGTTTCCAAGGGAGGTTGTGGAATCCCCATCACTGGATATTTTTAAGAACAGGTTAGATACATACCTGTCACATACCTATACTCGGTCCTGCCTCAGCACAGGGGGCTGCACCAGGTGACCTCTTGAAGTCCCTTCTATCCCTACTGCAGCTATCCTCTCCCTCCCAACTAAGTCCTTGGCTGATGATACCATCTGTCACCTTCTTCCTCCACCATTACTGCTTGTTCTTGCCGTGGGGTGGCTACCCTGTGGAGCTCAGCTGGTGGGAGGCCAATGACTGGTTGAATATCTGTGTCATGAGGAGGAGTGGACTCGTATGAGCTGGAATGCTGTTACTCAGCTTGCCTGGATCCTGCTAACTGGGGGAAGACTCATCACTGACTCCAATTAAGGAGATGTCTTTTACTTAGACACAAATGATTCCCCACAGATGAATGTTGCTTTGCAACAGCAAAATATACACGGGGCCCAGTGCTCTGCTAATTCTCTGTGCCCCGGGGTAATGGGAAGGAGAGCTGCAGCTATCCTCTCCCTCCCAACTCTAGCTGTCCGGCCTCCCAGTCTCCTTGCCTCGTGTGGCAGTGTTCGAAGTACAACAGTACTTGCTCTTGACTACTTAAAGACACAGGGTCAGAGTTGCAGCTTCAACACAGCCACATCAATTTACACCCGCTGTAGACCTAGCTAAATCTAGTATGAATTCATTCATTTATTGATTTGTATTATCATGGCACCTCGAAGCCCCAGTCACGGTCAGGACCCCACTGTGCGAGGCGCTGTACGAGCCCAGAACACAAAGACAGGCAGTCCCTGCCCCAAAGAGCTTGCAGTCTATCCAACTATAGTATTTCTGCGGCTCCTGTCACTGTGATGTCTTCCAACCAGTTAAGGAGGACGGGGTCATTGTATCATGTTTAAGCATCTGCCACTGCCCCGCTCAATCCACAATCCACACCCACAGCGGAGGGGCTGGCCAGGTGATGGAGCTGCTGCTTCAGGAAGAATGTTACAAAACAATACAGTCTCTCCACTTTCTTTCTATTTTTTTCCCTTCCCCTAGGTAGCCAAATGCATCCAATGTGGCCTTTATAAACTCTCCGTAAATCCAGCCACCTTCTCTAAAGCACAGCAGGCGGCTGCCGTGACTGTGTAATTCAGCACCAACAGTCGGATAATGGCTGAAAATGCCGAGGCTGTATTTTCCTCTTAACCACACACACACACGCAGGCTATTTCAATTAAGACAATTAGTGGCGGCCCGACCAAGGTCAACGGCAAAGCTCCAATTAAACCAGTGCAAAGTCTAACATCATCCGCAGTGTTATGGAGCTGGTTGGAACATGTGACCCTGACAGTCTGCGTCTGCCGGATGAAAGGGTTTAAACATTCTCTGTTGTCCCTTTCCAGACCTCCCACAATCTCTTCTGATCTAATAAACCCGAGCACTAATCTCCAGGCTTTATAGCTCCTCATTAATTTGCCCCATGCCAAGGGACTCAAAGGGAGAATGGGGCTTCTTTGTCTTTTACAGCCATCCGGTCTTTCTGTCCCACTTACCCATCAGCCTTGGTGCCTGCCCGTCTCATCACCTTGGGGACATGGCAAGATGCTGAGTAAGCCTTCGATGTCCTTTTTGCTAACTGCACCCGGATCCAGGCTGTGTGTTGTCTCTTCCATTGTCAAGCCTGTAACAAAAAAGGGAAAACAAAACTTTAGTAGAGGAGCTAACGAGGCACCGGACCCTCCTCTCACACACAGTGGTTTACTGCCAGTGCACCTGAAGTTACTCCCTGTTTTTCACTGGTATAGGGGGAAACACTCAGTACTCCAGCTGGAACATTTCAAAGATCCAAACTCTGGAAAGGTTTTATTCTCTCTTACACCCACACAATGGTGTTTTCAACCCTAGATTAGAAGTGCCTGCAAAAGCACAACCAGCACCCATGTCCGACTGGTACCAAAGTTTACCTGTGATCTTTCCGGGCGAAAAGTGGCAGCTAATAAAATCTGCTGTGGATTTCTGTGGGACAGACCCACTTGATAACTCTCTTGGGAGCGCCAACTTCCAATGATCCCTGGGTGCAAACCGCAGAAAAGGAAGAACTTGAACTGGATTTCTGTCCTTACCTCTAAAAGACTCTGAGAGTAACCCATGGAAGGAGACAGCCCTGAAGCAGCCTAACCACAATTAATCCCCATCCCAGTGGCTTGGTCTGACATTTGCACCCAGGCCAGCTGGCAGGAAGTGCTTGGGCTCCAGCATGTAAGCTGTTGTGCTGATCTGTAGAGCAATCTTGATGGGTGGTAACATCAACACTCAGTAGTCCACCCTTCCTTAGTAGAGGTGTACAACAGTGGTGCCTCTCATCCAAAGGGGAGGGGCAGGGCTGTGGAATGTGGGACTGCTAATGAAAGGGGAACATGGGCGTGCCTCCATAGGCCTGGATAGCACCAGGCATGGCTAATGGCCCATGGCCCACCTGGTCACTGGTTCAAATCTACCCTATCTGGATAATGATTTTCAGTCTGGCAGCTGTTCAGTGGCCTAGCTAAATTAACATGGTGGTCCCAGCTCCGTTGCTATCCATAGAGCAAAAAACCACCCGCACAGTTAGTACTAATTGGCACCCTCGTTAGCAGTCACTGCTGAGAGGCCAAGCGCTGAACTGAACGAACCTGGAGACTGAGCTACCTGCTTTAAAAAGCGATCCCTCCAATTAAGAGTTGAGGGACAGTTCGGGGGAAGCTTGTCCTGCCCTTGCCAGGGCTGTATCTGCTCTGTGGATAAGCAAAGACTTCAGAATCCAGCGGTGTCACCTGACTCCTTTCAACAAATGCTACCCTGAGCTTTAAGAAGGACAGTCTGGTTTGCCCATGGGTATGAGAAAAGTCTCACGGTGGGCTGGGGCGAAGGGTAGCATTTGACAGAACAAGGAGTAATGGTCTCAAGTTGCAGTGGGGGAGGTCTGGGTTGGATACTAGGAAAAACTTTTTCCCTAGGAGGGTGGTGAAGCACTGGAATGGGTTACCTAGGGAGGTGGTGGAATCTCCTTCGTTCGAGGTTTTTAAGGTCAGGCTTGACAAAGCCCTGGCTGGGATGATTTAGTTGGGATTAGGTCCTGCTTTGAGCAGGGGGTTGGACTAGATACCTCCTGAGGTCCCTTCCACCCCTGATATTCTATGATTCTATGAAGGCTGGGGGGGGGGGTATTTATTACAGGAAACTTTCCGTACGTCTCTATCCTTTTGTGGCACCGGCACCTCGGAGCTACATGCAGCTGGTTTATTGTTGGTTTTTTTTAAGTGGCAGCATCTAGACTATCCCCCCACCCCCCCCGAGAGGCCCCATCTCAATTTTTAGTGGGCCCCAAGCAGCTCCGGTGAAGGGCCCGTCGTGGGCTGCAACAAAGGCGATTCATTGTAAAAGCATCACAATTTGTCACCTTCATAATGAGAAAATGAGCTACCGCCTAACACAGAATTATTGCAGCAGGATCTCAGAGCACACATGGTATGTGCCCACCAGCCCTACAGAGAATCACCGGCCTACTTAGTGCTTTTCATCAGTAGATTTCAGCACACTTCACAAGCTGCAATCCATTTATCCTCACAAACACCCCGCTGTTATTATCCCCATTTTTAGAACTGGGCCCAGAGAGGCTAAGTGACTTGCCCAAGCTCACACAGACAGTCGGTGGCAGTGCAGGGGAGGGACCTGGGCTCAATTCAAAGTCCCAGGCTAGAGCCCTAACCACTGCAGAGCATCCTCCCGCTCTTCCACGTGCAATCATGCCACCCCCTCAGAGGGCTGGTCTAGGCTTGGGCATTTGCAATGGAGTACTTGCCGCAGAGCAGCTGACCCCAGCACAAAGCACTGTTGCCTTCCCAGGGTCAGGCGGAGACAGCTGGGAGATGGCTGAGAGCAAGTGGGCAGAAGCTTTGTCAAGAACAGACACAATCTGCTTCCAGGTGCTCAGGCACCAGAGTGCTGGGCATGGTATGAAAAGCGACTTACCTTCAGTGTTGGAGTGTTGTCAGCAAGACACAAGAAGTAATTCTTCCGCTCTACCCTGCACTGATTAGGCCTCAACTGGAGTATTGTGTCCAGTTTTGGGCACCACATTTCAGGAAGGATCTGGACAAATTGGAGAGTCCAGAGAAGAGCAACAACAAAGGATTAAAGGTCTAGAAAACATGAGCTATGAGGGAAGATTGAACAATTGGGTTTGTTTAGTCTGGAGAAGAGAAGACGGAGAGGGGCCATGCTAACAGTTTTCAAGTACGTAAAAGGTTGTTACAAGGAGGAGGGAGAAAAATTATTTTTCTTAACCTCTGAGGATGCGACAAGAAGCGATGGGCTTAAATTGCAGCAAGGGAGGTTTAGGTTGGACATTAGGAAAAACGTCCTAACTGTCAGGGTGGTTAAGCGCTGGAATAAATTGCTTAGGGAGGTTGTGGAATCTCCAACATTGGAGATTTTTAAGAGCAGGTTGGACAAACATCTGTCAGGGATGGTCTAGATAATACTTAGTCCTGCCACGAGTGCAGGGGACTGGACTAGATGACCTCTCAAGGTCCCTTCCAGTCCTATGATTCTGTGATTCTGGGCGCAGGGCAAAGCCCACCTGTCTTCACAGGGCTTTGTTTGTACCCTCAGCAGCACTTTAATCAAGGCGATTGTGCTTGGGAAATAATGTTAATAAAGAGACCTTCCCCTTGCACATTGGAAGAAGTAACCCCAACTAGACATACAATATGATGGGGGCTAATTTAGCTACAACGAATCAGGAAAGAGATCTTGGAGTCATCGTGGATAGTTCTCTGAAGACGTCCACGCAGTGCGCAGCGGCAGTCAAAAAAGCAAACAGGATGTTAGGAATCATTAAAAAGGGGATAGAAAATAAGACGGAGAGTATCTTATTGCTCTTATATAAATCCATGGTACGCCCACATCTTGAATACTGCATATAGATGTGGTCTCCTCATCTCAAAAAAGATATACTGGCATTAGAAAAGGTTCAGAGAAGGGCAACTAAAATGATTAGGGGTTTGGAACGGGTCCCATATGAGGAGAGATTAAAGAGACAAGGACTTTTCAGCTTGGAAAAGAGGAGACTAAGGGGGGATATGATAGAGGTAAATAAAATCATGAGTGATGTAGAGAAAGTAAATAAGGAAATGTTATTTACTTGTTCCCATAATACAAGAACTAGGGGCCACCAAATGAAATTAATGGGCAGCAGGTTTAAAATAAATAAAAGGAAGTTCTTCTTCACACAATGCACAGTCAGCTTGTGGAACTCCTTGCCTGAGGAGGTTGTGAAGGCTAGGACTATAACAGCCTTTAAAAGAGAACTGGATAAATTCATGGAGGTTAAGTCCATTAATGGCTATTAGCCAGGATGGGTAAGGAAGGGTGTCCCTAGCCTCTGTTTGTCAGAGGGTGGAGATGGATGGCAGGAGAGAGATCACTTGATCATTGCCTGTTGGGTTCACTCCCTCTGGGGCACCTGGCATTGGCCACTGTTGGTAGACAGGATGCTGGGCTAGATGGACCTTTGGTCTGACCCAGTACGGCCATTCTTATGTTCTTATGTTTTTAGACAGGGAACCTATCAAACACAGCTGGTGAATAATGACATAAATCCAGCTGTGGGTCCAGCTGTGCAAGCTAGGCAGATCTAGCTGTGGCAAGTCACACAGACCCAGCTGTGGTTAGCGACATGGTCCAGCTGTGGCGGGTGAGATGGGTCCAGCTATGGTGAGCTAGGCAGATCCAGCTGTGGTTATTGACATGGTCCAGCTGTGGCAAGTCTTGAGGGTCCAACTGGGGCAAACGCACACCCAGGTGTGCACACAGGACATGTGACTCAGAAGCAGCTCATGAAGTCCTTTGTTCTGAAACAATCTGTGGCGCCTATTGCCCTGCAGAGAAAGCTCTGTCTCTAGGGGAAGGTGGGTCTCATACTGAGCTGGGAGCTCCATTCAGAAGCGTGTCTGGCATCCAGAGGAGCTCATTAAACTGAACATAACCCTTCGTCCTTTTCAAAACTTGGTGGAATGAGTTAAAGGCCCCATCGCCCATCACAGCCATTGCCTTTATTAGCATCTTATCTCTTTCCTTTCCCCTTCCTTTCCTCCTTACACACATCTACTGGCTCCCCCCCAGGAAGCCAGCTAATTATTTCCTGAATGCCCCCAGTGTTATTTTGCCTTGAGAACCTTTCCTGCTGAGACTTCTCACACACTTATGATTCTCTGTGTGACAAAAGGTTTCTCAGTTTGCCTTTGAATGGGTATTTCTTTAATTTCTACATCTAGTGCTTTCGCTTCCTCATCTGCACTTAGGCTGAGAATAGAAACTTCACTTGACATTATCTAAACCATGATCAATTAAATCCCTTCTTAACTGTCCTTTCCCCCCTATTTTTGTGGGGTCCCCCCCCGTCTCTCTCTACAGTCTCACATACCTTTCACAGGCAGATAAAGCCCTTTGCTTAATAGTGCTGTGACAAAGTTAATGCAGGGCAAAGAAAACAACAAAAAAGAAAGTTTTCCTGCTTGCAATAGTCACAAATGCAGAACTCACTTAACTTCAAACCTGAGAGTCACCTTGACCCAGCCTGAACCTGGCCAGGCAGCAGTGCCCTGCTAGATGAGGTCGTCCAAGTGTATATGAAGGTTGTTCTCATGGCTGGGTGCCAGAAATAGTCTAGTGTTATAACAGTAGCACCTAGAGCAGAGGTGGGCAAACTATGGCCCGCGGGCCCCTCCTGCCTGGCCCCTGAGCTCCTAGCCCGAGAGGCTCGTCCCCGGCCCCTCCTCTGCTGTCCCCCCTCCCCCGCAGCCTCAGCTCTCTGCACCGCCGGCGCAATGTTCTGGGCTGTGGGGCTGCGAGCTCTGTGCTGCGCGGTGGCGTGACTGGCTCCAGCCGGGTAGCGCGGCTGCCTGTCCTGGTGCTCTGGGCGGTGCGGTAAGGGAGCAGGGGAGTTCGGGGGGGTGGTCAGGGGGTGTGGGGGGTGGATAGGGGGCGGGGCGGTCAGACGGTGGGGAACAGGAGGGTTGAATGGGGGCACGGGTCGGGGGGCAGTCAGAAAGGAGAGGGAGGGTTGGATGGGATGGTGGGGGGCAGTCAGGGGCGGGGGGTCCGGGGCCAGCCAGGGAGAAGGGGTGGTTGGATGGGGCAGAGGTTCCGGGGGAGGGGGCAGTCAGGAATGAGAGGAGGGGTTGGATGGGACGGCGGGGGGCAGTCAGGGGTGGGGGGTCCGGGTGCGGACAGGGGACAGGGAGGGGTGGATGTCCCAGGGAGGTGTCAGGGGACAGGGGGGTTGGATGGGGCAGGAGTCCTGGGGGGGGGGTGTCAGGGGGCGAGAAGCAGGGGGGGTTGGATATGGGGCCGGGGCCAGGCCATGCCTGGCTGTTTGGGGAGGCACAGCCTCCCCTAACTGGCCCTCAATACAATTTCAGAACCCTGATGTGACCCTCAGGCCAAAAAGTTTGCCCACCCCTGACCTAGAGGCTCCAGCTGAGATGAGGGGGTGTTGCTCTACATGTTGTACCAACACCCACAGTTACAATCTGCTCGGACAAAGAACTGAAGAAAGGCAGCTGCATTATCCCCAGTCACCGATGGCAACTGAGGCACAGACAGATTAAGTGACTTGAACCAGGCTACAGAGAAATACTGAGGTAGAGCAAGATTGTGAAACCAGATTTCCTCACTCCCAGCTTGGGTGACCAGATGTCCCGATTTTATAGGGACAGTCCCGATATTTGGGGCTTTGTCTTATATAGGCGCCTACTTCCCCCTACCCCTGTCCCACACTTGCTGCCTGATCACCCTAGTCCCATCCCAGTGCCTTAGCTCCAAGACCATTCCTCTTCCTGCTGAGCCCCGAGCTATGGAAGGACCTGACGCTCTGATCAACATTTAAAATGATCCACGTTTTGGGGAAAGATTTTCCTTTGATTTTTAGCAGCAAAGGTATTGCAGAGATACTTGGCACTTGCCTGGCACTTTACATCTTCAAATGGACAAACATTAACTAATGAATCATTCTATTCCACAGCATTTCCCCCAGCAAGTGCTTTGAGCCAGGAGACTTTGAACAGTATGAAGAGACTGGGATATCAGCTATTACACCAGATGGTAGCCTTAAGGTGGGAAGCCCTTGTAAAGAGCACTGACACAATTTAATCTGGAAGGGGGAAAGGTTTGTATCGCGGTGGTGAAGTCTGCACACAACAGAAGAAGCTGCAACATCCTGACCAAGCAGAGATGATGGATACATAATAATGTATGCTGCTATTATTAATAATTTGTAGTGCAGTAGCACCTTGGATTCCCAGCCCTGGACCAGGGCCCTGTTGTGCCAGGCATTGTACAAACACAGAGCAAAGAGATGGTCTCTGCAACCATGAACTCAGAATCTAAGAATAAGACAAGAGATAACAGGGGAGACAGACAGACTGACAAAAGGAAACAGCAAGACAATACTGGTCAGCATGATAGGGAGTGGGCTCGTCAGCTGCCTAATTATTGTCAAGTTTTTTTGTAGGCATCACAGCAAAGGAGAGGTTTAAGGTGGGATCTGAAGGAGTACAGTGAGGTTGCTTTGTGGATGGTCGTCTCTCATATGTGAGGGCCAGTATGTGTATTAGAAAAGACCACAATGCCACATACTCAAGCAATAACCCTGGGCTGACTTTGTACCAGTATCCTGTGCTTATCAAAGTTGCCTCCTCTGATGTTCTCATGTGTACCAATTTGTTTGATGAAGGTTCCTCCTGACCCCATCTCCTCTTGATAGCACGTCCCATGAGGTGGACAAATCAGTCTGGGGAAACTAGACTTGATTCAGATGCTCGACCCAAGCTCAAAGCTGTAACTTAGAATAATCTCTGAGTTTGGGTTTTGTTCAACTTTCCCCCCCGCCCCTTTCTCAGGTGCCTCTGTGCCTGCTGATTGTAGATGGAAGGATAAATTCTGAAATACCCATGAAAAAGGCTGGCTTCATGGTGCTGTCACCATAATTAGACATAGAAAAATTGGTGTATCCTCCTATTTGATTGAAAGGAGATTTTGCCATTCTGTTGTCTGTCCTCTGTACCTTTCAATGTAGAGGTGTTCCCCCTCTAGGTTGCAGAAGTAGGGGCCATTTTGTGTGTCAATTCACATGCAGAATGCTATTGCTTGAGGCACACACTGTTTGTATTCGCTCTCTCTCTCTCGTGGAGATTATCATAATTTTTCTTTCTTTTATTGTTCATTTTCTTAAACTGAAATTAAACTCACTGGGAATCAAAGAACATATTCCATGTGTGGAAAGCGTCAGAGAAAACGCCACAGAACTTAAAACGCAGATGGTCCTGAGACCCTCCCCATCCCCACATACTCCAATTTTGAAGACCCAAGAGAACCAGAAAAGGTGCAGAAAAGCAAACACGGTGCTGGATTCAGTTCTGACCCAAACCTCCAAACCTTTGGAAGTTGGTCCATCGCTGGATTGCAAGAGCAGGGACTTTAATTGATTGCTGTTTCACCTCTTTTCCTTTGTCGGATCAGCTGTTAATTCAAGGCCTGCAGCCATGTCATAACCACTTTTATTGAGCCGTTTCAAAACTAGGCCCGAATGAACCTTTTTGTCATTCAAGCAATGAAGGAGACTGCTTCCCAGCTCTGCGAAGGCTGCTGAGCCCAGCCTCAGAGCACCCGAAATCCATCAGCACTAATTAAGGCCTAGTTAAAGGCCCCAAGGCTGCCTTTATTGGTCTGGAATGCAGAGTGGCATGTGAAAACCCTAAGACTTGGCTCCTGACAGAAGCAAAAGCAAACAACAGGCCCTGCTGTGACCTCCATTTACAAGACTCATTTACTGCAGTGAAAGCGTCAACTTCTTGGAAATCAAACGGACAAATTAGTTTTGAACCCCCGTTGTTTAAGATGGACTTCTCACCGGGACGAAGCTGCCGCCTGGCTAGCCTAATGTTTCCTTAATCTTTGTGTCTGTGGTGCTTCTTTGCTGCGATTCGACCAACGAGTTAGGAAAACACCTCTGAACGTGGGCAGAACACGTTACTGCTAGCTCGCTAGCTTCCCACTGCTCTCGGAGTTCATGCCTCTGGGTCTCTGGCTGATTTTCTGGAGAAATAGGGGCTGGGGTGGTCTAACTAAATCAATGTCAGGCTCAAATCATCAATGTTTTCTTGTCCACCTTTCAGCAAAAGCAGAGTCCGGAGTTCTATTCCATTCTATTTCCATTCTCATGCCACCCTCGTCCCCATAGTGTCTGAGTGCCTGCCAGTCGTGCAGTAAGTGAGGCGACTAACATCTGTCTCATGCGGTTCATTTCATTCTACATAAGTCCAGTGTTTGTTCCTCTCTTCCCTGGGGCTGGATCCACAGTCCATTCCTGATTGACACAAAAGTCCATCTCAGGGTCCTCTCCTTCCATCAATTTTACCCTGGGTCCACCCCAGATGATGGTGGTTCTTCCTTTCGGCCAGGTACTGGGCAAAGGGCGTGAGATAAGAGAGACTCGGCATACAAGTGTTACAGCATTTTCACTGGGAATATTAACATGTTTAATTTTTCCTCTCTGGGGAACATTCAGTCCTTATGGTGGTGATGCCATTACCTCTCTCTTCCTCTCAGTCCCAGCACCATCCACTCCTTCCTCTACATGTCTCTCTTAATCTCCCCGGGACCCAAGCGACTCTGTCTCATTATACAATATTTATCTTTTCCATTCTGCTGGCATATGGTTCTCTGATCCCTTCTCAAGTGTTTAAAGGGATAGTTGAATTTAGGGAACGTTTCTTCCCCCCTCATCCCCTGTAACTGAATTACATGGTTATGGGCTAGGTTCTGCCACCTTCTCTTAGGCTAAACAGTCCCTTAACTCCACAAGTATTAAGGTAGTACTCAGGGTGGCAGAATCTGGTCCTATCTCAACCCCAGAAGGCAATGAGGGGTGATGGTGGTGGAGCATCTGAGAGAAGCTGAGAGAATAATGGAGAGGGAAGCTTCTTATTCATGCCAGGGCCATAATTTATCTATTTTAGGTCCTTATGTGCTCCCCCGCTCCATCATCTCAGCACTGCCCTACCTCCCAGGGATGCTCTGAGGAGAAATACATCAATGACTGCGATACTATTATCCCAATTACGCTCTGTGCCTCACTTCCCCCTCTGTGTATGACTACACTGCAATTAGACACCATGGCAGCTGACTCACAGGGCTCTGAGTAGACTTCCCAAGCTCTAGGAACCTCCCACCTCACAAGGCCACCTCGCAGAACCCGGGCTCCAGCACAAGCCCAGAAGTCTACACTGCAATGAAACAGCCCTGCAGTCGATCCCCATGAGCCTGAGTCCGCTGGCACAGGTTAGCTGCGGGTTTTTAACTTCAGTGTAGACATCCCTTGACAGGCTAAATGGCTTGCCCGGGAAGTCTGTGATGCGGCAAGGACTCAAACCCAGGTCTCCCAAGTACTCAGCTACTGACCTAAGCACGAGACCATCCATGGCTGCTGAAAGGCTGAGGTGAAAGCAGTGTGACATGGTACCTGGAGCCTCATTCTCCTCACTCAGGCTGGTGTAAATCAGGAGCGACTCCAGCACGGACAATGGCGTTGCACTTGTGTGAAGCCAGTGCTCTTGGGGAATCTGTCCCACATCTGACTTACGCCAGTTTGACATTGGTGGCATTATTCCTGATTTACACCAGCCTGAGTGAGAGGAGAATTGGCCCCTTCCCATATCCCCCCCCCCCCCCCCCCCCCCCCCCCCCCCCCCCCCCCCCCCCACNTGCAAAATATTCCAAAGGACCTGAACAGACACATTAAGACCCTGCTCCCACCACGTCCTGAGGAGTCTGAGTTCCCCCACATCTCTCACCAGCCTGGCTGCCCTGCCAAAAGATGCCTCCTTGGCACTTTAAACTGCAAGCGTCAGACTGTCCGCAAAGCGAGGGCAGAGGAAGCAGGATTGATGTCGCCTTTTTATAGCATTCCCGGCTCGAGACGAGTGGTTAGACTTTTAATGGACTTAAAAGCTTGGCCCTGGTAAAGCAGCACTTAAAGCAAATTAACAGGACAGATGGATGAATGTCAGAAAAACAGCCTTTTTAGTTGTCTTTTGATAAACTCACCAAGTTGGGAGCAGGAATGGCAGCCAGCCGAGAGAGAGGAATTAGTCACAATAGGCAATGTCCTTGGGACCTCTGCCTCCCAGCTCAATCCAGGATGATTAAGCACCCCTTATATTCCAGAAGGGCATTTATGCTGCTGACAGTGAATATTTGTTATTTGTATTGTGGTAGCAGTTGGGGGCGCCAGTCAAGGATCAGGACCCCGTTGTGTGAAGTGCTGTACAAACACTGAACAAAATGGGACTTACTTGAAAAGGAAAGCACATTTAAGAAGCTATTTATTTGGCCAGTCATTTTCTGTAACTGTTCTGAAGATATTTTAAATCCATTAGCTCACGGATGTTGGCAGGGAGGAAGGGTTTTGTGAGCGAATTTAATGCCAGAGAAAAGGGGCAACTTTATTATCTGTAATATAGTAAAGCCACCTCCTGACCAGGGTGCTGTTGTACCAGGTGCCGTGCAAGCTGATAGCAAGAGACAGCGCCTGGCCTGAAGATCTTACAGTATAATTAGATAAGGCAAGTATCATCTCCATATTGCAGGTGGGGAACTGAGGCAGAGAGACTGCCCTTCCCCACTGTCACACCAGGAGTCTACAGCGTTGAACCCAACCATCTTGCTTGGTAGACATCTGCCTTACCTCCAGCATCACCCTTCTTCACAGACTGGCAGCCCGTGGGAACCATATCCTCTAGCTACGGAAATAGCATGCAAACCAGGGCCAATGCAAGCTCCCCACCCCTGTTCTGCCAGGGAGCTCGACGCTGAACAGTAGGGAT
Organism: Platysternon megacephalum; assembly: GCA_003942145.1. NCBI lineage: Eukaryota > Metazoa > Chordata > Testudines > Platysternidae > Platysternon > Platysternon megacephalum. The sequence continues at coordinate 3,760,570 of QXTE01000070.1, read as the reverse complement.
GACTTGTGGTGCGGGGGAAGGAATCAGTCTCCACAGCCTGTGGCTGCTCTGCTAAAACAAGCAGTAAAGGGGCTAATTAGCGGTGGAGCTATCCCCGAGATGGGCTAGATCCAACCCTGGGTGAGTTGTGGACAGTAACTGCTCAGAGACTCACAATTCCTCCCCTTTTGGCCCTGGAGGGGAAGTTACACCCAAGAAAGCTCCAGCTGCTCTCCCTCCCCCAACTGGTCAGATGAGTGGGGAGCCCAGGCCCTGCCCAATGGCTGGCAGGGGGATGTCTTCAGAGACCGGGGCTTGTGCTGGGCACCAGACCCAGACCTAAGCTCCACCTAGGTCTCACTTGGCTGAGCAGAGGGCTGTGCATGGCCTTGCTTTCCTGCTCTCCTGAGGAAGACGAGGGCATCATGTTATGCTTATGAGAAGCACATGGGATCTTTTTCAGGGGAAAAGGCAATACACCGTGTTTATTGAAGATATAACAATTAGCATATGCATTCAATCTCTCTCACACACACACATTGTCCCACCAATGGATGTTATAGTTATCAGTCCAGAGTCCGGATCAATCTAGTGGCCAGCTAGGTTGATCACGTGTAGGTAGGAGCCGGGTTCTGTCGGTCGCAATACGATGCTCTGGGGAAGTCTTGGAAGGACAAACCGAAAGGCACCCTGTTTATATAGTGATTTTCCTTCATTGGGACCAATGAGTTTCGCGCCGTCATGCTGTAATCAATTGTTGTTTGATGAGTGTTTGTTTTCTTAAATTGTCCTTCTCATTCTTTCATCAAGTCTCTCAGGGAGTTACCCCATGCTGGTTTTGATCACAGCTATCTTGTTCCGATTGATAGGTGCCTGCTTCATCTTTTAGAGTCATCAATCTGCCCCCTTCTGACATTTCAATAGGAGTGTGTCTTCTATTGCCCTTGTGTTTGGCCTCAGTTCCTCCCTAGAACATCTGGTTCAGTGATGCCCTTCACACTTATCTCTTAACACACATATTCCTCATTCACACACAACACAGAATTGATTTACACAGAGCATTTGAACAGGAACATCAAATTGCAATGCAAAAGAAAATATTCATTGCATTCTTTTGCTTATTTTAAAATACTAAACCTACAACAAAGTGGTGACCCTAAAAGGTCTGTTACTGCTTTGAAATCAGCTCAGATACAGATTCTGGCTGATGCATTAATGGCCCATTAGGCCATTCCTTTCTGCTTTTAGAAAGGGTGGCGGGCAGGATATGGTCAAATCATACACCAATACATTTAATACATGCTACATTATTATTCTTTATCCTTTATTTTAAATTATACAAAATACAAACATAAAATCCTACTACTACAATCACGGGGTTCACTAGCAGCATCCTGATGTCACAGTTTTCAGTCAGGCGAAAGGGTGGCGATGTCTATTTCTTCCTGATGTAAGACAGGGAACAAGATTGGAAACTGGAGTGCCAGGGTGAGGGCAGAGTACAAGGTGGTGAGGTGGGGTGGGGGAGAGCCAAATATCTCTGACGTGTCTGGCAAGGACAGCGTCACGGCAGGATCCCTTATAGTCCGTGGTGAAAGAGTTAACTGCATGTTTGTGAATAAGACGTCTAGAAGTGGTGCCTCTCATAACCCCCTGGCTATGAGGTCAGAGGTCCTAGCCCCAAGCTGTCAAGACCAAGGAACCTTGGTCCCCTACCCCCAACCCCTTCCAGTCCCGCTCCCTTGCGAGAGCAGGTTTATTGGGTACGCGCACGTGGTGGGGATTCATAGCACCAAACAGCTTGCTCTGTCATGCTCAGAAGATGAATTATGACACAGGCCCCGTGTGCCTCTCACAAGCTGTCCCCTCATATATTGAGACCCGGCCTAAGCCGGGCGGGAGTGCGGAGGAAGCAGATGGCAGGCTGGCAGAGTGACTAAAGCCCTGGATATCTGTTTTAATGAATTGCCCACCCAGCAGATTAAATATTGCAATAGTCAGTCCCGTTCTACATTGTCAGTAATCTCAGCCTTATTTACAGCGTGTGTGAAAAGCTGTGCATTTTCCTCTGTGGCACGGTGTGTCATCTCAGGCAGAATTATAACGGAACGGAAAAGGAATCGGTGGGTTTTATCTGAAGCCCATCGAAAGGACTCTGCAGGCACTGACACCACAATAACTACCTTGCAACATGATTCAGGGAGGCAAATGGGCAACAATTGATCCTCAGGTTCATGAGGATTTTGACATACTCAGGGGACCCTATTCCTATGTCCAATCGTTACTTGTACATCCATTTGCTCAGGAAATGGTTGCTGAGAAATCCTAGGTTATTTCCTTACATGCAAAATGTGCACCAGACACCAGTATGCACTAATCAAAAACCCTCTCCACTCCTTTGCTACTTATCTTGTATCTTGGCAGCCAATCCAGTTTTCATTCACGCTGTTCACGAGGCTGGGCATTGTGTTACTCAGGACGTGTTGCGTTGTTAGACGAGCTTAGAGATATAGGCTGTATTACAGTTGGAGTTGTGTCAATAACTGATTTTGAGTTTTTGGTTCAGTGACTGAACTGAACAAGACAAAAAAAAAAGTTAAAAAAAACCCCCAACAATCAAAAACTGAATAAAAGATTTCAAGTCAATCTAAATGTTTCTTTTGACCCAAAATAAACATTTTTGTTTCAAAAATTGGTTCAATTTAATTTGTCAGTTTCTACCAAAAAAATCAAAATGTTTTGTTTCAAAAATGTCAAAACAAATCATTACTTTTTTTTTTTCAGAATTTTATTTTCAACCAAAACAAGTTTACAAATTTGAAACAAATTTGAAAATGTTATAGTTGACCCCAAATCTGCATATTTCCTTGAAAAGGATTTTGGCTGAAAAATTTTACCCACCTCTAGTTAAAGTGGCTATTCCAAACTCTACCCTTACTCACAACTGCATGTGGTATGTAGATCATAGAATACTAGGGTGAGAAGGGACCTTAGGAAGTCATCTAGTTCAACCCCCTGCTCAAAGTAGGACTCATCCCCAGATAGATTTTTTCCCCACATCCCTAAATGGCCCCTTCAAGGATTGAACTCACAACCCTGGGTTTAGCAGGCCAATGCTCAAACCACTGAGCTATCCCTCCCCCCAACTCACAACCCTGGGTTTAGCAGGCTAATAGTCAAATCACTGAGCTATCCCTCCCTCCATCACTAGATAACTATTGTGCCTTTGATTTCTGGGCACTACACCTTCACACCTCTAGTCTACACTAGACGTGCTACATTGGCACAGCTGTGCTGCTGTAGCGCATCTGGTGAAGATGCTGTATGCTGACGGGAGAGAGAACTCCTCTTGGCATAATAAATCCACCTCTGTGAGAGGCGGTAGCTCTGTTGGTGGGAGAAGCTCTCCTGCGGTCATACCACAGCCCACACCGGCACTTAGGTGAGTGTAACTTATGTCGCCCGGGGTGGCTTATACCACTTACCAAAATAAGTGGTAGTGTAGACCTGGCCTAAGAACTGCTCTGTCTGCAGACACTGGTAGCCATTTTGTGTTCATTTCATTGCACACTGTTAGAGAGGACACAAACAGGAGCGCCTGCCCCCAAAATGCCGCCCCCGACAGAGGCGGCGGAAGGTCCTGCCCCCAAATTACCGCTGACAACCGGGGCGGCCGGCGCCCCCCGAATCTTAGCACCCTAGGTGACCGCCCTGGACACAAACACACCAAACCCTTCACTGGAGACTTTGAATTTGTCCGTTCTAGTTTTGTTGTTCTCTTAGACCCAGATTCAGGAAAGGACTTAAGCACGTATTTAACTACGTCCATCTTCAGGAGAGTACTTAGGCACGTGCTTAAAGTTAATCATGTGCTTAAGTTCTGCCCTGAACAGGGATGCTTTCCTGAATTGGGACCTTGATGCTAAAAATATCTGTGTGTTGTCTGCATATAGAGAAACGTAACACTGTTCCACTGATCAGTCGAATTGCATAGGTGTAAATGAGAGCAGAAACTGCTGCTTGCATTTGAGTCATTATGTGCAGTATTGGAGATTGGGTTGGTGCTGAGGATGCCTTTCATTTCCACGTCATCAGACTCAAATCTAGCCCAGGGTGATACGTTATTATTTGTATTACTACAGCACCAGGAGCCCTCGTCACGGACCAGGATTTCATTGTGCTAGGCGCTGTACAAACACAGCACAAAAAGATGGTCCTTACACCAAGGAGCTTACAATCTAAATATAAGACAAGAGAGAACAGATGGATGCAGATGGGCGGGGGAGCACAATGAGCCTGTAGTGGGTGGGATGATGGCAGTGGTCTTTGCACACCGGCAGGAGAACTGTTGTCAATTTTTTGTAGGCATCATGGCAGTGGAGGGTTTTGAGGAGGGATTGAAAGGGGGATAAAGAGGTCGCTTTGTGGCTGTTTATGGGGATCACATTCTATGCACTATGTGAAGTGGATTATGGGACCTCAATCCAGCGCTCTCAGTCCAGTTCTTAGAGACGATGCGCCCCCTATTTAGCACCCGCTTTGCTTGCCCAGGGGGATGAAGGTGGAACAATACTCTCACCTCTCAGGCTTGCCTGATCTAAGTTTTTCTCTGAAAAACACGGCACTGTTGCTAACACAGGTAGAATCCCTGGGGTGACCATGAAGAAGCAGTATCGCCAACCCAAAAATGTTCAAAAATCATGAGTCAGGCTCACCAAAAATCAAGAGATTGGCTTTAAAATCATGAGATTATGTAAAAATACTAGATGTGGGGTTCTTTTTATTTGCCTTCTGCTTTTTGAGCCTTGAGGGTGCACTGGAGTCACATTCTGAAGCGTTCTCCACAGCCACAAGGGCTAGAAACTTACTTTGTCTTTAAGACTGAAGGCTGAAATCATCACATCTCCACTTGACTCCAGGAGCTGGGGCTTTAAGGAAAATAATAATTATCATGAGACTCAGGACACTATCATGTGTGTTGACAACACTGTCACTTAGCTGGATGCCTAAATACATTTGAGGGTCTGGGCCAGAGAGGTTGTCATTGAAATCAACCCGATTCAAAGCAGGGACTTGAAACTCGGTTTCTTACCTCCTAATCACCAAGCTATTCCGGGGCTGGTCTCACGCTCTTTCTGCATGACCAGAAATTCCATCCTAGACCTGAGACCTTTCCAACAAAATGGTCACCAAAGAAATAAGTTTCTGTGAAGCATTTTGTTTTTCATGGAAAAAAAAGTTTTGTCAATTTTTTTTACCAGCTCCACATTTTATATCCACCTGTCACCACTGTAAATGATGACAGTAGTTGCAGGATAACAGAGACTCTAGACCATGGTCTCTGTTAATTACAATTCAGAAGTGTGTCTGAGGAATGCTTCTGTAAATTTCCAGGCAGTGGCTATTTATATTTTGCCACCCCCAGATTCCGAACTTTTGTACGTCTTGGTAATAATATCCCATTACTAAACTGTAATTTATGTGTGCATCATTTGCATTATTGAACAGCTGTTATCCTCTCTAAACTGCTTGCCTGCCATATTGTGTAGATAATAATATCTAATCCATATTAATTATAAAAACACAAATCGTCTCCTAAGTAAGGCAAAGTTTGTGAACAGCACAAACGAATAGGTGCCAGGACATGTTAACATTAAGTCTGACACCTCAGCCTCTCACTGTCACGTCAAGAATAAAGCAGAGCGAACAGCACAAGTTAAGAATGTCATCTGAGCTTTAATAGCCTGCAGCCACTGCCATAACCCCTCAGGCTATGATTTCATCATATCTCACAAGCTAAACAAGGTTGAATCAATAAGAATCCTCTATGGGAAACTGCTGCAAGAAGTGTGACTGAGATTATTCACTAGGTGGTGGGGTTTTTTTACTGCATCTGTGGGTACTTCTACATTGGAGCAGCTTGAATAGACATACCTGTGCTAGCTTGATCAAGCGAGCATGCTACAAATAGCAATGCAGCTGTGGGGGCACAGCGGGTGAGACAGGCTAGCCACCTGAGCATGTACTTAGGGTCTTGGATGGGCTTGTACTGGTTGTACCTGGTGCTGGACTAATGCCTCCTTGTGATGCTAGGTGAAAGGTAAATCTAGTGTCTGACCACTTGTGGTCATTAGCATTCCCCTGGCTCTTTATACAAGAGTGGGAAGCCCTGCGGGCTGATTAGATTCCAATTTGGGTAGTTACATTCTACCGCCCTAAATTCCCCTGGCAATTTTGGCTGGATATAGCACTCTTCTTCCATAGTGTCCTATAGTGCTGTGTAATATGGAACTCTCATCATTTTTCTGTGTGAGTTCATTCTATGTAAGACAAAAACACCCTATCACCCGTGGGCAAACACTTTTCACAAAATAATCACTTCATATCTGACCCCTCAGTCCTCGTCCTCAAAAGAAATCGGTACAACAGCTTCAACAGACGAGCCTGGGAACTTAAATTCATAACTTTTGCTAGACACTAAAAAACATGATCTTAATAAACACACTGGATTTTTGGCTTGTGACAACAATCTGTAACCCACTATCTCTGCTTTTTAGTCTTATGACTGGAGAGGTGTGAATGGGCCACCTCGCCTGGAAGGGGCCCTAAGAATATATGTTAACTACTTATGCTAAACAACCTGTTCCACCTTGTATTTAGCTGTGACATTTCCCTTTCCCAGATCTGAAGAAGAGCTCTATGTAGCTCAAAAGCTTGTCTCTTCAACCAGCAGAAGTTGGTCCAATACAAGATATTACCTCACCCACCTTGTCTCTGTAATAGCCTGCGATCAACACGGCTACAACAACGCTGTGTAACATTGTGGCCGCTGAACAGCTATTCCGTTCTGCCTCAAAGGCAGCTGGACTGTAGTGGTGATTGAAAAGTTTGTCAAGTGTTTTCTGATCATTCAGTGGTGAATTTCCTAATTTTGGTCAGTGGCTCACTCATAAGCTCAACATTATAAAGCTAAAAGAAGGAAACTAAACCCTTCTCCCTCAGTTTTTACCTGTATTTAGAGATAAATGCCAATCAGATCTTTTCTGAGTGTAACCCAACCTGTTTGAAAAGCACTGTGCCCAAATCAGCAAAAAAAACAAGGAGTCCTTGTGGCACCTTAGAGACTAACAAATTTATTTGGGCATAAGCTTTCATAGGCTATAACCCACTTCATCAGATGCATGGAATGGAAAATACAGTAGGCAGGTATAAATATACAGCACATGAAAAGATGGGAGTTGCCTTACCAAGGTCAGTGCTAACGAGGCCAATTCAATTAGAGTGGATGTGGCCCATTTCCAACAGTTGGGTGAATATCAACAGAGGGGAAATTACTTTTTGTAGTGCTAACGAGGCCAATTCAATCATGGTGGATGTGGCCCATTCCCAACAGTTGACAAGAAGGTGTGAGTATCAACAGAGGGAAAACTATTTTTTGTAGTGATCCAGCCACTCCCAGTCTTTATTCAGGCCTAATTTGATGGTGTCAAGTTTGCAAATTAATTCCATTTCTGCAGTTTCTCGTTGAAGTCTGTTTTTGAAGTTATTTGTTGAAGAATGGCCACTTTTAAGTCTGTTATTGAGTATCCAGGGAGATTGAAGTGTTCTCCTACTGGTTTTTGAATGTTACAATTCTTGATGTCTGATTTGTGTCCATTTATTCTTTTGCATAGAGACTGTCCGGTTTGGCCAATGTACATGACAGAGGGGCATTGCTGGCACATGATGGCATATATCACATTGGTAGATATGCAGGTGAACGAGCCACTGATGGTGTGGCTGATGTGGTTAGGTCTTATGATGGTGTCCCTTGAATAGGTGTGCGGACAGAGTTGGCATCGCCGTTTGTTGCAGGGATTTGTTCCTGGGTTAGTGTTTCTGTTGTGGTGTGTAGTTGCTGGTGAGTATTTGCTTCAGGTTGGGGGGAGGGGCTGTCTGTAAGCGAGGACTGGCCTGTCTCCCAAGGTCTGTGAGAGTGAGGGATCATCCTTCAGGATAGGTTGTAGCCCAAATCAGGCTCGGCTGGGAGCCCCAGGGCACCATAACATATTATCATCATCATCTAGCCAGAGCTATCAATTCCTCACTTCCATGAGGGCTAAAACTTACCAAGTTCAACCTCTCCCCACAAAATATAATGTAATTTTTCAAAAAATTGTGTTAATTTCCTTTAAAATTGCCACCAAAAAGAACAGTAATTTCAAATTAAAACACATGACACCAAAAGACCCTACTAGTTTACAATAAAGATGATTACAAGACCCAGGAAGCAGTCACACTCTGTCATATTTACAGACTTAAAGAGGCAGATTATTAAGCAGCGAGAAAAGACTAGTGTAGTTAGAAAATGGCTAAAACCTATGCCATTCAGCCAGTACCTGGCCCAAAGGACCCAGGCAACATGGTTAATCTGTAGAAGCAAATATCAGCAATTGAACACTACCTTGGCTTCTTCAGCAAAAAGTCACAGACAATGTAATTGTTGCAAATGTGTGTGTGTTTGTATACAAAGTCCAAAACAGTCCTGGAAACTGGTAAAGTGGCAGAGTTTTCGGTATTTTGATGGGAAATGGTTTGCACTTGCGTATTTTAAAAAGCAATTTAAAAAAGGCAAATAATTGCTCTTCAGCTGAAATCCTATGGTGGTAGGTTTGATTTAAAAACCTAGGCCCCGATCCTGCAATCTGATCCATTCATGCAGACCTTCACACCCCCCAGAGTCCCGTCGATGCCTTCAGAACAGCTCCATGTGGACCGAAGTGTCCACCAATGTGGATCCATACTCAGGATAGGAACAGAATAGAATAGCAACACAGCATGCTGAGTTTCAGCAGTTATTATGGTGAAGTTGGGGTGTAAACTGGGGTTTAGGTAGAATGGAAACACTCAAAGGGAATCCCATTGTCTGAGACATTTAAAATCAGACCAAAGAGAACACTAAGAAATATACAATAGATAACAATGCTGTGCTGGTAGAGGGATGGACTAGCTGATCTGGGTCTATTCTGTCTCTGGTTCCAATGCACAATAATAGAACCTTAATGAACACAGGCCATATTGTTCTTTCACCTTCCCTCAAACTCTCTTCAAATGGCCCCTGCTTTTCTCCTGTGTGTGTGCGACTGCAAAGAGAGTGTCAAAAAGATGCAGTGGTGTCTGTGTCCTTGGTTTCTTTTTTTTTTTCTCGCTCTGAAACAAGTTTAACTAGGGGAACTTTCTTCGTTCTTGCCAGCAGAGCCCAGTAGAGGGAGACAATCCTCTGAGTTTACTGTGTGAGTGTTTTTTTCTTCTTCTCTCCAACAAGTTCTGGGGTGTTATTTTTTTATTGTTATTATTGTGTTTGAAATACTGGTTTTTATGAAAAAGATCTGTAAATGACCATCACCTCACAGTTCCAGAGAAGATTAGATTAAAAATGCTGCAGGGAGAGTGAACACACGGAAACAATCTACTTGTGGTGAGGAAGAAAGGAGCAAATTGGACGGGGTAGGGACTCTCTGTAAAGTGTGTGTATGTGTATGTTTTGAGAGAGACAGACAGTGACAAATAATGTATCACAGTTTACAGTGTGTGTGTCTGCATTTTTTACTGTGATGAGTGTGAGATAGGGGAGCACGTACGTTTATCTGCAGGTGGATTGTACATCAGGGGTAGGCGTTTTACAGATCTAGTGGAGTGTGTTCACATGTGAGGTGTACTTCTGGATGTGAATGTGAGTGGCTCGCTGTGCCTATCTATCCCAGGCCACGTGGCAGGAGGCGGTGAGAAGAGTAGTATAGAACCGCATCTATGGGAGGTGCTCAGAATAGAGCTGTGTGAGTCAGGCGTGGGAGGGGGTGATTTTGAGTGCATGCGTGATAGTGGAAAGTGGTTTTTAATTGTGGGCTCGTGTGTGTAGGAGGGGATGTGTGGGTGGCTGTGTGTGAGTATAGGGAGGCAGGGAGGGGTGTGTGTGTGCCTACAGGAAATGCTTATGGGTGCGCAGTATGGCTGAGATTGCCCAGCCCACCTGTGGAATTTGGATGTCTGAATTTCATTAATTTTAATGGGAATTGGGCATGTAAATCCCACAGGCAGCTTGGACAAGCTCAGCCTGTGTGGGTGAGGTTCATTTTGGAGTGTCTGTAGGAGTGTGCGTGGGTGGCTGTAGGAGTGAGCATTGCCTGCATGGAAGTGTGAGAATACAGAGATGGTGTGTGTGTGTGTGTGTGTTTGTGTGTGTGTGTGTGTGTGTGTGTACACAGGAGATGTTTGTAAGTGCACAGTATGTGCATAAGATTAATTTATGAATGTCAGTGGGAGTGTAAAGGCAGCTGAGTGCATATTTGTGAAGGCTTTGTGTGTGTGTGAGCATATGGAGATGGAAAGGATGTGTGTGTGCAGTTCGTTTCTGAGTGTCAGTGGGGGTATACATGGGTAGCTCTGTGTAAGAGCTGCGTGTGTATGAGTGAGGCTATGGAGGCTACGGAAGGTATGTGTGTTATACAGGAGAATATTTGAGTATGTGCCTATGGCAGTGAGAGCGTCCATGGGAAGTTATGTGTGTAAGGTGCCTTTGAGTGTGTGTGTGTGTGTGCGTGCGTGCTTGGGAGTGGCAGCTCTCAAGAGTGTATCACAATTGGATTTTGCCTGCGCTGGCTCCAAGTCCTTGCAGAAATTCAAGCCGATAAGGCTGGGTAGCAGTTGGAGTCCAACACAACCAGGGACAACAAAGGATGAAAGGAACCAAGCAAATGAAACAAGCTTTTTGAAGTCCCTACAGAAATAGCCCTTCGCTATATTTAGTGAATCCCATGGCTTCCGCAGAACAAAGCTGTCGTCATCAGAGAGAAAACAGAAGTTGCCCTGAAAGAAACACGGGAGTGGCAGAAGGAAACATGGGATAGGAGGCCGGCCATTTAAAAAAACAGCGTGTTCTGGGCCCAATCCGATGCCCATTGAAATCCATGGATGGCTTCCTACTGTCGTCAGTGGGCTTTGGATCAGGTCCTGGTTTGGCACGTTGTCAGAGCCTTTGGCTCTGTCTATTCTCCAAATCTTGGGCGCTGTGGTTATGTTCGCTCCCCAGCCTGGATCAGGACATGGTTCAGCGGAGTGCAGATCAGACCTTAACCCTGCTCCTTGGGGCCCGCTTCGCCTCCTGCTCACAGTGCTCCCACGCTGCTGTAACTCTGGTGACCTCTGAGGAGTTGAGCGAGGGGAGACCCAGACCCTTGGACTATGAGGATTTCCTAAGCAGGCTCCCTGAAGTATGTGTAGTGTAGATGGGGGGGCCAGATCCTAGCCATGCTTTGAACCATGCCGGCAGCACAAAGCAGCCCCGCTTACTTGACTGGTTAGCACTCTCCCTTGGTGTAGCAGCGATCGCATCAGGGCATACAGCACAGGAGCGCCTAGGTCACTCCCATCAACACCCAGCATGTCGGGGGTATGGTCAGGGAAATGGGGGTGTGGCTGAGAGCCACTATATCTGGCTAGTCTTGACTGCTGCATGATAGCTCCTTGGGAGAGGCTGGGTGGGGGGAGCTGGGTAAGGCTACGTTTTTTTCATGGCTGTCACAGAAGTCATGGAATGTATGAGTCCAGCCACCTCCGTGACTTCAGCCCGCAGTAGCTGGGAGCTGCAGGGTACCCCTGCTGCCTGCTGGGGGTACCCTGGAGCTCCCGGCCACCGCGGGCAGCGGGGGAACCCCGAGCTCCGGGCCGCCCTGGGGAGAGGGGGGCCCTGGAACTCCAAGTGGGCCCCGCAGCTACATAGCCGCTGCCGGCGGTGTGGGGCCCCTAGCCGAGCTCCCTATTTTGTCATGGATATTTTTAGTAAAAGTCAGGGACACGTCACGGGCTTCTGTGGATTTTTCTTTATTGCCCATGACCTGTCCCTGACTTTTACTAAAAATATCCATGACAAAATCTTAGCCTTAGTCATGACTCTTATGCCAGAAGTGGGGGAGAGCGGGCCGCCCCTAGATTAGGAGTGTTGGTTTACAGTCACTTGTATCCGCACACCAGCTTCATAGAGCAGCAAGGCCAGTAACAAGGATCTCTGCTAGTGCCTTAGTCCATCCCCACTCCGGTTAGTGAAAGTCTCCATATACTAGGAAAGTGGGTCATGAGATATGAAGAACTTGAGGAGCTAAGGATTCCTGAGGGGAGATAAAGCCTGGTGCCATTCATTGGCAGAGCGGGCCAAATCCATCCCTGGTGTAAGCAGGGATTTGACTGCCGTTGCACCGGAGTGCTCCAGTGGATGGAATCAGACCTGTCTGTGGTTGGAGGTTTACAATACAGAGTTCTAGCGCTCTGACAGAGAGGTTCCTTCAGGTGTTTTTGGAGTGGACATTTTGACCTCGCTTCTGCATGTAAAATCTGAGGCTAGTGGGGACGTCAATGCCATCTGTAAGTGGTCATGGAATCATTGGTCCAGATTCCCAAGATGGTGGGTTTGAATCTGGAGTGGGGGAGTAGATACTGTAGGACAGTGGAGGCCCTTACAACGAATAAGAAAAGGAACCCACATGAACTTCAACAGCACTGAGAGGTGGCTTGGCCTGCCAGATAGGACATTAGCCAAAGACTTGGGTTCTATTCCCATCTCAGTCACTGGTGTACTGGGTGACCTTAGGCAAGTCACAGTGCCGCTCTGTGCCTCAGTTTCCCCACCTGTGAAACCAGGATAATGCTATTTCCCTGTTTTGATGAGAAGTGCTATATCGGAACTAGCTGTGATTCATTTCCCAGGTACAGATACCAATCCTGAAAAACGTTGAGCATCTTTTTACAGTTTTAAACCTTTTCCTTTCTGGGCCACACAGATCATGCCCAAGGCATCATTGCTAGAAAAACAAGACTACTGGTAGTTTCGTTGCCTGGGCACAGAGCCTGAATGTAATTTTCTCTCACAACATACACGCAAAGTAACTGCGTGTGCATGGCTAGTTACAAAGGATGTGATCAGATCCTCACCCAGCTCATTAAATCACATCTGTGCCAGGGCTCTGGCCAAGGGCTTAGGGAACTGTGATCTCCAGGCTCAGTCTAGAAGAGTCTCGTCCCTTATAAAATATATCAAGTACAGTGTAGACACAAGACTATAGGGAGGATAGGTCTATATATAAGTAGCCCAGGTCTGTTGGAGTACACAAGCTTAATATTTGCTTTCTCTGAACATTTGTGCCAGGAAAAAAAATCACTCCAATGTGTGCAGAAAGTTAACACAAAGAGACATGAACACTGTCAAAGGAAACTCATTTCAAAATTGATAATAATAATAGTAATAAGACCTGGCACTTCTAATTTAATATTTATAAGCTTTTCTGTAGCTCTTATCACTGTAGTATCTGGCCACATCCCAAACATAAATGAATGATCTTCACAACACCCCTGTGAGGCAGGGAAGTCTTAGTTTCCCCATCTGTCCCAGAGGGATGATAATGTACAGAGGGGGTAAGTGGCTTACCCAAGGTCACAGCAATGGGGGAACCAGGAGTGGAACCCGAGAGCCTCGATCCAGTGATCTAAGCCAGGCTTTTTCAATCTTTTCAGAGTGGCAAACCTTTATCTGAAGTCAATAGTTTTCACCACCACTTTACATTTCCCATGCAAGTAAGGATAAGACATGTATTAACGCTAAGTCTATAACATTTATTTGTGGTTGTGTCGAGATGTTGACAGAGAACACTTGACCTTGAAAGGGAAGGGTGTGTGGGAAGTGGGGGAGTGAGATTTTCTTTGCTTTATTTAGCTGGTAATAATATTTTCAGTGCCGTGTGCCTCCCACCCCAATTGCCCTCCTTCCTTGGGGTCACGACTTACCGGTTCAGAAACACTACCTAACCCATAGCCCACACGCCCTGCACCAGTCCCTGTGCTAAACAACCTCTGGTGACCACATTCCAGTTTGCTGGCAATGGGGAGCCAGGCATCACTTTTGGAGCTTAACTGCAGATATTTGAGGCTATAACAGAGAACAAGCCAGTGAAGTAGCAAGTGTGTGGTCCAAAGTATGAGCCATCACTGCAGAGTGGAGATCTTGGGAGGCGGTTTGCATCTGCCACGCTGCTGTTCTCTCGGGCACTTTTGATGCATCCCAGGAAAGACAAATAGACCTCTGAAAATATCTGTTCAGGAAGAGGTTTTCCACAGCACCTATAAAACATTCATAACCCCTCCATTGTGCTGTAAATCCTTAGCAGGAGTTGATAACAGTGCATGAATTTTTAATGTAACATTTATAAATGGTTATTAAAACTATCCTTAAAGTAAAGTGTCAGTTTATTTTTAATTAACTGTTGGCTATTTAAGCTCCTGGATGGCCCCGGGGCAGTCTAACAGTCCAACAAATTAATATTCGAGATTAACCTTTTGTTTGCTGCCACGTCGCAGGGATAAGTCAATAGCTCCACATACAAGAGTCACCGGCACGGGGTCACTTATGTTTATCCCTCACTCATTGGGTGGGAACATAAGTCATCCAAGGACTGGAGTTTCTTCGTATTCCACATTGCAGCCTAGATTTCGTCTGAGGACTAATGGGAGTTATTTCCTCAGTGTTTAGCAGATCCACTAGGTGAGCTGTATTGCTGCACAAGTTCTAGATGGACACAGATTTGTTACATGTTATTGGGCACCAATTTCCATTGTGGTCAATGGGCTTTGATCAGATCCTTAATGACATAGCTTGAGGAACCTAAAGCAAAAGACACACATTGCAAATTACACATTTGATTGTGACACTGGCCATTTATAATTTGCACTGATCGATTACATAAATCACCCAATCAGGAAATAGAAACAATATCACATGACTGATGAAACTAAGCACCTTAGGGTGAGTTGTGAATTTTACAACAGACTATGTCATTTGAAATTTGGTTTTTCTAAACGTTTTCCTGTTTATTCTACAAAATGTGTTCTTCAGGGAGATTTATCCTAGCAAGGCCTAAGCGTGAACAGGTGTGGAAAGTGAACTTGAAGTAGCTGTGAAGTAGCTATTTCACTGGCTTGTTCTCTGTTGTAGCCTTAAGTATCTGGAGTTAAGCTCCAAAAGTGATGCCTTGCTTCTCATTGCCAGCTAACTGGAATGTGGTCACCAGAGGTTGTTTAGCACAGGGACTGGTGCAGGGCGTGTGGACTATTGGTTAGGTAGTGTTTCTGAACCAGTAGGTCGTGACCCCAAGGAAGGAGGGCCATTATTATTATCATTATTATTTGTATTGAAGTAGTGCCTAGGAGTCCGAATAATGAACCAGGACCCTGTTGTGCTAGGGGCTGTACAAACAAAGAACTTACATACAATTGAATTCAAATTTGCTCTCACATTTGAATGAATAATCAGGGGAATTGATTTTTGGCTATTTGCTCAGACGCAGTCTGCAATATAGTCACAACCATACAGTCCTTATATGACCACAGATTTGTCATAAATGATACCCCCAAATTATGTTCATTGTTTGGTTGTTTGTGTCACTTTCCTTAAGATTGTTTGGTATCATTTTGGAGGGATGTTTTCAGATGAAATAAAGAAGCCCTACTATCATATAGGTTTTCAGAGTGGTAGCTGTGTTAGTCTGTATCAGCAAAAAGAACGAGGAGTACTCTAAGGTGCCATGAGTACTCCTCGTTCTTTCCACCTAGATAGTTACTTGAGATGGTTTTTGTTTATTGTATTGTTAGAAAAAAATTGAAATTCAATATTTTGAAATTTTGACAAAACAAAATGTTACACAAAAAAATTACAGAATTTAAATTTTTGACCAATTTCCATGATTATTCATTCAATTGTGAGAGCAATTTTTTTTTTACTATAAGAGGTCAAAAAAAACCCATTGTCATGAAAACAGAGGTTTGTTTTTCTTGAAATTTGAAATGTAGACAAAATATTTCATTCGTGATATCAAATTTTAAAACATTTCAACCAGCTCTGATAATTAAGTTCTTTACTGAATACTGAAAATATTGGCCTGCCTACTGTATTTTGAAACAAGAGCTAGCCAGAATATTCAAAACAACCCAGATTTCCAGCAATGTATTTGCTATCTGTTAGCATTCATTGAAGAATTTTGGCAAAGCAGTAACATTTGTAAACTGTGTTCTTCTGCTGTTTGGTATCCTTGTTGTGAGATTGCTCCCGTAAGTGACATGCATTGTTTTTGCTGCCTGATTTGATGACTGAAACTTTTTAAGCAGGAGAACATGTTTGTTCCAGTCATGTAATAAGCATTTCAATTGTGCTAAAATGTGTGGACATTTTGGGACTCATGCACATTTTCACAATTACCCACTGGCCATCCAAACACTTACAAAGAATGGATAACATCAGTATGGCCAACCACAAATGTTCAAAAAATCATGAGGCTAAAAAGAAACAAACCTTATATTCTTTTTACCTGCCTTTTGGTTTCTGAGCTTTTAGAGTGCACTTGATGTTTTCAAGCTATTTTCTGCATCCATGAGAACTAGAAACATACATTTTTTTTAAATGAAAGCAAAAATTCTCACATAATCACTACATAGAAATGGCCACAGTGAGTTAGATCAATGGTCCATCTAGCCCAGTAATCTGTCTCTGACAGTGGCGAGTATTCAAGCTTCAGGAGAAGTATACAGAACGGGGCAAGGGATCCACCCATCTTCCCCTCCCGACTTCTGCCAAGCAGAGATTTAGCATTGTCCCAAGATGGGGTTATATCCCTGACGATCTTGGCTAATAGCCATTGATGGACCTATCCTCCATGAATTTATCTAGTTCTTTTTTTAACCCACTTATAATTTGGCCATCACAAGATCCCATGGCAGTAAGTTGCATAGGGTAAGTGTGCATTGTGTGAAAAAGTATTTCCTCTTGTTTGGATTCAACCTGCTGCCTCTTAATTTCATTGAGTGACCCCTGGTTTTTGTATCGTGGGAATGGGTAAATAATACTTCTCTATTCTCTTTTTTTCACACCATTCATGATTTTATAGACCTTTGTCATATCACCTTTTAATTGTTTCTTTGAGAACAGCCTTAATCTTTTTAGCCTCTCCTCATATGGAAACCATTTCATATGATCCTTGATCATCTTTATTGCCCTTCTCTGAACCTTTTCCAGTTCCACACTCTGCTTCTTGTGATGGGGTGACCAGCACTGGACTCAGTATATAAGGTGTGGGTTTATATAGTGCCATTATGATATCCTCTGTTGCAGGCTAGCCCGCCCCCCTCCCCCCCCCCCCCCCCCCCCCCCCCCCCCCCCCCCCCCCCCCCCCCCCNTGGGCCTCTAGGGCTTTAAGAAAACTCATGCTAATATCACCGGAGTTGTATGACCCCACCAATCACAATGAACTGAACTCTTTTATTTGTGAATCAGGTTTCCTGCTCTTCTACCAGCTGTGGCTGAATGAAACTTCACAGCTTGTGCATGAATGATGTTTCTGAAATATTCATTCCAGTGATTGTGGCTGAGAGCTCATCTCCTTGGAATCTGCACTTCCTGATCTCTGGAGCCACTGTAGGAAGTTTTATGACCAGTTCTGCTGAGGATCTTGCAGAAAAGGACCCTGCAGAAACAAAAACTCTGAGTGGTGGAGGAAAGATGATCTTGTCATTAAAGCAAAGGAATGGGGCATGAGAAATCTGGGCTCAGTTCTCTCAGCTCTACCTGCACAGTTGTTCAGATCTTCTAAGCACAGACTTCTTGTGCAACCTTCAGCACATCACAGGAGCCAGAATGAAAAGTGGACCCGCACTGCGGGTGCTGAGCACTAGCCAAAGGAGCTCAGCACCTATCATGCACTCAGAGTGCTGAGTTCCTTTGCAGCTCTGGTCCTGATTATAGCTGCTCAGTTCCATTGCATATTTGCCCTCTATTTCTGTGCTTCAGTTCCCCACCTGGAAAATGGGGATAATGCTACTTCCATCTTCACACCCTTTGTCTGTCTTGTCTAGTGAGAGTGTCAACGCTTAGTGAGAGACAGACTCTCTGCCAATGGGTTTGCACAGCTCCTAGCACTATGGGATCCTGAGCTCATTTGGGCCGCTAGGCTCTCTGGTAGTGCAAATTCTAATTAGTCTCATTGCCATCCCAGCACTGGGGGCTCAGTGACTGTGAGCTAATCTCCTCGGTGCACCCTGCTGGGTTGCCTGTTGATTGAAGGCTAAAATTTCCATGGGCAGACAGTTTATTTAAACTTTTTTTTTTTTTCTTCTTCAGAAGCTCAGCTGGGGCAGCGGGGAAGCGTGAACTTCAATCTTCAGAGCATGCAAGCAACAAGGCATCAGCCGTCAAAGTGACACAAGCAACGATCTCCTTTGGTAAACGTTGTTCAACGCACCACAGTTTCCTAGCGATTAAAGGAGTCTTGGAAATGTCACTGCCCCGACCAAATGAGATAATTTGTGTCCATTGTCACTGGGAATCGAGCCTCTTTTTTTTTTAGTTTTAATTAACTTGTGAATATGAGGGTGGGGGGTGAAAGCTGTATGGGTGCCCTGGCTGCGGTATGGAAATGAGAGCTGGGTAATTGTGCTCGCTAAATGAACTTGACTCTATAGTTGGTGTCAGGTTTGGCTAAGTGCCCTGGGCCAACGAAGACTAATTAGGAATGCATTAAATATTAAAGCGCTCTGACACCAGGGCACTGATGGTGACAGAAGAAAAGAAATTCCATAACCTAATCTGTACCCAACAGGAGTAATTTATGTTCCCTTCTTTTAATGAAGGAAAATCCAATTATATGGCCTGCTGGAAAATATATGTAAAGGAAAAGTTAATTTTAAAAAAATACATATATAAAATAACACAGATGCTGTCAGCACAATCTGTTAGTGTCAGTCTCCCTCTGTTCTGGCTCTGTTTGATTGTTTCCATTTACATACATGGGCTGGAAAAGTAGATGGTGTTTTTGGCAATTAAAATATTGTTGGCTGGGTTCATCCCTGAGCTGGCATCAGTGCAACAGGGGAGAGGGACAATGCAAGAGCTGTGGGGGCCGGTGTGGCCCAGCCAAGGTTAGAGCAGCCGTAAAGACTGCTCTAAGTTGCACCCCTACTGTAATGCCATTATGGGCTAGTGCAGACGTGCAGCATTATCAGGTGAGTCCTCGCTGGCCACCCCTACCCACCATCTTCTGACTCCATCCCACTCCTACTCCATTCTCTCCCCACTCTGGTACAACCCCATGCCTAGGTCTCCCTGAGTGGGGGAAATCTCTGGAAGGGGCGGGTTTATGCCTGTCCTGCACCCTCTGAGAGCCAGCCTAAGCATTAAATGGGCCCCTGTGTGTTTATATATGGTGGGGGGAGAGTGAGTTTAGGCTGTGCCGGTGTGGTGGAGTTGTAGGCTGTGGTGTTTGTTTGCCTGTGGGGTGGGGGTTTATGGTGTGCTAGGGTGAATGCTGCAGTGTGTGTGTGTGTGTAGTAAGGGTGTGTGTGTACAAAGCACTTTTTCTGTGAGGCTCCCAAATTGCTTTTCAAACTTCCATCCATTAAACCTCACTCCCCTTGTCTGCCTCAGTGAAACCTGCCCTGATGACTCCGCCAGTCTATGTTGCCACTACACTGTATCCACAGCTCTCCAGTACAATTTTGTTTGACCTTTCGTTAAATACCCTGCTCTGCCAGGCGACTCACTTTTCATGGTCTGTCTATTTATCCAATCTAATCAAATCTAAAATAGAATATATTGGCCTGATCTTGCAGCCCCAACTCACGTGGGCGTCTGTCTCACAGTCTGCATTCCTGTCTATGTCTAGCTAATCTAATCTATTGGTTTGACCCTCTAATTATTAGCTGTGGGCGTCTACCTGTCGTAGTGCCTATGTATTTGCAAGAGGATTATTTCTAGTAGGATATACTAGTATACTCTGTGTGTTCGTGTGCGTATGACAGTTATCCCCCATGTACGTGCCTATACCCTCCCCCCCTCCCTTCAGCCTTTTTTCCTTCTCTTTTTCTCCCCCCCCTCCCCCCCACTCCAGAAAAAAACTACATTTATGAAATTACAGGAAGCCCATTTTTCTAAGGGAAGTTGGTTGCCACGGGTTACCAGATGCTTATCTGTCCCCAGCGCTATTTTGCTAACTGCAGCCATTACAGGGAGGGGCTAAAGAGACAAGGCTGAAATCTGCAGTGGACATCAAAGCGTTGACTCCCCAGCTAACCCTCACCTGTGCCGAGCGAGCGAGCGAGCGAACCGCAGTGAGCGACAGGGAGTGCTTTCCCCGGCGGGGCTGGGAACCAACTATCTCAGGGCTGCTGAGTTCATGCAGTCTGAGTAAATACATGTAATGTGTGCTTGGAGTCTATTAGCAGTTCCTCTCCGCAGCAGCGGCTTACTCAGGCCTGGCCCTGAATGTAAAATTGACTTGAAGTTTGTTGAATAAAATAAAGTAAAATAAAATAAAATAGTGGGAGAATATCTTACGTACCCAGAGAAAGAATTTTACCATTTTATTTTGACAGCGGGATTACTTTGAAAAGGTCAGGGCATGTGGAAAAAGAAAAATTACAGAATGAAGCTATTTTGCGAGCGTGCTGCCCTCTGCTTTCCTGGCATGTTGCTCCTCACAGAAGCTGATCACAAATTCCCTTTCTCCGATGCTTCTGAGCATTGTTGGAGAACGTGGGGAAGCATTGCAGAAGGGGTGCGCCTCCAGGGATGAATTAGCTGGGAAGAGCAGAAATCTTTCTCCCTGCCAGAAAAGATAAATAAAACAAAGGGAGCTTAAGAAACCCATCTTTGCAGGCCCTCAGGGATAAGAAAGGTTGGACAACACCCAGGAGTCGATTTGGGGGCTTGCTCTTGCAAAGCAAGAGCTAATTACACTCTGGCTTAAATGCCTGGTTGTGCTGACATCAATCTTACAAGATAGGATTTTGACCCTAAGATCCAGTGTCTCCATGTTATGATGGCCACTGAGCCCCAAGAACCCTATATCATGATGAAACTATGTCCTTATATTGAGCCCCATCTCCTGATACGTCCCTGTCCATATAATCCCAATTCCCCACGCTGTCCTTGGTCCTGATAGCTTCATGTCCCATGGATTTCCTTTCTCCATGCTGAGCCTCTTGTCCGGATGCTTCCCATGATGGTCACTATTTTAGATCTCCTGCTTGTCCCCAATTCCTGCAGTTCCTGTTTCCCATATTAATCCTTGGTCCCCACGTCCTCAATTCTTCATGCCCTCATGGTTCTCCATGTTACATCATGGTCCCCATAGCCGAATGGTTCTGTCCCCGATGTTCCACAAATCCCTGGTTCCATGACCATCCCTGCCTTTGTCTTTTCCACCTCTTCATTCAGTACACAGAGAACACTTTGCTATTACAATAACAAAAGAAAAAGAAGCCAAAAACAATACCTTACATTCCAAATACCTCCTGACATTTCCTTTGTCTTCTCCTAATGGAATGACAAGTGACTTATCTCCAAAGGGAGGCCAGTCTCCTAGAGCTGTCTACACTGTGTAAATAAATAAATAACCAAACAAATAATTTGTAAATTCTCTGATTAGCTTTGTCACTGTGAGACTCTTCCTTCGTTTTCATTCCCTCACCCCAAACTCTTTTTATGCGCTATTTCCCAAAGTGGTTTTCGTACTTGAATGTTTTCTGCCAGACAAAAGCTCCTTCTTCACATATGAAAGGGAAAAAAAACAAATAACTCCCCCCCAAAAACAACAAAAGCAGACCAGAATGAATTAAAATGCTGGTATTTCTCCCTTTTTCCAGTCCCTGCATCTAGATCATATAGGGTGTGAATTTTAAAAATAACTAGATTTTTACAACTTGTTAAAAATTATATAAAAAAGAACCTTAATGAGAAAGACAGAGAGCGAGAAAGACAGAGAGAGAGAGACCCTGACAGCAGGGTTCAATGCAAGACTAACTAAAATATTTGCTAATGAGAGGGAGAAAGGAAAGTAATTTAAAAGATTTAAAATAGTTGGGGCTTTTCATTCATGCCACCTTCCCTTTTCATTACATATTTCAATATTTGCCTACTTTTCTGCAGAAAGATTTACTTCAAGAGCGTACAAATTACCTGGCATTTGGCTAAGGACAATATGTCTAATTATGGTTCTAAAGACCTGAAATATTTCTGAGCTTAAGCTAAAAGTCAAGCGCACAAAAAAATATTAATAATCCTCTTTAAATTCATTTCCATGTCTGTTTTGGTGTAAGAGAACACCTAGAAGAGGAAGATTAAAACAAAGGAGAGAGGGAGAGAGAGAGAGAGAGAGAGAGAGGTGGAATTTACTGTGAAAGGGCCTGAGTCAAACTCTATTGAAGATGATGGAAAGACATCTGTTTACTTGACCGGGCTCGGGATCAGGATCTTAGTGCTCGCCCTTATGGTTTGTGACAGGAACAGGAATGGGAGTGGGTGGGATGGGAGGCCACGCTAGAGGGTGTGAAAGGGCTTTATGTCAGGCATTGCAATGACTTGGCTGGAGTGGGCTCAGATTTCAGGCACCAGCACTGGGGAGACCCTGAGTGCTGAGGGCCCCAGGACTTCCCAGACAGCCCCTGAGCCTAGAGGCTATATGGACAGGAAGGGGAGTGCCATTCCCCTCACACAAAGTAAAGCTGCCAGTGCTGCGACTAGTGGGTCATTCAGCCATGGGGTCCCACATGTTGCTGTTCTAGTCACCTGGTGAGGCGCTGGCCAGTTCCAGAAAGCTGGGCAAACCCTGCTCCCAGCCAGGCTAGGTGTAAATCTGGAGTAACTCCCTTCCTGTCTAACTAATGGCTTTATGGGCAGCCTGTTACTGAGCTATCTAAACCTTGGTCAAGAAGTTACTCTGGATTTTACACTTGGCTGGCTGCAAAATTTGTCCTGTTGACTTCAACAAGAGTTAAGGGGATCAGGGCCCTGACCCAGAAAAAACACTTAAGCAAATGCTGAACGTTGCCTCCATAAGTACATAACAATGGCCTACAAGGGCCAACCAATGGTTTATCGAGCCCAGTATCCTATCTCTTGACAGTGTCTTGTGCCAGATGCTGTAGGGGGTGTGAACAAAACACGGGCATTTATTGAGTGATCCATCCCCTGTTCTCTGGTCCCAGCTTCTGGCAGACAGCGGTTTAGGGACACCCAGAGCACAGGGTTGCATCCCTGACCTATATTGCCTAATAGCCACTGATGGACCTATCCTCCATGACAAGCTTTCGAGCTGACACAGACCTTTTCTTCAGGTCTGGGAAATGTGGTCTGGCTTTAGCCCTGAAGGAGACAGTGAGGTGCCTTGTGGATATAGGGCTGCTGGGGACTAGTCCTGAATGCAGAAGAGGGCAGCCCAGAGCAATCCTCTACCCCTGGCTGCTGCAGATGCCAGGCATTCTTTGCTCTGGAGATCTGTCATGTGGCTGCCCCCAGAGGGGCATTCATTGAATGTTGGTCTTTCCCCAGCATTGGACCTGGTTTCTAATGGGTGTGTAGAGATCATCCCCTGCAAGCATGCGAGAAGGGTTTTCCTTCCATGGTAAGTTAACATGTGCTTTCTGCGTACAGTGTGGTCTCGTGGACAGGACACTGGCCTGCCATGTGGGAGACCTGCATTCTAGTCCTGGTTCTACCACTGACCTGCTGTGTGACCTTAAGGAAAAATTACTTCCCGTCCTGCCTCCACCCCTATCCTCTTCCCTTCAGAAACTGCGAAGTCCAGCAGGTGTGCGCTCAGTTAAGCTTTATTTCAAGTCCCCTTCACCAATATCACCACAGTCCCCCATGCTCCCACCTATTTAGAGTGCTTGCCAAAGTTCAGGCCCTCTCAGCAAGACCTGAGGGGAACGGGTCTACTCTGAACCCTCTGTTTGGCTAACTCAGCCCCCCTCTCTCTCCCTCACCTTGCACTTCCTTCCTGTACCTCTTTTATCAACCATGGGCTGATGGGGCCAATTGAATGTTTACCCCCTGTCCAGCCCACTATACTGATTAGATCATTACCCCAATTAGCATCTCCTGGGGCACTAATTAGCCTCCAAGTAATCAGAGTGCAGGCTCACCTACTCGCTCCCTGCACTCCGACACCCCCACCCTATACCTCTGCTTCTCTGCCTGTCATGTCTAGTTACATTGTAAGCCTTTCCGGACCGAGACTGTCACTCGCTATGTATTTGTACAGCACCTGACACAATGGCGCCCCATATCAGAGTAGGCAGTACTCGAATAGGAAGAAATTATATGCCAGCCTGCAGAGTGGAGATAGATAAACTTCCCACCCTTTGAATTTATATCAAGGATGAAGTGTGGTGCTGGATAACTATTTCCTGACATAACCCCCATTTGCAGTGGGGGGGGAGGGAGGAGGAGGGATAGTGGCAGCGCTAGGGGTTGCCTCTGCAGGGAGCTCTCATGAAAATTCATCTGTGGAATTAGAGGGCAGAGTGACCAATTTTCAGGGGGACTTATGGGTTGCAGGTGGCACTAGTTTCCTGAAGAAGAAATGCGTTGCCAAAAAAAGAACAGATGGTTCAAGTCACTAGTTATTTATTTCTATAATTAGTAGCAAGCTGTGATCTCGGGCCTTAAAGAAATTGTCAATGTCTATGAAATTCCTCTCCTCGTTATGAGAGGAGGGAGCATGAAAGGGGTGCCAGGGGAAGGCTCCTGGCTGTTGAGCGGAAACTTGGTGGTTAAGGCAACAGGTTAGTATTCATGCGGGTCTTGGGTCCTTGAAGAACAAGATTGAAAATGTTAGAAAAATGCTGCAGGCACTTAACCATCTTCTGTGCTCTGTGCCTTCCCACCAGCTCCGTGGGCTGCAGCTGATTACTGCCGTTGAGGAAAATGTTCCTGGATCAAATCTGGGTCAGCTTCAATTCTATTATCCTCTGGTGGTATCCTTTTCCCTAGTTCTACCTCAGCCTATTTCTTTCTCTCTTTAGCTTTTTGTTTTCTTGTCTCATGTTTCAGTTCTTTGGGGCCTGATTCTGCGCTCATACGGCTTTGACATAGGGGTAACGCCATTGATTTTGGTGGAGCGATTTCTGAATCTGTCATGTGTAAGGGAGATCAGAGCCAGATCCTTTGTATTGAATGCATTTTGTACACACTCTGCAATGGGTTCTGTCTCTGACAACATAACATATTTGTTATTACAGTGTATATAGCCTATTTGTTCCCTAAGGCATTTGGGTGCGGGGCTAGGGGAGGGCATCCATTGGGTGAGTTTATTTATTTTAGTTACTATTGGAAGCAGCAGGCAGGTTAGTATTTTCCTTCCTATTATGGGATGTGCCATAATTAACTATTTTTTATATTAGTTAATGATATAAGATTGCCAATAGTTACTCAGCTACCATGGTGATGGATGCTTATATAAAAACATAGATAGATAGACATCAAGAGCACCACCTGTTGGTCTCTATCTATGGAATAATCTCTTATAAGCATAAGTTCTACATGTGTGAAGTGGTTCTGTAATTCTATTTATTTACCTTTTGTATTTATAACTTTAAAAATGGTTTTATTACTTTTTGTCTGAATATGTAAAAACAAATATATAAATTATAAAAAAACCCATGCAACCCTTTTTCTTTTTGAGAATTACTGCAGATTTTTTTTTCCATTTTAAGAAGTTGGAAAAACATTTGCCCCTATTGTAAAGAAGCAAATGAAATCCAATCAAATCCCAGCTGAAGGAACATGCTGTGGTTGCTCTGGGCATAAATCAGAGATGGAATTAATTTTGTTCCTTTTTAACTCCCTTGAGCAGGGAAAAAAGAACTGAAAAGAGGGCACCATGTGCCCAGGAGTGCTGAATGGATTGAGGTGATGTCAATGGACCTCCAGCACTGGAGTCTAGACAATGACGTCTAAGAACAAAATCAATATGCATCCCACTGGCAATGAAATGCCTTCAGATGCAAAGATCATATTAGATCCTGTTGTGTTTAACTGGAATATACTTGAAGTGGGAAAATTAAATTGTTCAGTGCTGAGGGAGCTGGGTGGCAAGAAGGCCAGGTGTAATGAGTATGTGGTCCTGGAGAATGTAGGAGAAAGCCTATGGGGCTATATCAGACCTTGACTTAGTCTAGCTCTCCTTGCCTTGTCCATGAGTCCACTATGACGTTCATTAAGAACGAGAGCGTAGCAGTTGCATAGCAACACAGGAAGCACCACCTTGGATCAGACAGAGGTCCATCTGGCCCAATTGTGGTCAGGACCAACCGCTTGAAAGGAAGGTACAAGAACCCTGCTGTAACCCTGTCCAGAGGTAAAGTTTCTTCCTATCTCCCATTAGTTAGAAGTTGGTTAAAGTTGTTTTTGTCCGAAAACCAAGTGATGCAGGAGCCTAGCTGGCAGACCACTGGCCAAATACTGGTCAAAAACACTGTTGCCAACCCACTGAAGTCAGGTTTCAGAGTGGTAGCCACTGAGGTCAGTAACTGAGAGTAGAATTTTACTTCCTGCTCCTGTTCTCATTGGTTCTTTGTTCACTGCCATCATAAAGGATAGAGCTGAATGAAATTCAGAATTTGCATCCCGTGAGGAGTTCCAATATTTCAGAGTTTATCTTCATCCCAAATTAGGGCAAAAAGTTGAAATTTAAAAATGTTTCATGGAATGGAAATTGTGAACAATTTTGGTTCTGAAACAGAGAAATATTTAGTTTTTAAATTTGTGATTGAAGCTATCCAAGGACCACGATCAGACCAGTGCTATGAAGATGAGCATAGAGTGATGAAAGTCCCCTGGAGAAGGAGGAGCTTATTCGTCTGTATTCTGCAGGCAGAGTAGCTAGAGAAGTGGTTGTCAACCTATTTACCATTGTGAGCTGCATATGCAGCTCTCTATGTGTTATGTGGGCCACATCCACACAATATATATATACTACCTGTATGGCCCTGAGAGGATATCACATGGGCCGCAGCTGTGTGCTGATTGGGCCACAAGCTGAGAACCATTGAGCTAGAGGAGTTGAGAAGGACACAAAGAGACTCATATTAACACATAGTGGGCCAGACTCTGTGCTCAGTTAAGCTGGTGTAAATTTGGAGTAAGTGCATAGAAACAATGACCCACCAGGGGAAGTGAAGAAGAGAGTGTACAAGGCCGATGGCCAGCCAGTTTTGCTGGTCCTTCATACAGGCACTGATGTTGAGGCTGACTGCTCTCAGGGTGTGATGACAATGGAGCATGTTGGGCACCAGATGGGGAGAACATAAAAACGGCCCTACTGGGTCAGACCAATGGTCCATCTAACCCAGTATCCTGTCTTCCGACAGTGGCCAATGCCAGGTGCTTCAGCGGGAATGAACAGAACGGGTAATCAAGTGATCCATCGCCCACTCACAGATTCTGGCAAACAGAGGCTAGCAGATACAACTGCCCCTCAGAATGCCACAAAGGGATTCCAATTGGTGGATCCAGGTTGAGAGAAACTCCTACTGACTCCAATGGGCTTTGGAGCAGCCTCTAAATGCCAAGAAGGCAACTGAATGGGGTCAGATGGCCCAGGTCCACATGGAGAGTTGGAAGCTGTAATGGTAGGTTCCTTGTGAGGGGCAGATGGGAGGAGACCTGGGTCAGAGAGAGAGCACATTTGGGGAAGGATGAGAGCCAACACATCTGGCACATAAGATTAAGTAGGACTAGCCAAGACTAAATTCTCCTGAGAAGGCTAGGCCAGCAGGACTCCTGGGGGCTGGTTTGTGGGTGGCTTTCAAGATTGGGAGAAGACAGTTCGGACTCTGACCCATTATTACAGGTCATATGGAGCCTCGTCTAAAAGAAACGGGCTAGATTTTAGGCTTAGGTGGGAATGTTAGATCATTCGTTCTCATTAGCTGCAGGTAATCACATGAAAAGAGTCACAGCAATGAGGCCATCACTAAGCACAGACCTCTCCTGTGCAGTCCCCTTGAATCCCCTTTGGTCTGGGCTCAGGGCTCACGCGCCGTCCCTGAAAGAAAGGGCTGTGCCGCAGCTCCATTCCAATCCCCCAGGACACGGGGAGGTTATTAAAGGTCTCTCTCTCTCCCCTGCTGCAGAGCTCGCCACGTTTTTTTTATTTTAAATTAATTTTGTGAGACAGGTAGAAGATGCTGCCTTAGCTTTGTCCTTGGGAGCCGCAGAGCTTCCCTTGATTGAAGAAATATTTTTATAGCCTAAATGTGCAGGTTAAAGTAATTTTTTGACAGGTAAAATACTTGGCCATGGCCTGTAGAGAATCTCTCTCCCCCACCCCCTTTCCCTGCTAATATCTCCGTCTTTTCATCTAGAGGGGCATATCTGTCACATGCGAGCAGGCATCTGTTCCCTCTCTTAGCTACCTACTCCTAGTCCTTAATGATGAGACCCAGAGCTGGGCTCTGGCTGGTCCAGACACGGCATTATGAGTGCCACCTGGGTCTGTGGCAGCATGGACCCCAGCCCTACTGCAGCCTATCGAGTCCAGCAGGGACCCACCAGCCGTGTGAACTCTCGCCAACCAATGCCCGGCAAATATTATTATTGTGATGATTTGTCTTGCAAGAGCAGCGAAAGGCCTCAGCTGAGATCACGGCACCATTGGGCTAGATGCTGTAAGAGACAGTCCCTGACACAAGGAGCTTGCCATCAAGAAAGACGAGCTGGGCAAAGGGACCGTTGTCATCCCCATGTTGCAGACAGGTAAGTGAAGTGCAGGGAGGTTAAGGGCCAGATACCGTTACCCCACCTCGGAGTGAGTGGTGCTCTACTCCATCAGTCACCCCATTGATTTGAAAGCGGCTACTTGTGAAGATGACAGAACCTGGCCCTAAGTGACTTGCCCAAGGTCACCGAGGGAGTTGGTGGTAGAACCAGGAACTGAACCCTGGTCTTGTGCACCCCAGAACATTAGCCACAAGAAGTATTCCAACAGTGCTGGCTATTCAACAACACTGCCCCTGCCAGTATCACCCGGGGCAGGTCCTGACCTCCTTCCATTACTTGTCACCCTTAGACATGGAGAATGCTAGTAGTGCTGCCTGGCAAACAGGGGCGGCTCCAGGCACCAGCGCACCAAACGCATGCCTGGGGCAGCAAGCCGCGGGGGGCGGCCTGCCGGTCGCCGTGAGGGCGGCAGTCAGGCTGCCTTCGGCGGCGTGCCTGCGGGAGGTTCGCCGGTCCCGTGGTTTCGGTGGCAATTCGGCGGCGGGTACACCGAAGGCGCGGGACTGGTGGACCTCCCGCAGGTGCGCCGCCGAAAGGCACCTGACTGCCGTGCTTGGGGCGGCAAAATACATTTCCTGCTGGAAAACAACAATTCCATAGAGTGAGACACCCCAGAATTATCCCACTGGTTAGGGCACTCACCTGTGATGTGGGAGGCCCAGAGTCAAATCCCTGCTTCGCCTGATTCAGAAGAGGGACTTGTACCTGCGTGTCCCCCGCCCCCAGCCAAGTGCTTCAACCATCAGGCTATAGAGTGTCTCATTTTGACCAGAAATTCCATCCTGGACCCAAGGAAATGCCAACAAATGAAGGCGGTAGAAGGACCGCTCTTGCTGACATTTTGGTTTTAATGAAATGGCATTTTGGCACAGGAAAATATTTTGTGGAACATTTTTTGACCAGCTCTAAGCACTATGTCTCCAGTCTGCCACTCTGGCAGGACAGACCTATCCCATCTCATCCCTGGAGAGCTGGACTGTGTGGAAAGAAGAGAAACATTGGCAAAGAAATACATGTTGGATTTTATTTTATTTTTAAATCCCCATACAAAACTGCAATGTCCTTGGTCATTAGCTTTCAGTCAGCTGTCACGTCAGCAAACCCTTGCATAAGCCATTGCGACAGGACCTGGAGGGTAAAGGGCTGCATGCAAGAGTCAAGACTCCTGCAAAACGGAACAGATGGCTCCTCCACATGTCTAAATAAAGCTGTAATGGTGTTTGGCACCGTAAGAGCTGTAACGCGACATCCGTGTCGCCGGAGCAAGTGGAGCAGTCTGGAAGGAAGCGTGGAGGTGGGAATGCAGAGAACGGGGTCAAGCGGGAAGGCTGGTGAGGCAGATCCTGGCCACTGGTGAATGACAAGCTGTGTGGAAGCAGAAACTGGGGTTAACCAGGGGGAATTAAGTGGGAGATTAATTTACCCAGCCACCTTTAAATGGCAAGTAGAGCCATGGATCTATCCTCCGGGGTGTCCATCAGGACCACACAGTGAAATTATGGTTACGATTTCTGTTAGGGTAGAACTTAGAGGCCCCGACCGTTGGCTCCACTGGAAGGGACAGACCCTGTCCCCAAAAGCTGACCATCTAAATAGGCAGGCAGAGAAAGGGTGGGCAGGGAAGTGACTTGCCCAAGGTCACCCAGTAGATCACTGGCAGCATGGGAATAGACCCCAGGGCCCTTGACTCCCATTCCCCGAGACACTAGACCACGCTGACCAACCACTCTACCCCTTTAAATAGGAGCCAGGAACAGGGATATATATAACACATTGCAGGTATATAATAAATAGTAATACTTTACCCTTCTGTAGTTCCTTCTGCCTCAGCAGCTCAAAGTCCTTCACAAGGGTGAATTGATCCTCACAACATTCCTGTGAAACAAGTGGGCATTATTATCACCATTCTACAGATGTCAAAACTAAGGCAGAGTTTAAACAACATTAGTAATGACTACAGCACTGCGTGGGAGTTATATATGTGTACAGTGCTTAGCACAGTGGGGATGACTAGGGACCATAGGTGCTGCCATGATTTTCCTGGTGGCTGCAGCATCTAACTACATAATACCAAGGATACTATGGCCTCTGCATGTGGCATGTGCATCAAAATCCCGGGGCTTGTACAAGCTACCTCAGATCCCATACATTCTGTTGGACACATACATTGGACCTGATCTTCTGCCAACAAGCAAACATCAGGTATGTCACAAGCATTGCACTCACATGGTCTGAACACCAGGTGCAGGCAAAGATCACAATCTTTCTTTGATCTTATCAGGGAAAGGAAGCGATAAAGCTATCTGGGCCATGAAAGCATCTGAATCCTTCAAGTTTTCAGCATGCTTTAGGTAAACAAACTTCCCAACGACAAGGCCAAGGTGTCAATGAGCAAGAAGAACACGACAACCATCTCATCACCATAACCATCCATGCCTTCTCCCTGAAGACAACCCCTCCCCTTACGCCAGGTGTGAACCAATGAACTAACTCAGAGGAAATGCAGAGGCAGATGATTTGACTATGGTTGGGGTAAAACCCTGCCACATCCATTCACCAACAGAACAGAGATTTCTTACAGGATTATGACACTGCAGTAGAAGCCCACAGACCCTTCTCTTCTATCTTCACAGCTGATACTGTGGAGATAGATAGATAGATAGATAGATAGATAGATAGATAGATAGATAACCAGGAACAGAACTCTGGCATTCTGACGCCCCCTGCTCTAACCACTAGGCAGTGTATCCTCTCTTGTACCATGCATTCCTTGGCATAATACTGATAGTAATCCTTATTTCCATGGTGGCTTTTAATCTTCAATGTACTTTGCATTGTAAATTCTCTAAGGGAGAGACTTTGGCT
Source organism: Platysternon megacephalum (assembly GCA_003942145.1). Classification (NCBI taxonomy): domain Eukaryota; kingdom Metazoa; phylum Chordata; order Testudines; family Platysternidae; genus Platysternon; species Platysternon megacephalum. Next base: position 3,729,096 of record QXTE01000070.1, on the reverse strand, counting down.
TTTTTATGTTTGTGCAGCGCCAAGTGCATTGTGAGCACTTCCAGAAAGAATATGTAATAAATAATCATAGAAATTCACTACTTGACCTGTTTCTCCATATGGGGGAACATGCTCCTGCGATGAGTCTAACCAGACACTCAGCGTCCCTGTTCCTTTGCCAAAACACATCTAAAATAATATTTTTCCTCTGACAAGTAAGACAGTAAGTGTGAGCTTGTGTCTGACAAGTTCAGGGAGGAGCTTGCAAGGAGGCAATTAGACAAGAAAAGTGCTGATTAAAAGCACGGCCACCCACGGCAATGGAAAGATACACGTGTGTGTGTGTTTGGGGAATAAAAGGAAGCACTTGGTCACGCAGCAGCTTATAGCAGGAAGTATCTTGTGATTGACATGTTCTCATTTAGATGTTTAACTATCGGACTACGGGGTTTCTTGGATCTTCCTAGGAAATATCTGGACTTGGCCACTGTTGGAGACAGGATGCTGCATTAGATGGACCATTGCTTTTATCCAGTCTGGCAAATCCTTCGTTCCCACGTAGAGGGAATGAGTCATGAGCTGGGAAACATTGGACAGTTCCCCCCGCAATCCAGACCATGCTGGAATAACAGAACAGAGGCAGTCATCAACGAATCCATCCCATGCTGCGGTAGGATATTGTGGGAGGGCATTTTCTGTGGACATCCAGACTTGATTGATGCTGCCAATGAAGAAAGATTGTCAAAATGGGTTATTGACAAAAATGCCATTTTTTTTCAAAATCAGAACATTTTCTTAAAAGTGTCAATTTTGACAAAATGTTTTGAGGGAAAAAAACCTATCAAAATGCTTCATTTCAGTGTCAAAATATCTTGTTTGGACAGTTTTGGAATAAAATGTTTTGATTTTTTGTTTTGAAATGTCTTTTAAACATATTTTTATATAACCATTTTTTATTTTGTTTCCAAAAGTTTTCAAAAAGGCAGACTCAGAATGAAATGTTTTGATAGAACAAAAATAAAACCTTTTTGAAATGACATTAGGAAAAAAATATTGGTTTGGGTCAGTTTCAGAAATTAAAAAATGCAGAATGTCCCACAAAATGGGAAATCCAGTTCCCACCCTGCTCTGCCCAGTAACTGGAGACACAAAGACAACCTCAGTTTTGCCTACATGGTGCATTAGTCCACATTAGAGGGGTGTAAATTCTAGTGCTCACTTGGGTCTCGTGCTCTAACTGGTATGTGTTGTTCCTGCTGGTGTGCATTAAGTTCTCTAGTTTGCACTGATATAGTCCTGTTTCAAACAATACCATATTTTTGGCATGCACTACTAGTTCACTAGTGCATGTTAGAGTCCACATAGGCCAGTTTGTGCTCAACACCTTAGTGCACAATAGAATTTACACGGCTCTAGTGAGGACTAAGGTACCACGTGGACAAGTCCCCAGCCTACCTGCAGTCATTTGCATTGGAAGCCACATGACCAGCGCCTCACAGCTCAGAGCGATCTGCTCTCTTTCCTCCCCACTACCCTCTCTGAATGAGAATCCAAGGGACCAGGGAGCCTCTCCCCTGCTGCAGCGTTGTGCATCCTCCTCCCGTGCAGGGGCACTTCCAGCTCCTTCCTTGCATGATGCCCCCATCCCAGTTTCCTCGTGGTCATGAAGTGGTTAACACCGGGCTGTCTCTCTCAGTGGAGCCTCTCACTGGAGGGCACGTTGGAAGGCAGTAAAGGAAGGCAAATCACTTTATGCAAATTAGCTTTTAATTATTCATTGGCAATTTGACTGTAATCGGGCAGGTGCCCTGATAGGATGCGCACGAGGTGATAAGTAGGTTTCTCCTGTCAACACGTCCCTCGACAGCCCTGCAAGGTGCCTTCAGCAAGCCGAAATTACCCAGCGAGAGGCACAGGCTGCTGGGAGGTGCAGTCAGCACCACTCCAGACATGTTAATTTCAGCAAGGATGTTTTAAGAGTTCTCTCTCACACCCTGTAATTCACCCTGAGCTGACAAATGGAGAGCAGGGAAAGGGGAAAAAAAAAATAGACCCAGACCTCTGTTGAATAGTTCTCTTTAATATTTTATATTTATGTTTATATATAGCCCCCCCCCTCCCTCTTCTCACTGGCAATTTTTTGCTGCACCAAATTGCCGTAATGAGACCCCAGTGCAACCATTGCATAGATATCCCTTTCTGGTTCTGGAGGTGGGTAGAGGACCGCGGGCATCTCAGCTTGGATGTGAGGCACAGGGAGCTGAGCCATGCAATCCGAAGGGGCTGTTGCCTGTGGGCAGTAAAATATTAGCGACAGCAAGGTAATAATAATATTATAATTCATAGCCATCTAGGACCGCATTGTTGTCACCGTGATTCACGCTGTGGCTACTTTATGGCTGTAGCAGGGAGAGAATTCAGATCCAGATGCACAGGCCTCTAACACTTGAGGTAAAGGAGAATGTCCCTTAACTGACAGCAGCAGAGGGCTTACGGCACGCAGGTGAGCAGTCCTGATGCCGCACAAAAGGGGTCAGTGACACACACATACACACTCCCCAGTGTATCACAGTCTCTTGCCTTTGCACTTTGTTTTGTACTGCCCCTTTCATATGTAAGTACTACAAAGATTTTTAACAGTAATCATTTCTCCCATCTCCAAAATGCAGCCACCTCTGGGTGGTGTGTGGCAGCTGTTTAACTGCACCCAGCAACAATGAGCAACCGTTTAAGGGCAGGAAGTGAAGAAGAACACTGTATCCCATGGAATTCAGGTAGTCAGACTGTAATTACTCAAATATTATGGGGCTCTCTTTGTCATGTGAGTGACTGCAGGCTTGTGAGGAGGCAGACATTTCCGGTTTGGCGTGGTGGCAATATTCGGGCTGAGCTATGGAGTTGCTGTTTAGAAAGAAAGGGACATCAATTTATTAGGCAGCTCACACAAGACGGCTCCGTGGAGAAGACAACTGAAAAATGCTTTGCAACCCCCAATTCCGTAAGCATCTGTCTCATTTCAAGTACTGCTGGGCCTTTCGGTCTGCTGGATGGAAAGGCGAGAGTGACTTCAAATAATCCATTCCTCCTGAGTGCCAGGGAAAATCAGCTCCAAGCAGCACAGCACCTCAAGCCAACAAACGCCAAGCAAGGGCAAATCGCCTCAAGGAAACCATGCCTCCCAGGCCCCTTCTTGTGTCACCTTCACCAACCTTTGACCTCTCTCTCTCTCTCTTCTCCCCATAGGCGGAGATCAAACACTGTGAGAGAGTTAGCCAGAGGAGAAACAAAATTGCCTCAGCTCTCTGGACAGATTGCAAGTGCCAAAGAGGAGGGTCAAAGCAGGCATCCGATTGAATTAGGAGCGTCGGACATGAATTAAAGTGAAATGATCCCACATGGGACTGAGGGGAAGCAGAGATGGACGTGGCAGGAGAGGAAAATGAAAGGCAAGGGGTGGAGAGAGAAAAATGGACATAGGAACAGAGAACCAAAAATGTAGTGTCTGGGAATTGGGTCATATCCTTTAAGTAGATTGTGAATCCTCTAGGGGTGCTCACTGTGTTCTATGTTTTAGAAACCAGCCAGAGCAGTGGTGTGTGTATGTAGTTAGGAATTACATGTTGTGTGTCTGGGTGTATACATACACATGCATCTATGCCAGCGGGATTCTTTCATGCTGTGATTGTTGTGTAAAGAGCAAAGGACGCAACAGGAAGGTGACGGGGAAAAACAGGAGATTAAGAACAGGCAGCACCGGGGAGGTGAGAATGCCATACAGGCACAGGATGTCTTCACGCTCATTTGTATTCCGGGAGCACTTAGAGGCCCCAGCTGAGATCGAGCCTCCATTGTACAACACACTGCACCAGTGCACTTAATGAGACACGGTGCCTCCCCTGAAATGCTTATCAGCTAAACAGCCCGGGCAGGATTATTACCCCTATTTTACAGATGTGGGAACCCAGGGATGAAGTGACTTGCCCAAGGTCACACAGGCAGGGAGTCCATGGAAGATCCGAGGTGCCAAGTTTCAAGCCAGTGCCTTCTCCACAAGCCCATCCTTCCCTTCCTGGGCTGCAGATGTGGGGCATTAGGGAGGCTGTGGCGGGGGGACATGGCTAACGGGGTAGATGAAAGTCCCCTCAGGGGCTCAGCAGGGTTGTGGTAATGCCAAATCGGGGGATCAATGTGAGAGGAAATGGAGAGTAAAGAGCAGTAAACGAGCTGGGTTAAAGCAGCTGGTTTACACAGCCCTTCATTTAATCCTTTCCTTTTATTTCATTGTCTAATTGCTTTAGCCCTTGTACTTTTCATGCTGCAGGCTGAGGGACCCAGGCTCCCTCTCCTTCTCTCTCTCCACATCTCTCTGCCTGATCTCATTTCTCTCTCTCTTCATTTCTGTTCCTATCCCTTGTTCTCTCGCTTTCTCTCCCCAGCTTCTTCCTTCCTCTCTCTCTTCAGGCCCCTTATTACTCAAGCAGTTTTTGTTAGCGCTGTCAACCGCTCCAATGTGTAAGTGAGATTGTACTGTAAGTGAAGTTAAAAGTATTTCTATGGTGGGATATTTAATCATTTGAATCCTTGATAGGAGCAGCTCTTTTTATTTTCACTAGCTATAAATCCAGGCTCTATCTAATCTCTGATCTCAGAGAGGAGAGAATTAACCAGCTGTGTGTGTGACTGGAAAGGAGAAGGCTGGAGAAAAGGGACCACTTTATCTACATGCCGAGTGGAGCAGCATAGGAATAAGGGACAGAAACATTTCCAAACCTGTGCCATAATCCACTCATTGGAAGCATCATTTTCATTTATTTCCTTCTTCAGTTATAAACTCAGCAAAAGGGCCTTCGGGGGTCCCAGGTTCCTGGGTTCCTGTCCGTTTTGTGCTGAGTGACTCCTTGTGGGCATGATTCTCCGCTGCATTATTTGTAGGCCTCTGTATGAAGTGAGCGCTAGAAAGAGCTGGCTGGGAATTTTTTTTGATTGAAAAATGTTTTTGCAAAAGAGGTTTTGATTGGATGAATCTCCCGACTCCATAAAAAGGTGTTTGTTTTTTTTAAAGTGTTGACATCTTTTAAATAAAAAAGTCTTGGATTTCCAATTGGAAACACTGTGTCCATTTTGAAATTTAAGTTGGCTAGACTAAAAAACAGGTTGAATAAAGGGAACAACAACAAAAAAGCAGGTCCTGCTAAGGGGCAGGGAGAGAGGGCTGGATGAGAAAAGTGAAGATGGTTGAGAAAGGTGAGAAGATTGAAATTTTTCCCTGAAACTTTTTCCTGTTGTTCTTCCCCCAGCCCCCGAGACAAACAAGCAAAAAACAATTTTAGATGAACATGTCCTGACCAGCTCCAAGGATGGAAATGTACATGAGATCAGCTGCTTGTGAGCAGAGAGGGGAGGGATAAGACGGTGGAGGAGGAAGGTTTAGGATTTGAGAAGGAGCTGGCTGGGTTGAGAGGAGAGGTGGGGGAGGCTGGGCGGCAGAGAATGGTACCCGATTGGGCTCATGGGGGTAGAAAGGATGGAAGGAGAGGGTCTTAACAAGTTTGGATACGCTTTTAATTAGCAAATGTAGACCCATTAGGAGAGAGAGTCGTTATTGCCCTTTAGTGACTGGGCCACATAAGGGGTTTACAATTCTGTTAATGGAGTTACTCCTTTAACACAAGCAGTAGATTTTTGCGTGTCGAGCTAAAGGGGATGTGTTTGAAACCCGCCCAAACAGCATACATTTTATGTTCACCCTAATGTCTCCTCCAACCCCGAGGTTCTCTCCTCAACAGGAGAATGCAGGATTCCCTGATCTTACTCTTTCCGTGTAACTGTCTAGCAGGTGCCTGCACCAGCTCCTTTCCCCCCCTCCCTCTTCTCTCTCCCCTGCTGTCTCACAAAGACACTGACATCTTGTTTACCTCTGATGCCAAAATAAAGAAATTTCAGTTCCGAGGCACCTTTTCTTTTGCTGTCAACACAGTTAAAAGAAAAAGCTGGAGACATCAAAGGGGCCGGCTCCCTTAAAAACAATAACACCCCCCTTTCTATCGCCCCCATCACAAAACCAGACAAAAAGAGCTCTGCACAAAAGGGCCCCTCTTGGCTTGATTGGGCCCTATCTAACCAACTTGCGTATTCCCAGGGTTTTTACCTCAGAACAGGGACCCTATTAGAGGTGAGGAAGTCGTGTTTACAAGCAAATGGGCCTCATTTAGAGCAAAATTTCCATCCATTTGCCAGCACTGGACTGGAAAATGATGTTTATTCTGCATCCAGATTAGTCACAAACATGGCGCTGAATGGAACAACAATAATAATTCTAGCTGCTTTGTGGCCCGTTTCATCCATATATCTCACCGCATCATGATCCCCATTGCAGCTGGGCAAACTGCAGTATTGAGCAGGGAACGTTATCTAGGGATTGTAGCAGGAGGACTGGAAGTCAGGACGCCTGGGTCCTAATCTCAGACCCACAACTGACTTGCTGCGAGAGTTTCATCTCGCTTTACCCCACTCTGGGAGTGTAACGGGGCTCACTCACCACTCCGGCGCCTCCTAGTGGCCAATATAAGAATTAGCTCTGGTAGCCTGCGCACCCTCTTCTGGTGGTGTCTCGCCGCCATCATTTCTGCTCCTGGACCCACGTCCCTCCAAGAAGCGCAGTGGCCTCTTCAGTGAAACAGCCCTTCAGCCATGCCACTCGGTTCCCCCGCTTTCAGAGGCCGTCTCTGCAGTCCCTGTCCAGCCACTTCTCTCAGTGGTGACTGCAGTCTACTGTCTAGCGACTTCCCCAGTGGTGAGGGGGGAGGGACCCAGGCCTGCCCACTACTCCTGGTCCTGGCCCAGGGACCCTATAGAAGGCCACTGCTTGCTGTGTCCCCTCCCAACTCCTCAGTAGATTTTCCTGGGCCACTTTCCTGTGGCACCAGCACCCTCTTTGCCCTCACCTCAGGGCCTCAGCCTGCAGATGCCTGCAGCCCGCCAGGAGGTGCCTTTAGCTCCCCAGGTCTCCACCTGCAGCACTGCTCTGTCCAGGGTTCTAGCTGCCTTCGGCCTGCAAGGCAGCCAGTCCTCCTCCCTCCTCCAGCTCCAGGGAGTGACTGAAGCTGCTCTGCCCTGCAGCTCTTCTTATAGGGACCTGCTGGGCCCTGATTGGCTGCTCCCCTCAGCCTCTCTCTGTCTGGCTGCCTCCTGCACAGCCTCCCTAGGGCTCTATTAACCCCATAGAGCCCAGTGTGGGGCAGGCACCCCATCACATGGAGATATGACATTGGATATTTCATCCACACAGAAACATGGGGAGGCATTTGCCTGTATAAGGCCTAATGGTTCCAGGGCATTGTGCAGTGAGTAGGGTTCTTGCTAGAGCTACAGAAAAACTGCAGCGTGCATGCTGTCCAGAACAGCAGGGATGGGGCTATGCTACCCCTCCCAGACTCTGGGGCAGAATGTGCTGTTAGCCATGGTGTCCTACCTTGGCCTTGGGATGCCAAAATCTGGCTGTGTTGAGGCCCCTGGATGAAGGAATTGGTACCAAACAGAATAGTCTCTCTTCCTCTCTGCAAGTCTGTTCAACCACCGGAGCAAGCCCATCAGAGGTGAAGAGGGGCTGGGCAAAGGAGTGCAGCGGGAGAGGGAAATTCCTCCCGTGTCCATCTGATGGAGAGGGTCTCTCATTCCCTGCCCTCTCTGGCCCATTCATAGTGTTGTGCTCTATTCTCAGTGAGAGAAAACCCAGTGCAACCTAGGAGACCCCATTTGCAATGAACCTCCACTCATCACCCCCTCCAGTGTCCTGGTTTAATTTGCACCCCAGGGCCTCAGCTGCAGGCTGAGACTGCAGATCCTTGAGAGAGCTGTTGTGCATTGCTTGCGGGATGTTTCCAGGCCAGGATTGAGGAAAAACAGCAGATAGCGGTTGGGGCAGGCTGGTAAGGACTGAGGGTCTTAGTAGAGCTGTCTGGAAGCTCCATACAAGAACAGCAGGGTTGCTTCAGGCTAGGATTGAGGTGCCTTAGCAGAGATGTGTGTGGAGGCCCCGAATCGGGATAGCAGTCAGTGACGCAAGTCAAGACGGAGACACACCAGTGGAGCTGAGTCTGGGAATCCTGCATAGATCCTCTAGCCATGATTATAGGATCCTGAGATCTGATTGTCTGCAGGCCAATGATCTCACTACACAGGCCATTATGGGATTGGCATTTGCCTTGACCAGTTGGCTAAGGGATGAGCAGTGCTATCGAGACTGGATACAGTTCGTCGCAGGAAGCATGAATTCCTCTCCCATGCACCTTCAGATAACTCCTCCTCCCCCCTGTATTTTTAGGGCCTCCTAGTTTGCAAGGTCACCACAGCAAGTGAGAGTCGCTAAAGGAGCGCGGCAGCCCCACCGGCTTCGGGAGGAGGCTTTTCCCCACTCCCTTGGGGTGCGGGGATTGGTGTGAGCTGCCGGGCAGTACTCGGTAGAAGTGGATGATCAGTCACTGTCACCGAGCAGTGGGGGAGGCGCGGACGAGGGGATGCCGAGTTTGCACAGAATACTCATTGCGCACCGAGATTCACGCAGCTGTTCTGCTCCCAATGTAAATATGGACAGCCCCATTCATCACGGGCCTCACTGCCTCAGCACACGTCCGGGAGAGAGGGATGATTTAGTGCCTGCAGCTGGATCAGGCACTATGTTTCTCCAAAACAGCAGCATTTAAAAATTGGGAACATGGGGGCGGGGGGAGTGCGTCCGGAGAAGGGGAGGATTTGGGGGCAAAGTCTGGAGGAGAGAGCCAAGGAAGGCTGGAGATTTTTACCCCTCCCTGCCACCACTTCTGTGCCCTCCATTGTAGTAGCATCTAGGAATCCCAGGCAAAGATCAGGACGCCATTGTGCAGCTTGGTCACTAAAGAGGCAGGCCCCGTCCCAGGCCCAGTTCACAGCCTACATGACAGACAGGGCCCAACAGGAGGACAGAGCAGACCAACTGGGTGGGAGGATAAGATACGACACTGCACAGAGCTGGACAGCAAAGCAGAACTCCCCAGGGTGTGAGTGACAGAAGAACAAGGCCCGTTTGGTGTAAACTCCCTGCTCTTCCATTTCTTTCCCTGCAAGGCCTGGAGATGCTGGTCGCTGTGCGTCTGTTTCAATGCTGGGGAGCCATCCTCCCCAGCAGCTCTGGAGTTAGAGAGAAAGGTCTGCTCATGAGTTGAACACTGGGGGTAAAGTTACAATCCCCTGTGCAGATCCTGGGAGACGACCCCTCTGGGAACATGGGGCATTTTCAGTTAACCTGTCTAGGTACTGCTCTGGCCCTTATCGCCGTAGTATCTCAGCACTTCCCAATCATTAATGAATTCCACCCTCCCCATGTGCCTGGGAGGTGAGGAAATGGTATGATCCCCATTTTACAGATGGGGAACCGAGGCACAGTGTAGATCACGCAACTTGCACAAGATCACACACAAAGAAACTGAACCGAGGTCCCTTAAGTCCTAGCACAGTGCTCTAGCTAGTGGACCAGCCTTCACACCGAGGGTCAGCCTTCACAGTCAAATCTGGAGAGGCAGGAGGGGAGTGCTGTGTTGGTGGTGGGGAATGGAGCATTGCGGGGGGCAGATGTAAGACACAGAGATCTGGAATAGCGGCCGCAGACAGGGAGGGAGCAGGAGGGGCAGGGCTGAGGGTGGAGTTGCACAGGTGGGTGGGAGCTATATTTCTGCAATGGGAAGACTAGCCATGTATAAGACAGGGAAGTTGCCGAGTACCAGAGGAGAAGAGCTTTGTGCCCACTGGCAGGGCTTGAGGAAGACATGCTTTGGGATGCGCAGACGCTCCAAGCCCACTTCTCAGAGTCAATGGGAGCCAAGGGAGAGTCGCTGGAGGCTGCCTGGTCATGATGCACATGCAGCGATCTTCACTAACCCACGCAGGGGGAGCTGATCACGGAGGTGAGGGGGGAAAGGAGATCCCCCCCCCACGGAAAAAGGGCTTCCCACTTCATCCCTCTGGAGCACGGAGAAGGTGAGCACATCCCACCCAAGTGTGCCCTGCCGCTGCGGAGTGGGGGTGAGCTGTAGATGGGCAGCTCTGGCACTGCTGTGTCTTGCCCTCCAGTGTTTCTCTGCAAAGCCCTCCCGCTGCATCTGGCCAACAGTACCGTGTCTCATTGTTCCCCGCCGGCGCCTGGCTCTCACTCCTGGCCATCTTGAAATCACACTTGCATTCGGTGTGTGCAGTTTGTTCAGCCTGTGCTAATTACACCCTTGACGCAGGAATAAGAACTGCTTGTGTCTATAACAGTGCAGAGGTGAGGGAGGTTAATTAACACAGAGGAAAGATGCTGAGTGTCCTTACGTAACACCCCCTTCCATATGCATTAGCGCCGGAGACTGAAGATCCTTTTGTTTAACCTAACATAGCCCGCGGCTCTTTCTTCCTCTCGCCTCCATCCCCGGAGTAGTGCTGCTGAACGGTGTCGATGAAGCTGTGCCTGGGTTGGCGTTGGCAGAAGGCCTCACAGAAACAACAGTCCCTGGTCTTATTAACAAGTGAACAATCTCTCCCTTGTTCGACGATTCTCCACGTCGTTTTCCCACCATGCACTCCTCACTCTCTGGGGATTTGGGCGTGCCACAGGAGAGGGCCGGCTTTCTTTGCCAGCCTGGCCCCCAAAGACTGCAGAACATCTGAGCACTCTAGGCTAGGCATCCCTCCCACAGGAAGGCAGAGGGAAAGAGGTCTGGGCATGCTCCTTATTTCACTCTTCCGCTCAGCCTCCCCCAGCCTGTGCCTGCAAACCCTACCCATTGTTCTTTGTTTGCATGCCCCATAGACAATGTGGAAAGGGCACTGGATTCGCGGTCAGGGTTCTAATNGTAGGCTAGGCATCCCTCGCAGAGGGAAAGAGGTCTGGGCATGCTCCTTATTTCACTCTTCCACTCAGCCTGTGCCTGCAAACCCTACCCATTGTTTGTTGTTTGCATGCCCCATAGACAATGTGGAAAGGGCACTGGATTCGCGGTCAGGGTTCTAATTCCGGCTGTGCCACTAAGCTGCCGTGTGACCTTGAGCAAGTTCCATTTTGTCCTCTCTCGCCCATTGCCTGTCTTGTCTATTGAGAACGTAAACTCTTTGGGGGCGGTGCATTTGTGCAGCACTTAGTGCAATGGGGCATGCCGCTGTAATATAAACAATTAGACAGCTTGAATCCTAAACGCTGTGGGGGAAAGCCCAGGTGTTACACGCAAGGGTGTCTCCATCCGGGCCCCTGAATGCCCAGGCCTCGTGCTGTGTCTCTGTCTCTGCCTTGTTAACGTGAAAGAAGCTGGTAACACTTGTCTCACCTTGCTCTCAATAATTACAGGTCTCCCAGGAAAATTGGTCTTACGGTGGAACTTTTACAAAGGTTGTAAAAGGTTTTATTAGAAAGGATTTGGCTCCTGTGAACTTATCAGATTAGCAAGGCACTTTGCCCACCTCCTCTAGTGGAACTGCTATTTGATCATTTTACAACAGGAAGCCTTACCAAAAAATTAAAAGGCGAGGCCTAGTCATCATCTCGGATGATAGAATTCCAAGTTCATCACCTTAACTGCATTGGTCGGGATGAATTGCAGTGGGCCCAGCATGCCACCCGAAGGAGAAATACAGCTTGTAATTCCAGTGAGCTGATGCACCAGGGGGAGAGACGCACCAGCTGATGTGTGCGGCACATTTGACTCAGAGCCAGCATTTGAGAATCACAGCCTTAGCTGGTGGAAATGGCCATTGGAGCAATCTCCATTGATTCAAAGGAGAGAGTCAGATTCCCCCCAGTTGAGTATTCTGCCCCATGACTGTTTAAATCTCACTCATTCATGTAGAATTGGGGGACATGGTATATGAGATAGTGAGATGATTTCCAACCTTTTGGGGCAACTATACCAACTGACATCACAGAGGCCATGGTGGAACCAACCAGCAGCTGCTGCCTTCTGCTGAACTGTCTCATCTCCACTTAAACTGCTCTCACACTGGTGACCTATTGGGGTTTGGTGAAACTCCATTCAAGGTCAGAGCACCAACAACTGTTGGAATTCCCAGTACCAGCACATGTGCCTTAAAGTGGTTACATCTGGAGAGACTCATGCTGCCAAATTCAGATCTAGGTCCAGATGTGTAACAGAAAGGAGGGCTCACATCTGGGGCCTCATTTTGGGCCATTTGGAAAATGCATCCGAAGATCTTGATTCAGACTTTGAACACCCCCAAAGTTTCTGGATGTTTGGAGCCACAGATTTGGTTCAGGACCTTTTTTTAATAGCTTTTGTTTTGAAAACAGGGAAGGAAGTGCTTAAAAGCATCCTATTCCTTCTAAAATCCTGTTCCTATACAACCTTTGCAACTCTTCCCTAGTTGCCATGTGCCTGGTGTTTACGCCAATGTCCTTTTTCCTATCGGATGGTGGCCTAAAGGAAGCCCATCTCAAAGGCTCTGACTCAGGGCCTAACCAGCTCCCGGCGGGGAAAAGGCAGGAGGGAATGCAAAACTGGAAGGAAGAGATACAAATCTTCAACTGCTTGTTAATTCTAAACCAGCTCCATTCCCAGAGCAGCGGGACTGGGTCTGGCTGGAATACATTAGCAGCCCTCGGGGAGTATGCCCCTTCTGGCTTAAAAATCTGGAGACAGAGAGCGAGAGATGAAAAAGGTGGTATGGATATTAAACACACACAGAGCAATGCCCCGCACTGCGTCCAGCTGGCATAGACTGACTGTAATTCCCCCTCCGCCCCAATCCCACTTTGCTAAACATTTAAGATGCAGCCAGATATTGGCAAAGGTAATAGCTGGATAGTGGGAAAGTGAGCAAATGGGAGTCACTGAGGCCCTGATTCACTGAAGCTTAATTCTAAGCATGTGCTTAGGTCTCGACTTCAAGTGAAGCATGAGCTTCAGTGATTTCCTAAATGGGGATGTTTTCCTGAACCAGGCCCTAATCTGGGTGCAAAAATAACCCCACCTGCCCTCCCGCCTCATTCTCTGATCATTCCATTTGTTCTAGGACATGATGAGAGTCTATTCTCACACCTCCTGCTCAATATGTTTGTAGCGCGTAGGTTTCATGCTGTACATGTGGCTTGCAGGCCCAGAGGGAACAGCTTTCTAGGAACCAATCCTGCTCCTGTAACAGACAAGTCCCTTCGACAGGGGACAGGTTAGGTTTAAATTGCCCTGGCTTGGGAGATGATAATACTGCTACTTTCTCCGCCACATGTTCTCCACTGCATGAAATTTCCCCCTGTGGCCTCTGCTTTGATATATGTGACATTACTCAGGCAGACCCGGCCATTGTTCAGACCTTTTCAGCTGTGTAAGAGGACTTTGAAACTTGTGACACAGCTGAGCCTTACCAGACCTGGCTATATATCCACAGTAACACAGCACGTTAGCTGGGGATAGAGGCACCTCTTTGTTTTAATTGTCCCCAGTCAGATACATCCCTTTCCCTTCCCAAATTGCACGGTTTTCTCTTTCCCCGTCCCCCTCCCATCGCTGTTGACAGAGAAGGAAAGCTAATAGAAGGCAGGCAGAATTTAGCCTCACTGGGACTGCTTTATACGCTGACAAAATCATTCTTTTCTCTGCACGTTAAATATTCATGGCACTCAGATTTTTAGATACAAAGGCGCATTTTGTTTCCAAATGTGCTGATCCAGAAATGCGTCTCTGCATTGATTTTCTTTCCCACCCACCTGCATAGAAAAGGGGGTGCCACCTGCTAACTGAAGTATGGTCACATTTTGCTTTGGTTATAGGTGTTTTTGGGGTTGGTTAGGCTTTTTTAAAAATTGTGTTTGATATTTATGGCCAGAGCTGATATTTGTGCATTGAGGGTTTGGGGTTTTTTTGTGTGTGCATTGTACATATAGCATGTCAGCATCCTGCGTCACAGCCTGTTGCTAAGCCCATAAAACAAGGTGCTTTAACAAAGGCCCCATATATTACTGACATTCTGAATATTTGTAAATTTTGAGAAAATATTTGCATAGGCTGCAAAAGCAAAGCTTCTGAATCAAGTGACAGATCACAGCAGCGGAAAAAGCACAATGCAGGCACCACATTTTAGTATTTAGTGGGGAAGCAGAAACAACAAACGAGGATTGTGTATTAGCAGACACACAAAGCAAACAGCAGAAGGCAAACCAAGTGGAAAATCGTATTATTGAACATAGAGATTCTCGATCTGGATTTGGATTGGAGCTTCCCTAGAAGCGTTTGCATCCAGGGTTTTGGTTTGTGCCCATCTTGGACTGTTTATTGTATGCTAGGATTGAGGTTTTCCAAATAACTCAGCCACAGAGCTGACTGGGAAATGATTTTTTTTTTTTTGCCCCCCATGAAAAAATTTAGTGGGGGGAAAAAAAATCAAATATTCAATGAAGATCTTTCAGAGACCTCCCTTGGGCCTCTCAGAACATTCCAATCTGAATGCTTAGGTTAAAGGCTCAATTTGATGCAACCCCATTTTTCAGCAACAAACAACAACAAATTATTGCCAAAAATGTCAATCAGCTCTACTCATGTATTAAAAGAGGACTCAAATTGACGGATGAAGGTGGTGACTCTGGGGATTGCTGCTATTGCTTTATGGATTGGAACCCATCAGCAACTTGTGTACAAAATGTTAACAAATTGTATTTTTTAAAGCCACAATGTACTTTGGGACAGGCATTTGTATTGGATATGTGCCCTCCCCGGGGACAGGCTGGCTCCCGGGGTTGGAAAAGGCAGTTGGTAGCGTCCAACCTTAGGTCGCTGGTTTGAATTCAGTCTGAGGTGATGGTGGCTCAGAATCTGTATCTCATTGCTGTGTGGTGGTCTATACGACATGAAGCTCAGATGCTACCAGTGATGAGCACAGTATAAAAACCTATATAGACTAGATTAGAAGAGGTGGCCCTCAGTCTAACTCCAAGAGGGCAAGTGTCCATGGGGATTTGAATGGAATAGAATCAAAACACCAGGATCACCTGATGAGTAGCCAAAACATTGAGTTGGGATTTTCAGAGGAGCCTAATGCAATTAGGGCTTCCAATGCTGGTGAACTGGGTGCCTAACTCCCTTGGTCCGCTATGGAAATACCAACCTGAATATTTACCTTAAAGGCTTAGTTGCCCTTCCAAGGGAACGACTAGCAAGTTAGGTTGTGGGTTTGCCCTATGAAGTGACAAAGAGGCATCTTTCATCCATTGTCAACACAGAGATTGGAGGAAGAAAGAAACATAGTACATGGTGCTAGCTAGGGACCTGAGTATCATACTAACAGTTGTACACGGTGTTAGGTTGGTATCTCTTACGTATACGTGCTGGTTCTAATAGTGATTTCTCTTGTAGTTGTCATCCTTCCACACTTAGTGTGATCTTCCTTTTCTACGGTTGCATACTGATAAATACGAGCGTGCGACTCAATACACATTTGCTTGGGTTTTTTTTTAAGATGTTTCTCCACTACCTTGTGCAGATAGTGTTGTTATAGAGTGACAATGTAACCCACTGGTAGGCATGCATTACAGACGCTCCTCCGTATTGATTCACAGAGTACATGAGCTGTTACAGCCCACACCTGCTGTGTCCCGGCTCTTGAACACAAGCTCATGCTTTTCGCTCTGGAGATCCTCAATCCAAACCCTCATGTGCTGGCCAAGACGTTTTTCCTGAATTATTTTTGGCTCCCAAACATCTCGGCCTACAAAAAACAGCTTTGCTTTCTTGCTTTTCTTGGCCTTGCTGAGTAGCCATACATTTGGGGGCAGGGGGGATAGCTCAGTGGTTTGAGCATTGGCCTGCTAAACCCAGGGTTGTGAGTTCAATCCTTGAGGGGGCCACTTAGGGATCTGGGGCAAAATTGGTCCTGCTAGTGAAGGCAGGGGGCTGGACTCGATGACCTTTCAGGGTCCCTTCCAGCTCTATGAGATAGGTATATATCTCCATATACTTCATGAGGGCTAGTGAGGGAAATATAAAGATATAGGGCTGGGTTCTCAGATACACTGAGCTCAGTGTGAGTATAGCAGGAGGCAGAGGGAGCTCTAAACTACCCTTCTGATTCCCCCACTCCTGAGCTGAAGTGACATTCAAATTCTCCCCCCAGTGTCAGTCAAATCAGCCCACTGGAGACCATTCAGCTGCCCCAGATGTGCCTCCAACACTCTCCCTATGCTGGAGGGAGGGAGTAGGTGGTGTAAAGGCATCACAGACAGCTTTATAGAACCACAGAGTCATAGAAATGTAGAACTGGAAGGGACTAAGTATTATCTAGACAAGTGGTTTTCAACCTTTTTTCATTTGTGGACCCTAAAACATTTCAAATGGAGGTGCGGACCCTTTTGGAAATCGTAGACACTCTGTGGCCCCCGGGGGTCCATGGACAGGTTGAAAACCACTGATGTAGACCATCCCTGACAGGTGTTAGTCTAACTTGTTCTTAAAAACCTCCAGTGACAGAGATTCCACAACCTCCCTAGGTAATTTGTTCCAGTGCTTAACCACCCTGACAGAAACTTTTTCCTAATGCCTAACCTAAATCTCCCTTGCTGCAATTTAAGCCCCTTACTTTGTGTCCTTTCCTTAGTGGTTAAGAAGATAAATTTACCACCCTTCTCTTTGTAACAACCTTTTCTACACTTGAAGACTGGTATCATGTCCCCCCTCAGTCTTGTCTTCTCCAGACTAACAAACCCATTTTTTTTCAATCTTTCCTCACAGGTCTTATTTTTGAGACCTTTTATTATTTTTGTTGGTCTCCTCTGGACTTTCTCAATTTGTCTGAAGTTTGGTGCCCAGAACTGGACCCAATAGTCCAATTGAAGCCTTGTCAGTGCTGAGTAGAGCGGAAGAATTACTTTTTGTGTCTTGCTTACAACACTCTAGTTAATACATCCCAGAATGATGTTCACTATGTTTTTGCAACAGTATTACATTGTTGACTCATATGCAGTTTGTGATCCACTATAACCCCCAGATCCTTTTCTGCAGTATTCCTTCCTAGGCAGTCATTTCTCTTTTTTTAATTTGTGCAATTAATTGTTCCTTCCTAAGTGGAGTACTTTGCATTTGTCCTTCTTGAATTTCATCCTATTTATTTCAGACCATTTCTCCAGTTTGTCAAGACCATTTCGAATTCTAATCCTGTCCTCCAGAGTGCTTGCAACCCCTCCCAGCAAGGTATCATCTGCAAACTTTATAATTGTACTCTTTATGCCATTATCCAAATCATTTATGAAGATATTGAATAGAACCAGACCCAGGGCAGATCCCTGTGGCACCCCACTCAATATACCCTTCCAGCTTGACTGTGAATACCTCAACTGAGGATTCTCCCGTCCTGGCAGAATCTTTAGCTGCCTGCTCATTGCAGATGTAGGTCCCCTTTATGCATCCAGAGCACTGCAAAAGGGACTTATTTAGGGCCAAGGAGCTGGTTCATATTACGGAGTGGCAATAAATTATTCCATAGTTGAGTTTGCAACTGAATTTCGTTTATAAATCTGATTTTGAATGACCTACCCCAGCCCTCAAAATCCACAAATAAAGGACTGTCAGCCTCCAAACCCGTAAGTTAGGTATAGGGTCAAAGCAGAGGTTTTCCACCAAATTTCAAGGGAATTGGAAAAAGGGGTTCCCGACTCATGACACCCTAAAATAGAGATGTTCAACAGAGTCCACAAAGCCTTCTGTTTTTGTTGGGTGGGTAGTGTCTGATGGAGAATTATAAAGGCGGAGGGGAACTGGCGGGCTCTCTTAGCTAATCATCTCCTGCCTTGTTAGTGTTTGGTGTCTTTTAATGTCACAGGATGTTGGTAAATGAAGGCTAATATTGTTTCTAGCTGGGCTCTGCTGAAACACACATCCAACCCGAACTCCGTTAAAATGAAATTCTTTTGGTTTGTGAATTTCAAACAATACCCGTAACCGAGACCATGGGGGAACAGAGGTCAGCACGAGTACCTTCAGAGCAGGCAGATCAGGGAGAGAGATCCGGGGGGCATGGGAAACCATTGCAAGTAAGGGCCAATCAGTGGCAGCAGTGTCCCAATTTATTTTACCGTCCATTGAAACAATCCACCGGATTGCACTGCCTGATCAGCTGGGGATTAGAGGTCGTTGTTATCCACACCGCAGAAACCACCATCCAATTCGCACTAATTGGAAGCCTCGGCAGCTAGACCAGAGGCTGAATGGGCCATGGAGACTGACCTCCCCTCTCGTCCCCAGAGCTGTCAATCCAGGACTGAGCTCGCTAAAAAGAAATAGATAACTCTCTCCTTGGGTTGCTGAACACACTTAGCCTTAGGGCTTGTAACTCAGTCACCACACACACCCAGCCAGAGTGGCACATGTCTATACTATATATCTGTAGTGTGGCTGAGTCCCAGGCAGGACTCAGGGCCTCACTGTGCTAGGAGCTGTACAAACATGGAACAAAAAGAAGCTCCCTGCCACACAGAGATGGCGATTCAAGTCTAAGATGAGACCATACTGTACACTGCACGTTAGGAATGGTTATATCTTGGGGCGGTTGCAAAAGGCTCATTTAGAACCCATGACCAACCCTGAATCCTTGTCTACATGATAAAGTTGCATCTGTTTCACTTGAATTGTTTTTTAACCAATTTAATTAAACAGGTGCAAGCCACAGGCCCCGTCTACACTACCCGCCGAAATCGGCGGGTAGCCATCGAACTATCGGGGATCGAATTATCGCGTCTTGTCTGGACGCGATAAGTCGATCCCCGAACGCGCTACTTCGAACTCCGGTACTCCTGCAGGGCGAGCGGAGTTACCGGAGTCGACGTGGGAGCCGCGAACTTCGATCGCGGCGCCGCGCGGACGCGAGGTAAGCGCGCCAAATTCGAACTAAGATACTTCGACTTCAGCTACGCGAATAGCGTAGCTGAAGTCGAAGTATCTTAGTTCGATCCCGCCCCTAGTGTGGACCAGCCCACAGTGTAGACATTCTTATTTCAGTGTAAGAGTGGCTTGTATTATAGCAGTAATATTTTGGTTGTACAGTGCCTAGTACTTGGCTCTAACAGAGACTGAAACATCAGTCTCTGCCTGTGATGAGGTTTACAGACTAAGGCCAAGACAGGGAAGGGTTGGAGCAGTACTGGGCCAGGAAAGCTCTGCCCCAGAGGCACAGCCGGACATGCTTCTGGGGAAAAGACCCGTGTAAAGAGAGCTCTGTTAGCCCAGTCCAGGCGGGGAGAGAGAAGGCATTTCCTGGAGGAGCACCTCTGCAGTGGGTGGAAGAAGAGGCCCCTATTGAGTAGGTCCAGCTGTGAGTCTTCCCACCCTATTTTCAACAGTACCCAAGAGGGAGTGAGAACTGGGGGCACCAGAGGGTTATCTGCATTGGCCCCAGCTTGTGTGGGTTTGAAGCAAAAGACAGTAAGCCAACAGCAGCCATGCCTCCAATGGAGGCATTGGGTGTGATAGGAAGTGGCTCAGAGGAAGGTGAGAAGAAGGGGAGCTGAACCTGGCCATTCCACACTATTACACTTCTTGCACCCTGGGCCAGGACCTGGGGGAGCAGGAGGGTCAGGGTCCCCCTGCTCATCCCAGATTCCCCTACTCCTAGCCCAGGGACAGGCAGGACAATGGGTTATCGACAAGGAAGCTGACCCAGCTGGGACCCCATCCAGGGGACTCAGGACACATTGGACTGAAAGAGACTGGAGATGGAGGCCCAGATTGCTAGGGCTTGCTGACCAAACAAAGGACCCCACCACACTGCCCCAAAGTTTAGCTTGAACTGACTCCTAATTGACTGAAGGTAAACTGAAGTAAGCCTGGTTTAAAATGAAATGAGAGTCTGAACATAGCCTCTAGCACCAGTTTAACTAAATCAGTTTAAAATCACACCTTACGTTAAAACAGTGCAACTTTTCCTCACAGGGTGATGAGGGTCATAGCTAATCCTGGCATAAACTGCCCAGGTCCACAAATGTCCATAGACTTGAGTTGTTACACAGCTCATTGCCCATAACCCTGTATACCCTCAGCATTATAAGATTAGCCTCATCGATTTTAAGGCCAGAAAGGAACATTATGATCATCTAGTCCGACCTCCTGTATAACACAGGCCAGAGAATTTCACCCAGTTACACCTACATTGAGCCCAATATCTTGTGTCTGACTCAAGCAGAACCTCCCGAAATCATCCAGTCTTGATTTGAAGACGCCAAGAGATGAGGAATCCACCACTGCCCGTGGTAGTTTGTTCCAATGGTTAATCACTCTCGCTGGTACAAATGTGTGTCTTATTCCTAATTTGAATGTGTCTGGCTTTAACTTCCCACCAGTGGTTCTTGTTATGCCCGTTATCTGCTTGATTGAAGAGCCCTTTAGTACCAGGTATTGTCTTCCCATTAAGGTATTATACACAGTAATCAAGTCTCCTCTCAATCTTTTTTGCATTCCCCTTCCAACTCCACCAAGTGCTGCTAAAACCCTCCCCAGCTTAATTTCTACCTCTTCAACGCCCCCTGGCTCATCCTCATGCCCTCCCCTTAGAGGCACATCCCACGCCTGGGGAAATACTGCCATAGCCCATTCCCCCTCCCTTCTGGTCTTGAGTTCAGGTTTCTGTGCTTGTTTTGTGACAGCTGATGGCACCTGGTAACTTGGAAAGCTGCGCTGGGACTCCTAGCTCCCGTGAGCTTGCTTCAATCACTGAGCTGGGGTCGCCCAATCTCAGACCTCCCTCCATGAACTGGATCAAGGGATATGCTTTCTAGAGGGGAAGAGGGTTGGTATATTCTAACCAGCATGCAGTCACGAAACTTGCTTCTGATGGGAAGAAATCCATCCCAAGAGGAAGGGAGAAGGAAACAGATCCATTCCCCCTTGCCCTCCACACCAAGCATGAAGAGGACTTGAACTGTTTTAATGCAATTGGCCTTTGCGTTGTGTCACAGGTCCCATGATGGATGAGAAGTTAACAATAAATACAGAAGTAACGATGGTCGCAATCACAGAAAGCAATTCTCAGATATAATGAAGAGTCTCCGGGATGTGGACAGCCTGCGATACACTATTGATTTCTTCCCTTCTTTATTGCACATCACTCCTCCTAGCTCACCAGAGCCCCAGCCCCGGGGCTGCCCGGCCTGCCAGCCTGTAGCTCTGTCGAGCGGGCATGAATTATTAACACACAGGAGCCTTTCAATTGGAGGCTCCGTGATTAATAATTCAGCAGAGGGGCTGCAGACAGAGGGAGGCCAGGAGGGAGATGCTGCTGCCGAGGCCACGGAGGGCTAGCCCTGGGTGCCACGGCAGGTGGAGTAAAGTTTGATGTGGGCTCTCTGGAGCCCCAAGCAGGCTGTGGGACTCATGGCTGCACTCCTCTCAGGGCAATGGGGGATGAGATTAAGCCGAGCCTGGAGAGGCCTGGATGTAAGTGGTAAGCACGACCCTGCGTTCGCACTCGTCTGGATGGTGTTCCCGGCCCATGAAGCACGTGGCGCCGGGCCTGGTGTATGCAATGTGGAGGATCGATAGTTTGGAAATGTGTCCGTCTCGATGCTCGTTGACGTTCCTGGAACAGAGCTGGTATCTCCTCCCCTCACTGGGAATGTGTTGGAGTGAATCTTAGCAGAGCTGGACTAGAACAAGGGACAGGAGCTCCTGGGCTCGTAACCTTTCCATAATAACGGGCTCACTCTTCTCAGGACTTAACAACAGCCCACTGTGCACAATGCCTCTGGCTTCCAGCTGACAGACCAGGCCACAGGGCATTCATATTATTTCATATTTATATTACAGTAGTGCCCAAAGGACCCCATCAGGATCAGGGCCCCATTGGGCTAACTGCTGTGCAAACATAAGATGGAATTCAATTCAGAAACCTGTAGGGCTATTTTAAAAAAAAACACTTTAGTGGTGGTGTCAACTGTTGGAATGACAACTCCATAGTGGCATCCTTACTGTGCCCATGGGTCAGAGCAGTGCCAGTTTCTGCCAGACTGCCCCAGCCGTGCCTCTCTGCCTGGACCATTCCTAACAGGTTCAGAGCTTTTAAGGGCAGATGGAACCATGAGATCATCTGGTCTGCCACACATCACAGGCCAGAGAATTGCATACAGTGATTCCTGTTTTGAGCCCAATAACTTGCTTTTGACCAAAGCACATCTCCTAGAAAGACATCCAGCCTTGATCTCAAAAATTCAGGAGCTGAAGGATCCACAACTTCCTTTGGTAAAAAGTGGCGGAGGAGCAGAAGTTCTTTCAGTCTCCAGGCTCGATCAACGCTACAGCTGGGCGCCATTGTAGTGAAAACTTCTGTGAAAAGTTCACCCCTGCATTTTGTTGTTGTCCAAAGTTGCACGGAGGAATTTCACAGAATGTTGTGACTGGATCTGCTCAGTACTTAGCCTCTGTGTTGAGCAACAGCAGAGATGCCAATTACAAGGTGCCAGACATGAGGGTGGTTTTGTGCTGAGGACGTTTGCCCACTGGAAAGTGGAGAGAGAGAGAGAGAGACCCATCAACTCATCCCTCACTGCCCCAGCACCACTTCACCCCCTACGCTGCACCCACATTGTATGTCTTGTCTTTATTTAGAGCTAGATTCTGCCCTTAGGCTGAGCGGGGGTGGTGAGTAAATTGCATTGTCCCAGGAATAGTTCTGGGAGGCGCTGTGGTGACGGACACCCCTCTGCAGCACAAGGCTTCCCTGGCTTCCTGCTTGCTCCAGGAGAGGCATAGAGAGGTAGTAATTTGCCACTGGCTGACATTCCCCTTGCTTACTCCGCTGCTCTCATCAGTGAGCTGGGTGGGTGGAGCCAAAGCGCAGCCATTTTCTCACCCACCTGCTCAGGGGAAGGAATAACAGAGCATTTGAGCATGCGCTTAACCTCCAGTAACTGACGTGAACGGGACGGCCCCGATCCTTAAAGCGAAGCATGGATATACGTGCTTTGCTGAACTGGGGTTTAAACCAGCACGCAGCCCGGCTCACTACAGCCGACCTAGGCCCAAAGTCTGGGTATCTGGCATGGGGCACAAGAGATGTTGTCTTTTTACTCCCTTGCATGGGTGCATAGTCCAAGTCACAAAGGAGCCCGCAGAGCACTTGATTCATAAGATCCTCTGGGCCTGGGATCAGACATGCCAAACCCGCAAAAAAATAAAAAACCCCAGAAATTGGGCTTGGTTTTGGCTTAATTGGCTTGTGAGTTGCTTGTTGGCTAGTTTTGGGCTTGTAGCTTGTTGCTTTTTTTTTTTTTTTTTGATTGGCTCCTGGCAAGCAGGGGCAATGGGGGGGTCGAGCAGGGGCAAGGGGGGGAGAGGGTCAGGGGTGCACAGCGGGCCCACCACCAGAGGCGCCAACTTTTCCCGGCGCCGGTGGGTGCTCGCGCTCCTGGCCCTGCCCCGACTCCACCCCTGCCCTTCCCCCAAATCCCTGCCCCAACTCCACCCCCTCCCTGCCCCATTGAACTCCTTCCCCAAATCCCCGCCCCAGCCCCGCCTCTTCCCCGAGCGCGCCACGTTCCCCCTCCTCCCCCCTCCCTCCCAGCGCTTGCCGCTGCGAAACAGCTGTTTTGCGGCTGGAAGCGCTGGGAGCTAGGGGGAGAAGCGGTGCACTCAGGGGAGGAGGCGGAACAGAGGTGAGCTGGGGCAGGGGGGCGGGGCGGGGAGCTGCCGGTGGGTGCAGAGCACTCACCAATTTTTCCCCCGTGGGTGCTCCAGCCCCGGAGCACCCACAGAGTCGGCACCTATGCCCACCACAGTCCCAGACTGCACGCCAGGGGGGATCTAGTCAGAGAGTGTTGGGGTTCTTACGGATTGGCTTGTTTTGGCCTTGTTTTGAAATGGGATGAGCTTGATTTCTGGCTTGTTGTGAAAGTCGGGGTGCTTATTTACCATGTCAAAGTTGGCAACTGTGCCTGGGATGCCGTAGGGCTTGGTACACGAGGAAGCTATGGCAAAATAAGCCAGGCTGTGCATTTCGAGCACGGTAGCTATTCCATCCCCTGTAGACAATCCCTTATAACAGGGGTCAGCAACCTTTCGGAAGTGGGGTGCCGAGTCTTCATTTATTCCCTCTGATTTAAGGTTTCGCGTGCCAGTCATACATTGTAACGTTTTTAGAAGGTCTCTTTCTATAAGTCTATAATATATAACTAAACTATTGTTGTACGTAAAGTAAATAAGGTTTTTAAAATGTTTAAGACGCTTCATTTAAAATTAAATTAAAATGCCGAGCCCCCCGGACCGGTGGCCAGGACCCGGGCAGTGTGAGTGCCACTGAAAATCAGCTCGCGCGCCGCCTTCGGCCCGCGTGCCATAGGTTGCCTACCCCTACCTTATAACATATGTCTGTACAGCCTGCTATGGTTCCTTTTCACTCAAGCCGTGTCTAAGCGTGATACATGTCCTAGGGAAATTCTTTGTTGTTTCATTAAGGCTGAGCTTGCTCCCCCTTCAAACATGATGTTCCTGCACAATTCTGATCAAAGGCCTTTTGTTTGTTTGTTTACTTTGGATTTCTTGGGAATATTTGCACCCCCATGCTTTTGGCTGGATCCATCTGGCACAATGGATTTCCTGCCTGCTGTGAAAAAAATGTAACGACCAAACCCATCTCCAGGCAATCAAATAAAACAGAGTAACCCTCCCTCCTCCCCGCCACACGCCTCCAACCGAGACTGATTCACCATGGCCCTGCTCCTCGTGCAGTCATTGCCACCAGTGCAAAGAGGGGATCTAAATCAGAACGGCTTTCCACCATGCAGGGCAACAGAGAGTCAGGTCCATTTTCTTTGGTAAGGGTCAGCCAATTCAGTGACAATAGGCCTGCTGCCTTTCAAGTGTCCCATTTCCCCCAGCGTTCCAAGGTTTCACCAAACAGAAGGCGCTTTGGCAGATGGGAGTTTGTCTAATGATTAGAGTGAAGGACAGGAGGCCAGGACTCCCTTTCCCATCCCTGACTGCCACTGGTTCATTGACTAGCCCTGGACGAGCCATTTAACTGCACCGTGCCTCAGTTTCCCCACCTGGAAAACAGCTTGAAGCATAATGGATCCCTATCCATCCCCCAGTGAGATTTTGAGGCTTAACAAAAGGGCTCCAAGCACTCTAGAGGGAAGACGCTACATGGATACGGAGAGTATGATTGTTATTACATTCAGAATTGAGTTGCATCCGTAACTTAGAACCTCCTGGCTGCTGGTGGCTAAAGACTGACCTTTTAATGCTCTCTGAGCACAGTTTTCCATGGTTGAATTTATCGATCATGAGGTACCGATGCTGTAGGAGAAATTCGGGAGGAGCGTGTGTTCTCGCTGTGAACCAGGGTGTTTTCTTCCCCTTTTCGCTGTCTGCCACGTCTGCTGTGGTAAGCAGGCTCAGGCTGGGAAGGGTGGAGTCCAGGATTCCCTTTCTTTGGGACAAGGACACAGAAAAGGGAGCTCCAGGAGGTGGGGAATATGCTGAGGTTTCTGTCCCTCTCAATAGGAGTGTCATGTGCCATTTATCATCATCAGCATAATCTCCTGGACATTTATACAGCACCTTTCATCCTGAAGGATCCTAAAGTGCCTCGCAAACTACGTACCTGTCCCTGCAGTCCTCACTCAGGCAAGACCCTGTTGGTTGGTCCTATGGAATTACCACAGCCACAACAGCCCTACAGCTGGGAGGGAGCATGTTCCGCTGGTTAGGGTGCTAGCCTAGAATTCCAGGGGGACAGGTTCAATTCTCTGCTCTGCCACAAACTTCCCATGTGACCTTGGGGAAGTCACTTACCCTCTCTGTGCTTCCCTTCTTCATCTGTAAAATGGGGGTGATCGCATTTCCCTACCTCACAGGGCTGTCGAGAGTAGATTAAAGATTGTGAGGTGCTCAGATCCAATGGTGATGGAGGCCCTAGAAGTAGCAGATAAGAGTTTTACTGGAGGCCTCTCTCTGTGCACCTCTATGATAGCAGCTGGTATCTCTACTACCTTTGGGAATGTCCATGAAGGGGCACTCTGAACACCAAGTCTTTAGGGTTTCCCTTTATTTCTGTCGGAGCACTGTCCACAGCGAGCTTCTGGATATCTCTGGCAAGAGGAAAGAGACAATGAAGCCAAACACCTGTACTGAGCTCCAGCCTTGGGGCTATGCGTCAGGGTTATCAATGAAACCTGGACATGTTTCATGGCAGGTAGCTGCAGGTATGTTGAAGGGAGTTAAGCTGCATCCATTGCACATTGGCTCCAGCAGTGGTCTGATCTGATCTGTACTCCAGCTCAATGTCATTGATTCTCCTGAGTAACTTTTCTCACTGGAGTGAGCATATCTATTCTATTCTATTCTATTCTATTCTATTCTATTCTATTCTAGTACTTATACTGTGCTCAGTGCCATAGTATCTGAGGTCCAGATTCACAAAGGAACTTCGGCACCTCACATCCACTGCATCAATGGGAGTTAAGCCCCTGATTACCTCTGTGAATCTGGGCCCGAGCACCCTCCAGCAATGCCTTAAATTACATGACTACACATCTGTCCCATGGTGTTTGTTCTCCCGTCCTCTCCCCAGGGGGAGAAGCGTGTGCAGCAGAGTGGTTTGTTTTGGTAGGGTTTCTGGGGTTTGATTTGTATATAAATATACCTGTTGGTCTGTGTTTATGTTAGAGAAGACAAGGCAAAGACATGCACCTAGTAATTGGAGCAGAAATTGGTGAGGTTTGTGATGGGCCTGTGGTCCAGGGACCACCCCCAAGAAAGGTCTGTCTCCTGCACAGATGAGCTTCATCCTTATTGCTGAGAGTTCCATCTGTCAGAGGAGTGAAGCCATCAATCAATGTCTTCATCCTGGGGCTTTAGACAGCTTTTTAGGTATCCTGGGCCCAGGCAATGGAGAGTCTTGAAGATAAGGACCGAGACCTTGACCTTGATTTGCAGTGCTATGGAAAGGCACTGTAGAGTGTGGAGGACAAGTGTGATGTGCTCACGGTAGCCTGTGTTGCTGCAGCGTTCTGTACTAGTTGGAGTTTCTTAAGGACTGAAGACGTCATGCCCAGGTATATTGCATCGCGGTAGTCCAGCCTAGAAGTGATGAATGCATGAATAACTGAGGCCAGGCCATTGTCTGCCGGGATGGGACAGAGTCTCTCAGCCAACTGGAGATGGTTGAGATTGTTACTCACAGATGCTGCTATGTAAGAAGTCAGCATCAGCAAGGAATACAAGAGTATTCCTAAACTATGGGCTTGAACTGACCAACTGTGGGTGTGAACCTTCAACCAAAGGAGACTACACCATGGCAGCAAACTCTTCCAAATACTTTTCTCTGATCACCAGCAGCACCCCTGTCTCACTCAGGTTCAGCTTCACCCAGCTGTTCTTCGACTATGAGCTGATCTCATCCAAGCACTGGGCTATTGTGGTTGTAATGGTATGGTCATATGTGGGAAGGGTATGTAGAGCTGTGTATCATCTCCACATTGCTGACACTTGAGTCCATGACATCTGACCAGTTCAGGTAGTGGTTGCATGTAGATGTTGGAAAAGACCAGAGAGAGAATTGATCCTTGTGGAACTCCATAAGTGAGGGGTCTAGTGGTGGAGGTGCAGTTTTGCTCGCTGGGTGCATCCCTCCAGGAAGGACTCAGTGGTCCAGGTATGATACACTCTGATTGAGGGAGATCCGGGTGGTCTCTCATGATACCCAGGCACGCAGTAGCCAGGAGTTCCCATGTCCTCCTCTCAAAGAGCAGCATGTATGCAGGCCTGACTTGAAGCACTGCTTTGGGCCATGACTGCCAAAACGTTTAAACAGAAAGATTAAAACAGAACAATTTTTCCCCCCTTTCTTTTGAAAATTTTCACAAAATATACACCTGTCTCTTTTTGACTGGCTCTGCTAAGCGCTCTTGTTAAATCACGAGGAGCCGCAGAGGCTCAGCCCACGTCAGGGCCAGCCCCATCTTTTGTGCCGCAGTAGCTCCCCGGCCCCCCGTTCTGCAGGGGGAAGTGATAAGTGAAAGCTGCGGTTTGAGCAGAGAGAGCAAATTCCACCGGAAGTAAATTACAGGCAGCTGACTGAGAAAGATGATCCTGCAGTCAGGCTGTGAACTAACAGCAGGAGGAGATGAATGCCCCAAGAGTGCCTCCACTCTGTGGGGTGAGGTGTAATCCATTACACGGGATCTTTTCATGGGCATTTATCCCGTCTATATGGAGCACTGATATTATTCAATAGCTTACAGCAATGAGGGATGCAATGGGAGATAAAAGACAGCGTTTTCCTCCGAGTGACAGCACAGAGGATCTATCCTCGCTATCAGCAGATCTGAGCGGTAATGAACGAACCTCAAAATGCTGATCCATCTCTGGCAAGGCAGGCGCCACTGGTACTTGGGCAGCAGTCAGTCTAAGCCAGGTGGCTACCTGCTCAGTCTCACCAGTTATGCAGCCCTGGGCCTGCTCAGTTATTGGATGGCAGACCTCCAGTGATAACCAAAAGTGATGCAAGCAGCTATCAGTGATTCAGAGGAAGGTGCTCTCCCTGGCATGCGGGTGGGCGGGAGGGCGGGGGTGTCCTGTGAGATGAAATCTCCATGCCCCAGCCAGTAGTGCTTTTAATAATCCCCAAAGTAAATGTGTCCTGACCAAGGCCTGGTCCACACTAGGGGGGGATGTCGAAGTAAGATACACGACTTCAGCTACAGGAATAGCGTAGCTGAAGTCGAAGTATCTTACTTCGAAGTACCGCGACTTACCTCGCGTCCTCGCAGCGCGGGATCGACGGCCGCGGCTCCCACGTCGACTCCGCAACTCCGCTCGCCCTGCTGGAGTTCCGGAGTCGAAGGGAGCGCGTTCGGGGATCGATATATCGCGTCCAGACGAGACGCGATATATCGATCCCCGATATATCGATGGCTACCCGCCGATCCGGGCGGGTAGTGTGGACGTAGCCCAAGTAACAACGCAGGTGATTACATTCTGCCGCTCTTAAACGCCCCCTGCAGGCCCCAATGGGTACAGCACTCTTCTTCAGTTCCTGCCCTTTCTGCAGTGTTTTGCCGCAGTTTGTGCGCCGCTGAACAGCTGTTGCGTTTCACACCTGTGGTGGGTCTATATGCAGGGCCTAATGCTCATTTACACTAAAGCCCTGCTATGCCACTCTGGCAGCATAAAGGGGCCTCCAAGTGGGAGTAAGTTGCATTCACCCTGCTAGAGTTGTGTAAAGCCGCCGTGAAGTGTAGATGAGAATCGGGCCCTTAATGTCTCCCGGGCTCGGGGCGAAAGCCAATAACTCAACAGAAGGGTCCTCTAAGCGATGCTCTGCGGTAGAAAAGTGGGGCCATGATTCCCAGACACGGAGCCAATCGAGCAGGCAGATATTATTTCCAATGACATTTCATGAAAATGGGGGACACGTGGGTTTAAACCCAAACAAACAAACAACGCTGATCAGCTTTTCAATTTTTCTGCAGAAAAAAAATGTAATGTCCCAACCATCGTTAGTTTCCAATTCCTGCTGCAGGATACCGTTAGTTTCCAATACCGTCAGCCAGCATGGGGCCTGAGATGAATAGAATCGCCCTTTAGAGGTGCACTATACAGAACGGCTCGACTGGCTAATCTCTGCATATTGACCCACTCCATGTCTCTATCTATCTTAGATACTTTATGGCCTCGGTTTCTGTAGTATGTGAGCACCTCTCACTCTTTCAATGCCTTTATCCTCACCACACCCCTGAGAGGGAGAGCAGTGCAACCATCCCTGTTGTACACATGGGGAACTGAGGCAGAGAAAGACTAATGGGCAGGTTTATACGGGTATTTGGGACTTTCTAAAGCACCTAAGTACTGAAATCAATGCGAGTTAGGTGTTTAGGTCCTTTTGAAAATCCCTTTCTGCATCTTTAGGCACCTAAATACTTGTTAAAATCTGGCCCTAAATAACATGCCCACAGTCACATAGGAAATTTGTGGCAGAGCAGAGAATCAAACCCAGTCTCCCAAATTCTAGGTTAGCACCTTAATCACTGGGCCATCATTCCTCTTAGGTTTAGGACCTCTCTCTCTCCTTTCTCAATGAAGAGCAAGCAGGACACAAGCTGGGATGGGGCTGAGGAATCTCGCTGTGTCCTGGTGGGTGCCATATTTCAGTAGCTAAATTGAGTAGCTTTCACAGAGCTGCCTTTTTAGGCCTCTTAGAGACACCTCATTGACATGATCCCTAATACAGAGTATGGCGGTTTAGTGAATCCCAAAAGGAAGAGAAGCAGCTGCCAGGGCATTGGGCTCCATTATTATCCTGATAGGCCAACTCTCTCTCACACACAGAGGTACTCATGTGTCTTCACCACTGTAGTAACTGAAAGCCTTACAATCTTTAATGTATTTTTCCTTACAACACCTCTGTGTGGTAGAGAAGTGCCATTGTTCCCATTTTACAGCTAGGAACTGAGGCACAGAAGATTGAGTGATTCACTCAAGATCACACAGAAGCCTATGGGGGAACAGGGACTGGAATCCAGATCTCCCAAATCCTAACCGAGTGCCCTAACCACTTGACCATCCTTCCTCCAGTCTGAAGGGGACACTGAGTTTCTTCTGGCCCCATGGTCTTGTGTGGGTGGGCAGAGAAACAGAGCAGGGAGGCAGGGGTGTTGGAACAGTTTTTATAGTGGGGGTGCTGAGAACCATTGAACCAAACTGTAAACCCTGCATGTAATGGAAACCACTTCAAACCAGGGGGTGCGGCAGCACCCCTAGTTCCAGCACCCATGCAGGGAGGGAGAGGCCTGTCCTTGCAAAGATCAGTGCTCTGTGCACTGAATTGGAAACGTGAGGGAGAACACGTGATCTGGATGCAGAAGGAAGGGAGGCCTCGAGATAGTGAGACGATCATTTTCCTTTGTGGAACTTCAGGGGTTAAATGGCAACCCACCCCCCGCGACACATGTTATTTCCCCATCACCAAGACAAATCATTAAATGAATGTGAATTTTACCTCATAATGGCCGAACCTCCAAGGACTTGGAGGTTGAGCTTGGTTTGAATTATAATTACGTCACTATTTGTATCGCAGTAGAGTCCAAAGGTGCCAGTCAGGCATTGGGCCCCCATTACGCTAGGCACTGTGCACACATATTGGTAAAGATGGTCTCTTACCCTAAGATCATATGCACTCCAAAGTTCAGAGGGGGTGTCCCTAAAATAATCTGACCCCCTTGCAAAAATGCCACAAGAACAACCTTACTGGCAACCTTTTGGACTGTTCTGCTCCTGGTCCTTCCTGGAACCTGGAAATTCCAGGAATCACAGAAATGGAAAATAAAGGGTTGGACCTTGTTTGAAACGTAAGTTTGGGCCTGTTCTTATTTGAGCTGGATTGGCTGGCCCATGCCTCCCTGCAGACCTTGGGCAGGCTGGGTCCCCTTTGCATTCAGAGGTGCTCTCTTTGGCTTCCGTCTTCCTACACCTTGGAGAAACCTGTTGAAACACTGAGTGAAGCCTGTGAGACAATGACTTAAACAGCTTAAAAACTCACCACTCCCTACTGGAAATCTCTCCATCTGTAACTTCCCTGGCGCTTCTCTGCCGCCGCCCAATTACAGCTTCCTAACCTGGGGGTGAAGGGCCTGCAGCAATCATAGTGAAACTCTTCTCAAGCCCTCCGAGGCAATTAGCAGGCTCAGAGACAGAAAGGCAGAGTGCACAACACTTCCAAATCAGACCCCAGCCTCTCCAAAACATGTTGACTTCAAGGCCTAGTAGAGGAGGAGGAGCAGAAAGAGTCCTCCCTTTCCGCAGGAACATTTTAATGGCAGTCAGGAAGCAGGGGGCTCTGGATTACATGACCCTCTCCAAAGCAGCTGTTAACTTGGTGAAAGCAAGTGGAACAAATCCTTTAAGCAACACTCTTTGCCTGAGCTCTGAGTTCGGCTGGCCCCCTTTCCAAGATCCAACTCACGCTGCATAGCTTGGCTCTGATCCCTGGAGATCAGTTTTGACAGGAAGCAAAGTGGTGCCGATAAACCCGTTGCAAGCTAGGGGTGTGGTTGGGTGTTTTAGCCTTTTATTGCAACACAGGAGAGAAAAGGAAGGAACTCTTTAAGAAGAAAAATGAAAAAAAAAAAAATCACTCCAGCACTGTGGAGTGAAATGTATTCCGTGCACATCGGCCGCTCCAGCATCTTTTTGGTTTTTATCTTTCCGATGTAGGAGAACAAATATAACAATGAGATTTTGTTTCTGTTTCCTACACGTGGAATAATTAAATTTGCATCTTGCTCTGTAGTTGGATCTGCTGTTTGAAGACAAATGTATCAATAGGACATGAGCCCAACGTGTTCTGCTCTGCAAATAAGGCAGTTGAAAAAAAAATACACCCACAGACATAATCTCTCACCTGAGCAATAATCACAGCAAAATCATCCCTCGCTGACAGCTCATATTCCTGCTGGGATCATGGCAGGGGTGACAGGGGAGCTGGATACTGGGATCTCCCTGTAGCAAATTTCACAAGGGGATGGGTGGATTCCAAACATGAGGTCAAATCCTCCTGCCTCTAGCATTAAAGGCAAAGCTCTCTTATTTCAATGGTGCAGGGTCAGGCCTAGAGAGAGAAAAATAGGGTGATGCTCAACCAAGTTGTGGTCAGGAAGGAGCTGTAGCAACCTGCATGGAACTTGGAGGGAGGAGCACAGGTTGCAGGAGCGAAGGGGTTGGCCAAGGCACCAGGCAATCAGTCTGTGTGCACATGGCTTGAATGCTAGCTGCCATTGAAGCATCTCTGTGAATAGTTCTCTTAGCAAAGATCCAGTTTAATATTTAAAAACTTGCAGTCCTCTCATAATATTACACAGTGCATAGTTCATGAAACAGGAGATTCCAGGGACAGTGAAAGCCCTGGTATACTCATCCCATCCCGCCTCTGCCCAGCTCCATTGCACAAGAATTATCCAGATGTTCACAACTGGAATTTGCACTCCTGCTGGTTTAGGACCTAATCCAAAGTGTATTGAAGTCAGTGGAAAGATTCCCATTGACTTAGATGAGCTTTAAATTAGGCACATGGAGCTATTTTTTCAAAAGAGCTGTGATGGGCCAGATTTCAGGTGCTGTGTGTGACTCTGGCAGACCAGGTGCCAATGCATGCCACGGCCCCAGGCCTCACTGAACACTGACAAATGCATAGCTGGAAACCAGTCTGGTTCACCTGTGTGTTAGTACATTTAAAATAGATATTAGTGTTACAAGAATGTGTTCAGACTTTATGGAATGCTTGTAGCATGCTGCATGTATTAATCCTACTTATAATATCTGTATCCTTGCTCTAGAAGTAGAAAATGTTTATTCTGAAACCATGAAACTCATCAAACAAGAAAAAAACCCTTCACCCAATGCAAAATGCTGTATGCCTAGGGAAGGTGTTATCTCCTGCCCAACAGGAAGGACTACTGAATACAAATGGACCCTTGTGGAACAAAGACTTTGTCATTGTTTCCCCCACACCCATGAAGAGGTTACCTGCAGAAGCAC
Organism: Platysternon megacephalum; assembly: GCA_003942145.1. NCBI lineage: Eukaryota > Metazoa > Chordata > Testudines > Platysternidae > Platysternon > Platysternon megacephalum. Next base: position 3,695,596 of record QXTE01000070.1, on the reverse strand, counting down.
TCGTCCCATCAGCTTGGACTCTAGGGAGGTGGAGATAAAAATCCCTGACCAGAAGGAATTAGGATCTTTTTATGATGTTTGGACTCTAGGGGGCAACGATTCCTAAGCATAAGCAAGAGATTCCTAAACTGCTTGGCTTGGGTTAGCCCCAAAAGACATAAACACTTGGTTATTATAGAAGGTTCTATTACTGTTTGACCTTAAGATTGCACCTCCTTTGTGTGTATGCTTACCTGCGTTAACCTTGTAAATAACTCTCTCATTTCTTTTTCCTAGTTAATAAACCTTTAGTTAGTTTGTTACAGGATGGCCAGCAAGCATTGTCTTTGGTGTGAGATCCAGGGTGCAAACTGACCTGGGGTAAGTGACCTGGGAGTAACCTGAATATTTTGTGATCTTTGGTGTAAAGTGACCATCTATTACAGAGTCAAGCTTGCCTGCATGGCAAGAAAGATCAGAATGCCCAAGGGGACTGTCTGTGACTCCATGTTAAGGCTGTATCGTGCCTGTGGAGTTTAGACTTTAAGGCCAGAAGGGACCATCGTGATACTGTAGTTTGACCTCCTTGCACATTGCAGGCCACGGGCCCTCACCCATCCACCCCTGTAATAGACCCCTAACCTCTGGTTGTGTTATTGAAGTCCTCAAATCATGATGTAAAGACTTCAAATTACAGACAATCCACCACTGATTCTAGTTTAAACCAGCAAGTGATCCATACCTTTGTTGTAGTGGGAGGCAAAAAAACCCATGATCTCTGCCAATCTGACATGGGAGAAAATTCCTTCCTGACTCCACATATGGCGATCAGTTGAAACCTGAGCATGTGGGCAAGTCCCACCAGCCTGACACCTGGGAAAGTATTCTCCATAGTAAATCAGAGCCCTCCCCATCTAGTCCCCCAGCTCTGACCATTGGGGATTTGTTACCTGCTTGGTTAAATCTAAGTGTAGAACTCAGAGACAGTTTGGGGTTTGTGTCCTGGTTCTTCACAGGCTGCCCTGAGGTTGGTATTCTTGCTCGTGAGCCACTCCAGCCAGTGTGACACTTGGGACCCAAAGCAGGGCCCAGATTTTCAAAAGATCTCAGCAGCAGATCTCAGATCTTAAGGTACACCCAGAGTGCTGAGCTGCAGTGAAAACTCCAGCCCTGCGGACCTAGAAAAGGCTCTGATATCCATAGATTCTAAGGCCAGAAGGGACCATTGTGATCCTCTCTGAGTTACTACAGAGAATTCTTTCCCAGGTGTCTGGCTTATGGGTCTTGCTCACATCCTCAGGGTCTAACTGATCGCCAGATTTGGGGTCAGGAAGGAATTTTCTCCCAGGTCAAGTTGGCAGAGATCCTGGGAGTTTCTCACCTTCCTCTGCAGCATGGATCACTTGCAGGTTTAAACTAGTGTAAATGGCAGATTCTCTATAAGTTGTAGTCTTTAAATCACAATTTTAAGACTTCAGCAACTCAGCCAGAGGTTAGGGTCTATCCCAGGAGTGGGTGGGTGAGGGCCTGTGGTTTGCAATGTGCGGGAGATCAGACTAGATGATCATGATGGTCCCTCCTGACCTTAAAGTCTCTGAGTCTATGAGCGCATCCAGGGAGTGAGGTTTTCCCTATTGGCTTCTCCACAGCTGGGAACCTTCACACTCTTTGAGACCTTCTGTGATCATGCTGCAGGGTTGCAAGCAGTGACCTTTGAAACCCAGTCCAGTCCATTCCCCTCCTCTGCTCCTCTTTCCAGAAGGGAGGAAAGAAAAGGCGTCAAACAACAGGAGCAGAAGAAAGAAGCTTCCAAAGATTCTCTGGTCCCCGCATGGGTAGGAGCCTAATTCAATCAGAGAGGCAAAGCGCACCTGCCCCAGTTCATCTAAAACTCTTCAGATAGAAAAAACAACACCTTATTCTAAGTGGAAATTAATAGAGTTTGTCGAATGGTTCCGACTGCATTAAACACACTCCAGGTCAGGGAACGAGCAGAAATAAAGACAATAACAATTTTTTTTATAATTGAAAAGCTTTTAGCAGAGCTAGCTGGAGCTTTCCATTTTTCTCTCCAATATTTTTTTTCACCCACTCTGCCTCTTTTAAAGGCACCTTACCGTGAAGGGCCCTGATTGCTACATTTCCACAACTGCGCCAGATGTTCCTCTGAGACACTGATGTCACTGCAGTCTCTGGATGGGAGGCATCGCCCTGAGATCTGCCAGCCCAATGCACCATGACAAGTCTCTCCTAAAGCCCGGCCTCTCAGTCTGGGGTGGGGGTCACGAACAGGTGCCAGGAGGTCGTGACTGCAGTGATTTTCCTATATAGCTACAGGGGAGGGAGGTCCCAGCTAGAGTGGAGGGAGGGTGGCCCCTGCTGTGAAGATGGGAGTCCCAATATGAAAAAGGTTTAGACTCACTGTCAGAAAGGAACTATGAATTTGCAGAGGACTTCTGTATGGCATAGGTAAGTTTAAACCTGCTGGGGTATGGGGGTGTATGCTAGAGCAGTGACTTCGAAATAACCTACAAAAGGCTCCTCCTTCCAATGTCCTATGGACAAGGGGCGGGGAAGTGGGGGAACTCTTAATTCCGAGGCGTATGCAGACCCTGGAAGATGAATTGGACAAAGGGAGGGAGTCCGCTGGACTCTGGTTTTCTGCCCTCCCTCTGTTGCTAGGACCAGCCTGTGGGTACGATCCTTAGCGCAATAAATGTGACCTTACCCAAGGGCGGACTTTGGCCCGGTAGGGCCCCAAATACCATATGTGGTTTCTGCTTTGTCCCACTAGCTAGCTGTGGCATGTGGGGCTGTAAGGTGGTAGAGTGGTGGTGGGCTCTTAGGGTCTGTCTACACTGCAGTTAGATACCCAGGGCTGGCCCGTGCCAGCTGACTCAGGCTCGTGGGGCTCAGTGGAGACTTCCAGGCTCAGGCTGGGTCCCGGGCTCTAGGACCCTGCAAGGTGGGAGGATCTCAGAGCTCAGGCTGCACACCAAACCGGGCAGTCTACACTGCAGTCACACAGCCCCGCAGCCTGCAACCCATGAGCCTGAGTCAGCTGGCACAGGCCAGCCACGGGTTTTTAATTGCAGTGTAGACACACCCTTGGCGCACAGTCCTACCTGCACCTGGTTAGCGAGGCCATAGAGGGGGTTCTATTCTCTGAACTTTGCAGGGGAGGGCACTACAGAGAGGAAGCATTAGGATTGTGGTGTGGAACTGACTCAAGAGACATGCATTCAACACCTCGCTCTGCATGTCCTCGTTACTCGTATTGTGGTAGCATCTAGGGGTATGTTCACACTGCACAGTAAGCCCAGGCTCTGACTCAGGGTTAAGCCCAATTTCCTCCATCTGTACACACTCAGATCAGTCTAACTTGAGGTAAAAAGCCCTCTGGAGACAGGTCAGCGAACCCAGCCAGGGGGTGGGTCCAAGCCTGAGTATTACTGTGACTTGGGTCCAACCCCTGTCAGTTTGCAGTGTGGATGCAGCTCAAGCCTCAGACCCGAGTGAGAAGGACCGTGCAGGGCAATATGGACAGTGACAAGACCTGGGTCCAGCACAGTTATGAGAGCTGGGTCCAGCACTTGAAAATCCAGGTTTACAAAGCAATGTGGACAGTCAAGCACAGGCTTGGGAACACCAGGTCCACAAGCCCAGGTCCCCTAGACACAGATGCACAGTTCAGTGTAGACAACATATCCTAGAGGTCCCTGCTCCATTGTGCTAGGCACTGGATGGACACGTAGGAAAGAGATGGTCCCTGCTGCAAAGAGCTACAATCTAAGCGTAAGTGTAACAGGTAGATACAGCAGACACGGGAAGCACAAGGTAACACTATGATCCACCCATCAAACAGTAGCATCTTGATCTTCAGCAAGTCGCTTAATGTCTCTGTGCCTCAGCTCCCCATCTGTAAAATGGGGATAATATTGCCACCCTTTGTCTAGCTTGCCTATTGAGAGTGTAAGGCAGGGTCGGGTCTGTCTCTTAGCAGGTGTGTGTATAGGCTCTCCACAGATAATTATAATAATAAGAGATGGTTGCAGCGGGGGGGGGGGGGGGGAGGCGAGGTTCCATCTAAGCAGTGCAGGAGAGGACCTGAGAGTGAGAAGCTTTCAGTGAATGGAAGAAGCAGGTGGTCAGCGAGCAGGGCTGTGGAGTTCATGCTGGAAGTGATACCATTTGAATCTGCCAGGGGGAAAGAATGAAGAATGCTCAGGCACTTTGTTTCCAACTCTAACAATGATGGCCCTGCCACAGGAAATCAGTGAAAGAGGGTTCTTGTTCATTATTGTACACACAGCTCTCTCACTCTCTTTCACACACACACCCCTTCTTTCTTTCTCTCTCCCTCTTCCCCCTATTTTTTCTCTTTTCTTTGCATACCTGAGCTGCGTCTAATGGAGATGCATAAAAAATGCTTCCCTTCCATGAAATGCAATCCATCAACACACTCCTCTTATACATTGTGCAGAAATGAATCCATTTCGGCTGGGAAGGAAGATAAATCAATTTAAGTGGAAGGTTTTTGACAGTTTAATTCAAATTAAGTCCACTTTGTTCAAATTAGGGGGCGGGGGGATGGGAGGCGGGGGGAACAGGACTGCCAGAACCGTACAACAGCATTTCCTCAGACTAAACATGTGAGGAGAGTTTTATTTAAAACAAGGGCATAACGAGCAGACACTAATTAATGTACAATCAGTGAACGGTGAACAGCTTGCTTCTAAAGTCTGCTCTTCGTTTTGTATGGGATTCTTGCACGGCTCTGACTGGGTTACAACAGTGCTAGACTATGTTGAGATAAGCGCTTGGGGGCGAGGAAGGAAGGGAAATGAAAGTCTCACCTCTTTCAGTATTTTCAGCTCTGGCTATTTGCTGCAGTGGCCCACACTGAGATGCTGCCAGAGTTGAAAATTGCCATGTCCTGGATAGATCTTGTCTAGCATCCCAGAACAACCACCGTACAAGGGCTCGTAAGAATTTTAGCCTGGGTTTTAGACAAGATCAAGTGTCTGAGAGGCATGATGTTGCGGGCCAAATTTTCATCAGGCCTGCATGAGCAAAATTTTGTGGGTGCAAATCCCTCAATTGCTCACACAAATCAGGTAGTTAGGTGTGCTGTCACCCTTTCTGCATGGGGAGATGAAGACTTCTCATTTGAAAAATGGGTGTGCACCCTAAGAGCTGCATGTAAGCCCCCTTTTACAGAGCACTCCTGCAACTTGCCCACTTTCTGTGCACACACAAAAAAGTAATTGGTTGAAGCTTTGGCTCTGAGTTTCAGTGGTTTGTACACATCTGGCTAAAGTGGATGAATTCAGTAAAGCTGCCAGTCTTTTATATTAATCTTGATGTATCAATTCAGGGTTTTGCCATGATCTGGGTTAAAACAGACACTATGCCCCAGATGTTTCAATAGCTGGGAAAGCTGCATTTAAATGACTGCTCTGCAATATATTTAAAAAGTGAGTGACAGAGCTGGAAAGCAGCATCTGCTTTTCACTTCGTAACATATTTTTTCAGCCAAATTGAGGGTTTCATGTTCATGGTGCAAAATGTAACAGAATTTCATCCAATCTGCAAATTAATCAGCACTTTCCATGTTCAATTTGGCAAAAAACCTTTAAAGCATTTTTGTTAACAGTGTTGCAAAATGTCATTGACAAGCAATGGCTTTTAGAATTATCAGGGGGAACATTAACAGCTTTTTTCTTTCTTGAAAACAACCCCCTGCCCCCACCCCCAACAAAAGCAGGGAATGAAGAACGAAAAAGAAAATCTTTTCGTTGTTTTCTTGACATGCATTTTTGTAAATGAATTTCATACTGGTGAAAGCCACTAGCTTGGCAGCCTTGAAAACTGAGGACTCCCATTCACACAATAAGGGCTTGTCTACACAGGGACACTCAGAAAAAATAATCTGAATTAACTAAAGGTGTGAATTTAAAGTGGATTCGTTAAACTGCATTAAACCCCTGTGTAGACACTCGGAGGGCAGGTCTACACATAAAAAGCTGCCCCGGTACAGCTGCGCTGCTGTAGCGCTCTAGTCAAGATGCTACTATGCCGACAGGAGAGCTTCTCCTGTTGGCGTAGTTAATCCATCACCGCAAGAGGCGGCAGCTATTTTGATAGGAGAAGCTCTACAGTGCATTCTACACCGGGGTTAGCTCAGTATAACTACATTGCTCAGGGGTTGCATTTTTTCACACCCCTGAGCAATGTAGTTGGGTTGACCTAACTTTTCAGTTTAGACCAGCCCTGAATTAAGACTACTTGAATTCTGAGGAAGAGTGTCCACACAGGGGTTTAATATGGTTTAGCTAATCCACTTTCAAAATGAATTCAGATTAATTTTCCTGAGTGTCCCCATGTAGACAAACTCAAGGTACTGCAGAGGTAGCAGCAATGCATGTGTCTACCACCTTGCTTCATTCATGAGACTCAAATCCAGATTTACAAAGTACACTAGCTATGGAAATGTGCTTCAGAGACTCACTGGCCCATTTGTGTCTTTTGGCCTCTGCTGAGACTCTCAAGCCCATTGGCAGCGCCGGCTCCAGGGTTTTTGCCGCCCCAGGCAGCCAAACCCCCTCCCCCCCCACCCCCCAAAAAAAGCCGCGATCGCAATCTGCGGCGGCAATTTGGCGGGAGGTCCTTCGCTCCGAGCGGGAGTGAGGGACCCTCCGCCGAATTGCCGCTGAATACCTGGACATGCCGCCCCTCTCCCGAGTGGCCGCCCCAAGCACCTGCTTGTTAAGCTGGTGCCTGGAGCTGGCCCTGCCCATTGGTGCCCCAAGTAGCACTGATCCACTAGAAATGTCCAGGAAATTTTCCATTTTCATCAAAAAATGTCAGGTTTTGGAGGAAAAACCTGAAAGTTTTCAACAACAAAATTCCTGGGGCAGGGCAAGATAATCATTTCCCAACCAGCTCTAATAAAACCTTAGGCAGAGGGAAGACAGCTAGACAGATTGGCAGACAGCTAGACAGGAAGCAGCAGATGTACAGACAAACAGAATATCGGTGTCCTGGGAAGGTCTTGATTTTCCTCCCCTTTGCAAATCCTTGTCTAGTCTTTTAACCCCCCTCTGCCACTACAATATGTCCTTTGCGTGTCAGCAACCTCTAGTGCCAGAGTCCAACTCATTGGCTACCATCAACCGGTCAGGGGGCTGGGAAAGGATGGATCTTTGGACAGGACTTCAGCCTCACTTCCCTGCATGGAGTCACTACTCCCCTTTCAAATGAATTGATGGCCCTATAAATGGTGAATCATTGTGTATTATAAAGAGCAGAACTGATCTGAGTGGCATCCAGTTTAATAATTACTGGAGTCACTCAATCTCAGATATATAGTTTCAGCATTTGGCAGACCCTTGAAGACCTGCCTGGAGCATTCAGCAGACACATATTGCATTTGGTAGTGCTATGATCACCCATCCCAGCCATGCACAAACCCCATACCAGTTCTAATTGCTTCTCAAAGCCTTAAAAACAGTGTGTTCAAGTTTTTGGCGTGTGTGTGTGTCTGGATTTGCAGAGTCACTGTTGCTTCTGGGCTACTCATACATGGAGCCTCTCTGAGAGCCTGTCACCAGAGAACTCTGCATCTATATACAGGTAAATAGTCAATGGATAAGGGGCCAGTAGGCGACAATGAAGAACCTGTTGCATAGTTCCAGGGTTTTGTAGGACCAGTAACATTTGTTGTGCATTTCACATGTCTTCTTCTATCTTGTATTTTTACAGCAGCTCTTAACAGGTCCATATTCAGCCTTCTAGCATTGGGCTAAATCCTAAAGTCCTTACACAGGCAAAAATCCCATTGACCTCAATGAGTAAGAACAGAATACAAACTGAGCATGGACTCAGGATTTGGTGCCATACGCGGAACCACCCATCAACATCAGCAGATATTTCATGCAAGGATCGAGGGCAGGAAATTAAGTTTAGCCTCTAGGGCAGAGCTGACTTCGAGCAAGGCAAGATAAGCAACCGCTTGAGGCCATATGTTTCATGAAGTCCCGGCCTCTCATGGTGTAATCCCCTTTTTAACCTCTGACAATGGGGTTGAAGAGAGAAGCAACTCCTGGCTTGATTCCACAACCTCCTACAGCTTTGGAACCAGAACAACTCTTGGCCCCATTTTCCTCTCTGGAAAAGGTACTGGAGATCAAGGCAACCCACAGCTAGATCTTCAGTTAAGCAGTTGGACCAGAGGGGGAAAATGGCTCAGATCTTGGGCTGCAACCGAGGAGCTCATGGCACAACTCAGGGTATGTGTGTGTGCATACACACACAAAGGTGGTTCTAAGTCATCTCTGTGCTCCCCATCCAGGCCTTGGTCTGGCCCCAGCATGAATTAGAGCAGCCCGAGGGTTGCTCTAAATTAAACTATTTTCCAATAGCCTGAGGGACCTTTCTGGCAGCTCGCAATCAGCTGGGCATAAGGGAGCCCCAGCTGTGGCCCCTAAACCA